>OX424576.1:39500273-39905773 GCA_949152435.1 Gastracanthus pulcherrimus | reverse complement strand
ACGTTTAGTGTTGGAGACGCATTTAAATTTTGAAATAATGAAAATGATGATTCAAAACACACCAAATTTGATTGTTTGGACAACTAGTGGTTCAGAAATTTTACAAGAATTCATGTTAAATCTCGATTATAATCGCACTGCTAACCTTTTACTGGACTGCGTTATTATTGAAAAACCATTTAACTATTTCAATGAATCTTTATTACAGCAGTTATCTTATTATTTAAAGTTGATTGATCCAATGTCTCCAGTCACAGTTATAGAATCAAACAGATACAAATGCAGTGAAAAACAAGTCAAAATTATTGCTACACGATCGATTCCAAAAAATACTAAAATACATTGTTTAATTGGAACTTGTGTAAAACTAACGGCTGAAGAAGAATTACGAATATCGGAAAAAGATTTTTCCATTATGAAAAGTTTGAAAGATAACTGTTCTAAACTTTTTCTTGGTAGTGCAGCTTTAGTGAATCATGATTGTAATGCTAATTGTGAATATACCTATAATCAGAAAGATAATGTTTTTATTTCAACGAAAAGGCAAATAAATAAAGGTGATGAAATCACATGTTTCTACGGTTTGAATTTTTTTGAATTGAATAACATTCTCTGCGAATGTGAAACTTGTGAAATCACACATAACGGTGCTTTTAGTAAAGAAGCAGTTGATGAAGGTGTAATTCAATTGGAAAAAATGAATTTTGATACAGAGGTAATTATTTTATTATATAGTATAATGTTTTTTTATATATATATATTCGATGAAACATGATTTTTTCATATAGCATAATGATTTTATTATATTTCTATTCGGCGAAACATGGTTGTTTATAATTGATAGTATATAAAAGACTTATTCGCTTAAAGAATTTATTGATATTATATTCTCAGTAAATAACTAAATGGATATCACTTGGAAAATTTACATATGTACATTCACGTGGATGTAAAAATTCAGATATATTATGTAAAAAAAAGTTTTGACAAATCTACCTAAAATCAATTTTTTATTATTTTTTATAAATATCTAAGAAGGTTTTGTTGTAACAATCTATCTGGATTTTCAGACGTTAAATCTATCTTAAATTCATAAATAATTTATTAATAAAAATAGATAGATTATTTTATTATTTTCATGGTAATGATATTATTTCAATCATGAATATGTTACTTTTATTTTTAGAGTGAAAGTTTACTTTCAAAATCAGATGTATTATTTTCAAATAAAATGGTAGAAAATGTGACAAGTTTAAAAAAATTAATAGCAGAAATGAAGTTTGATGAATCATCTTTAAATAGTAAAAAATGTAAAAGATTAAGAATTTCAAATAACAGAAGTTTAAAGTCAGACAATCAATTATATAGAAAATTAATACAGTATCTTAAAAAATCTAACTTGGTACACAAAACAGAAAAATTTAATCCAACGAAAGAAAATTTGAAAGATATAGTAATTAATGTGTACAAAAATTATCATATGTCCAGCATTATTAGTCTTCAAAAATTTATTGAAAATTATAATTCAATAATACAAACAGATGTACATAGTAAGTAAAAAATATACTATTATTATTACATTTTATTACATTAATAATACCAACATTTAATGT
This sequence comes from Gastracanthus pulcherrimus, assembly GCA_949152435.1. Taxonomy (NCBI): domain Eukaryota; kingdom Metazoa; phylum Arthropoda; class Insecta; order Hymenoptera; family Pteromalidae; genus Gastracanthus; species Gastracanthus pulcherrimus. Next base: position 39,904,160 of record OX424576.1, on the reverse strand, counting down.
ATAGTTAGAGTACGTCCGCCAAAGAAAAAATGTTTGAGTTCACTGTTAATTTCAAATGAGCTTTTACGTTAGAGCTAAGTTTTTAAGGGCATATACCTGAATTTAACCTTCTAAAAATAATTTTACTCCTGTAAACAAAAAATGTTACTTATTATTTTGATCCAAATTATTTCAATAAGTTTAAATAAAAAGACTGAGAATATAGATATATAACCTATTTTTGGTGGTATTTTAACCTATTTTATCTAAAAAATATAAATTTTGGGTCCGATTCTATTGTAGTTTTAGGTTATTTGCCCTTGATCTAGAGGAATAAAATTTGATAGTTACTCTCTAAATATCGAAGAGTGAAAAGTCACTCTAATCGAGCCATATATCACTCTTTCAACTAGAAAAAACAGAGCCAGTCGAAATAGAGTGATAAGCGACTTTTTCGAAGAGTGATTCATGTCACTCAAAATTAGTCATAATATGACTCAAATTAATGAGTGAAAGGATATTTTTGCTATGCTACATAATCTAAAAAAATAATTAAAGCTAATTATCATTATTTTATTTTATTAATAAAATAAACTACACTTTGTCGGCTGAGACGTAAACCCTGATGAAGTACAGACCGATGAAGACTGAATACAGAGTAATCTTGCAGTTCTGGTGCAGATTTCATGATGTTAAGTTTGATAGTCTGCTAGTGTAACCAATTCAGTATAGTGATCTTAATCAATAGCTGATAGCTTTCAAAGTGTAGTAATCAAACAGATAGTCAATCAAACAGATTCCAAAGATTATAATTTCTTAATTATTATAATTTCTTAATTATCATTACCATTATCATTATTATTATTATTATTATTATTATTATTATTATTATTATTATTATTATTATATTACTATTACTATTACTGTTATTTATCTCTTAGAATTGAAAAAAACTTTAAACAGAATAGATAATTTTCCGCTTAATAAGCTATAAGCAAAATAAACCTTCCCACACAGCACGATTTAATTCTGAAAGGATTCTGAAAGGATACATGAAAGGATTGTATCCTTTCAGAAACATTTCACTGAAAGGATCCAGAATGATTGCTATGTCCGAGGTGTTTTTCTTTTAAAAATAATACAGAAAAATATGTCATGAATTATACATAATATCCTTACAGAGTCCTTTCAAAGAAAGAATTCTGAAAGGATCCATGATATGTTTCAGTAATAATTACGAATTCCTTTCAAAAATCTTTCAATGAAAGGATTCTGTAATGATATTATAAAATATTTATGAAATATTTTTTGGTATTATTTCATAAAGTAAAATACCCCGGACATAGCATTATTTCAGAATCCTTTCAATGTTAGATTTCTGAAAGAATCATCAGATTCTTTCATGGTTTCCGACAGAAACCTTTCAGAAATATTTCATGGTATATTAGAAATTAATTTTTCATTAATATTGTAATTCATATGAAATGTTATTTTCAAACATTTTTTACAGTTGAAAAATCTTTAGAATATTTCGATAAGTAGAATATTTTATTTAAAGTAAAGATTTCTTTATTTTAAGACTTTTTCCAACGTCGAGATTCGAACCAGCGACCTTTGGGATGAGAAGCAGACACCTTAACCATTGCTCTATAGATGATAACTTTTTGATATTAAAATTTTTGAAAATATAAATTACATCCAGCTTTTAAAGTTGAAGTATCACTTTCAATGAATTAAAATGTTCTCATTGTCTTGAATTTTGTAAAATATGAGAGGTTCTAACAGTTGTAGCTGTTAATATTTTATGATGCTTAATATTGCAAGAAATATTACATAAAATCTTTTTGGAAGGATATCGAAAGGATTATCTAAAGTAATTGGTTGGATGATACAGAAATCCTTTCAAAGTGATTCTGCACGTATCTTGGAAATATTTTTATAACATTTTTCGTTTTCTTTCAAAAAGTCCTTTCAAAGTTCTTTCAAAAAGGATTCGTGAAATAATTTCTCGAGCGATTTTTGAATAAGAAAAGTTAATACGTAAATTAATACAGAAAGATTCATAAATCATTTCGTGTAATATTTTCGCATAAACTTTTTTAAATATTTCAAGTAATATTACATAAAATCTTCTTGAAAGGACCTTAAAAGGTTGTACAAAAAGAATTCATTGGATGATTCTTAAATCGTTTCAAAATGATTTTGACATCTGTATTTTGGAAATATTTCAAGAATATTTTCTGTTTTCTTTCGAAAAGTTCTTTTAAAGTCCTTTCAAAAAGGATTCGTGAAATGATTTCTTGAGCGGCTTTTCTCTAAGAAAAGTTAATACATAAATTATTACAGAAGGATTCAGAAATCATTTCGTGTAATATTTTCGCTAAAGCTTTTTTAAATATTGTGAGAAATGTTACATAAAATCTTTTTGAAAGGACCTCGAAAGGATTGTGTAAAATAATTCGTTGGATTATTCCTAAATCTTTTGAAAATGATTCCGCCATCTGTATCTTGGAAAGATTTTTATAACATTTTTCATTTTCTTTCAAAAAGTCCTTTCAAAGTCCTTTCAGAAAGGAATTCTGTAATAATTGTTTGTTGAAACTTTTATTGTTTCTTTGAAAGATTTCTGTAATAACTTTGAGATGATCACGTGTATTATTGTACGAATTATTTAAAGATTAATTCTTTTTTCCTTTTCAAATCTTTTCTGAGTTCTTTCAATGTATTAAATCATGAATTATACTATGTTATTATTTCAAAATTCTTTTGTGCTGTGTGGGTTCTGTTATTTGATATATAATTGAAATTTACGCAAAAAGCGCTAGATAGAAAAAAATCCTTGATATTATTTACAGCACGCCATACATTATTAAAAGTTCAGAATTATTTAATAAAATTCTGAGAAGTGTAGCCAACTCAAAATTGTACAAAAATTAATCATCGGTGAAATGGCATGGTCTTCACCGCTCTGCAGAGATAGCGTGCCCTACTGAAAAAGGTCACATGATAATCAGCTGATAATCATGCCAAAACGTCAGCTGATTATCACTATTTTAATTAAATAAAATATTGATGATTATCAACTGATAATTATAATGATGTATTATCATTAAATAAAATGTTGATGATTATCAGCTGATTATCAGCTGATAATCATCAGGTAACTTGGACACTTAATTTTTTCCATTTTTAGTACTTGAGAATCCCTAAAATCTATAAATCTCTTATAATGTTAGCCTACAAAGGTGTTATCATCCGGATGATAACACCAAAACCATGGGACTAAGCTCCAAAATTTTCATTGTTTAGTTTTTTTGCTAAAATTAATTTATTAAAAAATAAAAATTTTGGAGCTTAGTCCCATGGTTTTGGTGTTATTATCCGGATGATAACACCTTTGTAGGCTAACATTATAAGAGATTTATAGATTTTAGGGATTCTCAAGTACTAAAAATGGAAAAAATTAAGTGTCCAAGTTACCTAATCATCAACATTTTATTTAATAATAATACATCATGATAATTATCAGTTGATAATCATCAATATTTTATTTAATTAAAATATCAAGATGATTATCAGGTGATAATCAGCTGACGTTTTGAATAAATTAATTTTAGGAAAAAAACTAAACAATGAAAATTTTGGAGCTTAGTCCCATGGTTTTGGTGTTATCATCCGGATGATAACACCTTTGTAGGCTAACATTATAAGAGATTTATAGATTTTAGGGATTCTCAAGTACTAAAATTGGAAAAAATTAAGTGTCCAAGTTACCTGATGATTATCAGCTGATAATCAGCTGATAATCATCAACATTTTATTTAATGATAATACATCATTATAATTATCAGTTGATAATCATCAATATTTTATTTAATTAAAATAGTGATAATCAGCTGACGTTTTGGCATGATTATCAGCTGATTATCATGTGACCTTTTTCAGTAGGGCACGCTATCTCGGCCGAGCGGTGAAGACCATGCCATTTCACCGATGATTAATTTTTGTACAATTTTGAGTTGGCTACACTTCTCAGAATTTTATTAAATAATTCTGAACTTTTAATAATGTATGGCGTGCTGTAAATAATATCAAGGATTTTTTTCTATCTAGCGCTTTTTGCGTAAATTTCAATTATATATCAAATAACAGAAGGTTTATTTTGCTTATAGCTTATTAAGCGGAAAATTATCTATTCTGTTTAAAGTTTTTTTCAATTCTAAGAGATAAATAACAGTAATAGTAATAGTAATATAATAATAATAATAATAATAATAATAATAATAATAATAATAATAATAATAATAATAATTTTTTTTTTTTTTTTTTGTAGGGAGGGGGAAATCTTTGATAGACCTCAGGGGGCCGACCCCCCGGTGTGTGAGACTCTCCATTGTTGGCATACCCACTAAAACCCACCCCCTTAGTGCAGACCCGCCGACTGCGCTCCGCGGCCTACAGCCGCAGACCGGAGTCGACGGGAGTCCACCGAGGGGACCTCCTCTCTGACTGGCCATTGCATCCACCCCGGAACCGCCGTGAGGCATTACTTCGGGGTGGAGCCAGTTTTTTTTGCTACGTGGCACCTCGTTATTGCTGGAGATCCTCCCGCTTCGACATTAAGATGTTTTGTACGAAGTGGGCGATCCTCCTCCAGCTGCGCGCGTCATTTAGCATGACGTTGACTATGTTATCGGGAGTTATACGTCCCATCTCTTCTTCCAGAGAAGTCCTAGTGTCCCTCCATCGCTCGCATTCGAAGAACGTGTGGAGGACATCGTCTTGTGGGGATCTGCAGTAGAGGCACTGTGGGTCCGCCGCCTTCCCCATCCTGTGTAGGTACGTACGGAAGTATCCGTGTCCAGTCAGCATCTGCGTTAGGTAAAAATTTACGTCCCCGTGTTTACGACTGATCCACGGCGCTACCTGGCTTATAAGCCTGGCTGTCCACCTTCCGTACTTTTCGCTCTCCCATTGTGTCTGCCAGGAGAGCAGTGATTGCTCCCTGGCGACTTCTCTGGCTGTTCTTCTTCCAAGGGTTTCTTTCTTCTGGTGGACGAATTGTCGCTCCCGGGCTAGTAGGTGGATGGGTATTACCCCGGCAACCACTAATGCCGCAGGTTCAGAGACCGTGCGATACGAACTCACTACGCGAAGCGCGCATCTCCGTTGCACTGCCGCTAGGCGTTTACGATACTTTTCGTAACGCATGGCATCAGCCCAGACCTCAGCACCGTAGAGCATTATGGACTCTGCGGTTCGTAGCAGTAGCCGCCTGATACATGGACGAGGCCCGCCGATATTGGCCATCACCCTGCTCAGTGAGGCCACTATCACGGCCGCTTTGTCTGCTCCCTTTCTAATTTGTTCCCAGAAGGTGAGCTTGGTATCTAGCATCACCCCCAGGTATTTCACAGCTGCCTTGGTCTGTAGTGCCATCCCACCTATCAGTACCGGTTGTATTCTGGGGACACGCTGCTTCGTGAGGAGCACGATCTCCGTCTTTGCCTCCGCCAGTTCCAGCCCGTGATCGCTCATCCATCGGCGAATTCGGCGCATTGCCTGTTCGAGTCGCATCCTCGCTATCATCATGCATCTCGCGATGATAATGAGCGCTACGTCATCTGCATACCCGATCAGGAAACAGCCCTCAGGCATCTCCATTCGAAGGATTCCGTCGTAGAAGATGTTCCATATATCGGATCCCAGAATGGAGCCCTGAGCGGCACCGGACGTGAGCTCCCGCCTCCGTGGGCCATCCTCCGTGTCGTACAAGATGTAGCGGTCCTTTAGATAGTTTCCGATAATCTGGAGGAGGTGCACGGGCACCTTGAAGTCCCGCTCCATCGCCTGCAGTGCATCCTTCCACCTCACCGAGTTGAAAGCATTTTTAACATCAAGTGTGGCCATTAGACACATTGGACGCGAAAAGTGGTTTCCGCGTTCCGTGCTTCTGGCCGCCTTAACTACCTCCTGGATAGCATCTATGGTCGATCTGCCTCTCCGAAAGCCGTATTGCCTCTCAGAGAGATCGCCAGCTGTTCTTAATGCTGCGTGTAACCGAGGTCTAATCAGCTTCTCCAGGAGTTTCCCGGCAGTGTCCAACATGCAGAGAGGTCTGTACGACGACGGCTCGTTGGTTGGCCCATTACCCTTGCTTATCAGCACAAGTCTCGCCTCCTTCCATCGGGAATAGGAAACTCCCGCCTGGAGACAAGAGTTGTACATGGCAAGCAATAGTTCGGGTTGACTCCGTGCCACTGCTTTCAGTACTTCCGCTGGAAGGGTGTCTGGCCCTGGGGCTTTCTTTTTCTTTAGGCTGCGTACGGCCATATTCAGTTCTGCCCTTGTAAATGGTGGGGCCTCAGGGCCTTCTGACATCGAGGGGGTATCCGTGCGTTTCGGATGTGTGGGAAATAGGGCACTTACGATGTTGTCCATCGTCGCTGCGCTCATGGAACAGTCATTTTTAAACGCTCTCAATTTGCGAGCGACGATCTTATACCCCAGCCCCCATGGATCGTTGTTCAAATCCTCCCCCAATTTCCTCCAGCAGTTGTACTTGCTAGCTTTAATGGCTCGGCAGAGAGCTCTCTTCGCCGTTTGATGCTCTACGATCTTAAGAGCAACATCGCGGTCACCCCTTTTGGCTCTTTGTGCTACGCGCCTTAGTCGTAAGCACTGTCGCCGCAGCTCCGCGATTTCGTTCGTCCACCAGTAAGCAGGACGCCTTCCACTCCGCGCTCGCTTCTTTGGAATCGCCTCTTTGCAGGCACGATTGATAATGCGCATGGTAGTGTTTGCCATTATCTCTGCCCGTTCGGATGGCGTCGCATCGACCGGGATTTCCATCAAGGTTTGCTGACCGCGTTCTAGGGCCAGAGACAGCTTCTCGAAGTCCATTTTTGCAACGTTCCACCTAGCAGGACCTCGCGCCAGCGGACCGCCAATCGGCTTGTTATCACGCACGCGGAACGTGATATACTGGTGGTCGCTGGCTGTGTAGTCCTCAATCACCTTCCAGTCCTGTATTTGTGCTGCTAGGCGTTCCGTTGCCAGAGAGACATCGACGATGGTACCCCTGTAACCGAGCCTCCTGAAGGTTGGCGTGGAGCCGGTGTTTAGGACCACGAGTCCTAATCTGGATGCCATGTCCATGATTTGTCTCCCTCTGGAGTTCGGTTGGTTTTCACCCCATTCGAGAGCTTTGGCATTGAGGTCTCCGGCCACTATCAGCTCCCCCTCCATTTCTCCGACAGCATCCTCGAGAGCTTCCAATTTAGCTTGAAAGCGCCCGATTGCTTCATTTGGTGTGAGGTAGCAGCTAACGTAGTTGACGTCCGCGCACCTCACCCAAACATATCCACTACCGGATCCATGGCATGTCACATGAAAGCGGCATGGGTTGGGAACCCATATCGCTGCAGTTCCAAGAGCGTCGCGGTACCAGCCCCCATCTTTTCTATCCTGATATTGTTCGCTGACGAGTACGACGTCAACGCTGTTCTCGAGACAGATCAGAGGGAGCAAGTCATTTGCCGTCCTGCTTCTATTTATGTTCCCCTGGAGAACTATCGCCATTTTCTCTTTTCTCTTTCAAGAGCCGCACGGAAAGCGGCACACGCTCCCGAGCCGGCTATGTGATTGCGAGCCTCGGGTTTCCCCTGCTGCTCGGGGCAGAGAAAGCACTTATGAGCGGCGGAGTAGTCCTTTGCCTTGTGCCCGTTATCCCCGCATCGGTAGCAGAGTGCGCTACGGTCCGGACCCTCGCATTTGGGGCTCTGGTGACCATAGCCCAGGCACTTGTAACACCTGGGCACTATAGTCCTCCTTCGTATCCTGCAGTTTATCCAGACGACTTTTATCCGGGCCGTCTTCATAAGCGTAGTGGCGGCGGATTCCTCTACCGTCACCGTTGCCATACATTGCCCTCTCTGGTTTGGCAGGGAGAGCGAGACCTTCATATACCCGTCGTAATCTACCAGGTCCCGCTGCAGAGCTTGCTGAATTTCTTCCAAGGTGGTGCATGCATCGAGGTCCCTTATCTCTAGGACTGCTCTAGGGACTAACTCTCCTACTGTACACTGTTGCCCCACTACTGACCTGAGGGCTTGTGAGAAGGTTGCCCTAGAGTCAGCCGTGCTCTTTTTTAATTCGAGAAGGACTTGGCCTTCTCTCGTTTGCCGGACAGATTTGATTTTCTTTCCGTTATCTTCCAGAATGACGGATTTCCGGATATCAACAAGAATCTCAGCGTATGTCTTGCCAGTCGTGGACTTAATGATGATGGCATTCGGCTTGACTCTTCTCTTTCGGATATCATTATCTGGTTGATGTCTCTGCTGCTGCTGCTGACCTTGTCCCTGCTGCTGCCGCCGCCGCTGTAGCTGCTGGGTCGCTCGTCCGTCGGTTTGTGACTCTCGCTGCTGCCTTCTTCTGTCTTTGTTGGATCTAACCTCGATCCAATTACTTTCCTTTGTTATCATCTCCTCGCTCGCTTTTGCTCCAAGGGATGCTGCTTCCGACTGGAGTGCTGCTGAGTCCTTCTTCTTCTTCTTTTTTTGTCGGCCTCCTCCTCCTTGCATGTCCGATGGTGACACAGACGACTGCCTTTTCGGCTGTGGTCCCATCGCTGGGCATTGGAGACTTGCCAGTGTTTTTTCTGGGAGGATCTCTCGAGATTTCTCCGCTAGCGTACGGCGCGCCTTTAGACAAGCTCGTCGACCTTCTTCTAATGCCTCTACTTTGTCTTCTAAGATATAAAGGCCATCTTTTACAATTTTGGTGATATTTGGCTGTTTTTTTGCGGCCTCCATCATTTTTTTGAGGACAATCTTTATTTCCTGAAAGATGCCCGATTCTTCCTTCTCTGATTGCGTTACACTGCGTCTGATGGTAGCTAGTTCTTCGTAACTATTACTCGAGCAGCTAGCTCCTATTTCTGCCGTATCTGCTGTGCTGCCAGGATTCTCTTTTGCAAATACCCTGCATAATGGCGTGCTCGGGAGGGTCTTCGCCGAGTTCTTCTCTTCTTCTTCTACAATTATTGTTGTTGTATTTGACATTCTGTATATAAAAAAAATGGATTAAGACGGTTCGCCCAATATGGGAGCCCCACCGCAGTGGAGCTGCTATCCCCGCCTGAGATATTCCCTATTTATGGATGCCGAAACCGAGAAGCGGCTTGTCGGGAGGTCAGTCCTATCGTCATCAGTGACTCTATTAAAAAAGGTTACGGGATAGGCCCGCGCCATATTGAAGCAAAAGGTTTAACGTCACCCCTATCGAGTGGGCGATGCCGGTACCGATCCAACACCTGACCCAAACCTCAGGCTAGACGGTGTGCGATTTACCCTACGCATCTTCGGGTATAAGGAAATATTGACCAGATAATCCTTCATACCTGCGCCCAGAGCATACTGATATCAACCCCGTCCTAGGCTCCAGTCAGCGATGCAAGAGCGGTCCTCCCACTTTGAACATGTGGTTGAGCGGTGCGCCCGCCCCTCCCGAGGCTGCAATCGAAAGGGAAGAAAGCGCAACACTCTCCCACAGAGGTAAGGTACTGACATCTCGCACCTCCCCGGTCAGGAGGCTACTACTCCTCCCTTGATTAGTCTGACGGGAATATCCACCAGCCGCTGGCCACAGCCCATTCATTCGTAGTCATGTTTATGTGTATGTGTGTATTATCTGTATGTGTATGTATAACGTAAGTGTGGTCCTTCGCTTGGTATAGCCCACCAGAGTCAAGCTTATTGGCGCTTCGATTGACTACTGCATCTAATGGACGACATCTTCCAGAGAAAAGCCCGTTTATGTGACCCTCGGGGAGAAGTCGTCCTCTACTCCCCCCAGTAGAAACTCGTTTATAGAGCCCCTGGGCGAAGAGAATGTACTTCGATTCGATTAGCTCGCGTGACTCGTTGGATGATGCCCGTTTATAGAGCCTCCAACCAATCATTCCCGAAATTGCGTCGTTCGTCTTTACCCTGCTCGCCTGGGTGACTTTACCGATCGAAGAGCCGTATTTGTAAGGGTAATGTGTGTTGGCGTAGGAGAGTGTCATGCATGATTGTCTCTCATGTTTGTGCTTGTATGTGTTCAGTGTGGAGAGGATGTTACTCAGCCATTTACCGCTATTAGTTGACCGAGGATTGGTCCACGATTGATTATTCGTCACTTCATAGTGCTTATTTCACAACCAGCCAGCGGCATTCTGCTGGCCGTCCCCCTATCCGCCACCTGGGGACGCGTCGGGTAGCGGGGTCTCCGCCTCCGAATAATAATAATAATAATGATAATGGTAATGATAATGATAATGATAATGATAATGATAAATAAAATACAATAATAAAATAATAGTCATTGTTACTCAAAAAATACTTAAACCCCTGTGAAAATAACAAAAGTAATAAAACATATTTTGTGTAGTATTTTTATATTTTTTTTATATAATAAACTTTGGGTTTTTTATGCCGATTAAGGCTTTTTTTCATAAGTGTCAGTGTATTTATTGCAACCTGTGTTGATTTTAATTAAACTTAACATTTAAAATAAAAATCAAAGAATTAACATTTCAATAAATATTAAAATTAGAAACTTAACCTTTTTGTTGGTTCACGTTGGCAAAAGAGACGATTCAACTTGACATAAGAAAGCCGCCGAACACCAGTGAGGCGTCTAAGGAAACGAATCAGTGCCTTACTGAGGAGTCCACTCTGATTGGTTGGACGAAACGCCAAAATTTTTTTTTGGAAAGGCATGCGCATTCGTAAATACCTCCAACCATAGAGGCCGTGTGCAGCATAGCCTGTTAATTCAAAATTAACTTGACTAAGCAAAACCGATTAAAAATTTGTTTAAAACGTTCACTGAGTGATAGAGTCATTCTATCTAGAAACTTAACCATTTTAACAGATAAAAATTAAATAAAAATTCAACTTAACAATTTTCAAAATCAATGTTAACGATGAACAACGCAACTTTGCCTGTCGATGCCACCTAATGGCATCCGTTTCACGTTTATTCCTATAGTATATTTTGATTTGCAGTCGCTTAAGTGAATTAGTTACTATAATTTTTAGCAGCTTATTATATTTATTGTGATATTAAATGCTGCCGTTGGAACTTTTATTAACGTGCGCTTTAATACCAAAATGAAAAATCTACTGTAAACTCTAATTATTTTACATTTTTATTACAATATTAAGGGCCTAAATATTATGTTATTTATAAATTTTTACCCAAAAAAATAAAATTTCACTGTTATACGGAAAATTTAAGTATTTTTTCAGTAACCATGACTATTATTTGTATTTTATTATTATTATTATTATTATTATTATTATTATTATTATTATTATTATTATTATTATTATTATTATTATTATTATTATTATTATTATATTACTATTACTATTACTGTTATTTATCTCTTAGAATTGAAAAAAACTTTAAACAGAATAGATAATTTTCCGCTTAATAAGCTATAAGCAAAATAAACCTTCCGTTATTTGATATATAATTGAAATTTACGCAAAAAGCGCTAGATAGAAAAAAATCCTTCCTAATGATATTATTTACAGCACTCCATACATTATTAAAAGTGTAGAATTATTTAATAAAATTCTGAGAAGTATAGCCAGGGTTGGCGACCGGAAGTGCAGAAAACGCACCAAACAGTTAACTTCAGAGTACACGGAGATGAACAGCAAAATTCTATAGTCTATAAGCAAAACTGTTTACATGCCTAGCAGAAGAATAACTCTCGGACTCTCGCGCTATAGACTATAGAATTTTGCTGTTCATTTTCGTGTACTCTGAAGTTAACTGTTTGGTGCGTTTTCTGCACTTCCGGTCGCCAACCCTGAGTGTAGCCAACTCAAAATTGTACAAAAATTAATCATCGGTGAAATGGCATGGTCTTCACCGCTCGGCCGAGATGGCGTGGTCTTCGCCGCTCGGTCGAGATGGCATGCTTTTCACCGCTCGGCCGAAATGGCATGGTTTACGTCTCAGCCGACGACTTTTTCATAACCTGTATGAATGATTAATTATATAAATAACTAAAATGAGTGATTATGATATGAAAACAACCTTTTTCTTACGTAATAATTAAGAAATTATAATCTTTGGAATCTGTTTGATTGACTATCTGTTTGATTACTACACTTTGAAAGCTATCAGCTATTGATTAAGGGGATGCCGGATACCGACATTGTAGTTTTTCGTTTTATTCAATGAATAAATGAGATTTTCAAATTTCGCGAACGTACGCACAATCTATTTATCACTAAGAATGTGCGTACGTTCGTAAAATTTTATTAAAGTAATAATTGACTGCGTAAATCGAAAAATCGATAATGTCGGTATTTGGGTTTAAGGTATAGGACTCCGACCTCGCCTTAAGATCACTATACTGAATTGGTTACACTAGCAGACTATCAAACTTAACATCATGAAATCTGCGCCAGAACTGCAAGATTACTCTGTATTCAGTCTTCATCGGTCCGTACTTCATCAGGGTATTTCTTGTCCGACAGAATGTGGTATAGAAACAATGTGCATGCATATGTTTAAATTTTACTAAATATATTATATCTGAACATTCATATTAAATATTTCAAATATTATTTACGCTATTACAAATATTATCTACAAATAAAGAATACAATTTTCTCAATTTTCTAACTTATAATTTTATAAAAGTTATTAATTTATAATAAATGTTCCAAACCATGATTATATAATAGAACTGAAAAGGAAAGTATTTTGTAATTAAAATATGTAACTTTGTAAATTCAAATAAGCTATTTAAATAATTAGAAAGTTACAGTAAATTAAAATATAAGTAAACGGTTATTTTTCAAAAAACTATAATAAAAAGTAATTTTAGTGTTTGATTTATATCTTTTCAACTAAACGTTTTCGTTTGAAACGGGTTTCGGGAACATTTTGTACGGATAATTTTCTATCAAATGCAAGAATAAAGAAAAATTGATTATTTCAGAATTTAACTCAGGCTGGTCCCCTTAATAATGTTCCAGGAGTTTGTGTATTCCAGAAAAAGTATTCGAAACGTTTTTAAATTTTTGTATATGGATTATTCTATGTTAACTATGATAGGGCAAATATTTCAATTTGTATTCAATTATGTGTTTTGTATACCTTCCAAAGAACAGAAAAAATTGTTCAGCCCTCTGAGGTGTATACTCCCAATCTTATAAACATATATTCGTAATTGAGATTTCGCAAAATTTTGCAAATTCTGAAAATTTTAATAGGTTTTAGCTCAAAATAGAAGCAATATTCGGACACATACGTGTAAATACATGTTTTATTTTTATTCAGTGGGCGCAAAATGGAAAATTACCATTTTGCGCCCACTAAGTTGAAATGCATTTTGTAGCCGTAAATTGCATTTGCACCGTAAATTCATAGGATAAAACAGAAATATACTATTAACTAATGAACATTAAATATGTGTCGGACGTAATTTTCATGCACTAATCCTCTTACCATCCTATGTACCCTATAAACATAAATGTTTATTTAAAATTTGGATCGGCGCTAAAATAAAATTTTGTAATATTTTCCATTTTCACTCTAAACACACGGAAAAACACGGATATGGATCGTGTGCATGTAAATAACCTATAAAATAAACTTTAAAAAGATTTTTAAAACTATTATTGGATTAGATAAACTCTTCGAACATTTTAAGGAGGTTGGTCAGGTACGTCGCTAGTCAAAATGCGTATATTATTTAAAAATTCTTATTTAAAAATTCTTTTCTATACATATCTACTAGTGTAAATTTTTATTCTTAAATCTGTTTCTTAATTGTACATCATACCAACCTCCTTAAATTCATATCATTATTTAGACAGATTATATCTATATGTAATTATTGATACCCTTTTAGGTCTTACAGATATCAATAATATTTTCTCCCCAGAATATAAAAAAATGGAAATGTTTATTGACAAACTAACAAGGATATGCATTTTATGTTGCTATAAAGAATTTGCATTATGCATCTACAGAGGCGATCCAATTCCTTATAATCTCAAGAAAAACATTCTTGACGAAATGTATGGGAGCGTACAAAAGCACCCTAAGGAAGTACGTACAAAATTAGACAATTATCTTAACTTGTATAAAGTTTACCTTCAAAAAAAGTCTCTAGATATTATCCATCAAGGTATATACATACAAATATTTTATTTAAGATTTTCTCCCCAGGCTTTCTTTTGTTTGGCATCCAATAATGTTTAAATAATTGTAATAAACGCCTTTCACGCGAAGAAATTGCTGTTGCAAATAAATCCTTAAGAGATACTAGCACACTAAATATTAGTTCTTTGACACCTGAAGAAATTAATAATATAGTGGGGGTTAATTGTACTATTGATTGTGATAAAATTAGTCTCAAGGAGGAGAATATTAATAGCACAGATTCTAGTACGAGACACCAAAGAATTAAAAGAAAACATCCTATTGATAGGACCAATAATTCTCCTAAAACAAATGTTTCAAAGAAAAAAAAAAATCAGATATTAATGGTATTTTTTATATTTATATAATTAAGTCATCAATCTTAAAACACATCTATTGTAATATAATCATAGGTAATAATTTTTGTATATTTTTTATTGTGTAGATAGAATGCAAGATAAGATCAAATGCTTATCGTTTAAATCACAGAACGGTATGTTTGGAATCAATTACACGAAAAATCGAATAGAATAAAATATTAACAAAAGCTAAATAAATAATTATGTTTCAGAAAACGACAACGAGCAAGTTATATTAATGAAAAAATTAATAATCTTAAGTTTAGTATCTGGGAAAAGAAATTATTACTTAAACAAATACATGATTTGTGTGAGAAAACCTAGTCGAGATATCAAAAGTAATCTTTTGAATCAAATTTATAACGGCAAAGTAAATGAAATCCATCACATATTTTTAGATCTTATCCTGCCATACAGGTATATTATATGTGAAAAAGTTAACAATTTAACGTATATTTTTAAAAACAATGGAATAAATTTAAAAAGTATTGCCAGCGAAGCAGCATGTTTTAAAGATATCGAAGTTGCATTTTATAACGGTAAATATAATTTTATTAATTTATATATTTCGATACAAGTGCGAAAGTATATTCTTTCACAAATGTAGAATCATCTTTCACACAGAATCAACTTTACACAAAAAATTAACCCAGTATTTCATATGTATTTAAACTTTGAATTTTAATGTTGTAGTAATTGCTCAAATTGATGAAAGAACATAAAGATGACATTAAAGTTTACGTTGCTTCTATAGCGATGGCAATCAGTAATAAGGCTGTCTGACGGGTACAATTTTATGCAAAAAATTAAATCTCCAAGAGAATGATCAAAAACACATTTTGTAAAGCAGACACATGTAGCATCGCATTCATGTCATGTAAATAAAATAGTATATTGTTTACATTTGTGGTGTCAATTAATTACAGAGCCGTTTCCTTCCCGTGAATTCCACCGCCAACACGGCCACTTTAAGTGAAGGTCATAAGCTGAGCAGCCGTGCCCTGTAAGAGATTGCGCAAGTGGCAACGATGCCACACTGGAAATCGAAGTACGAAAACTTCGCGTTCACAACAAAAGCTTATGGCAGCGTCCAACATAGCTACACCTACTCTGAAATTGCGTCCGACTAAACACTTCGACTGAAATTGAGCAAAAGTTAATAAACAAAAAAAATTTCTTTTAAATATTCAGTATGAAGAAGAAATTGTAGGTCACGAATAGTAGATTGTTCTTAATTGTTCATACTTTCCAGCAAAAAGGTATATGACGATCTTATCCTGGATTACTAACGTTACATGTCCTTCTAAATAGTTCTGACGTGGATGTAGAATAGTGTATGACGGCCTATTCTGTATGCATGAAGTCATAATAAGTACGATATTTTTTGACACAATAAACAACAGTGTATATGACGGTCTTATATAGAGTTCCTAACGTCAAATTCTATTATTACGTGATCTTGTGTGCCATTAGACTTGTGTATGACGGCCATTTCTGCATAGATAGCGTCATATTAGGTACGATAATCTTTTTAATTCGCGAAAGAATAGTGTATGACGGCCTATTTATTCTGTATGCATAGCGTCATTTTAGGTATGAACATTTTTTTAAATTGAAATAGAATAGAGTATAATGGACTTTATTAGGGTTCCAATGGCGTACGCTGTTCTTACCTGACCTGAAGTGCCAATAGAATAGTGTTGACGCTCTAATCCTGGGTTCTTAATGTTACCTGACTTTCTAAAGTGTTCTGAGGTGGGTATAGAATACTGTATGAAGGCTAAATTAGAAGTTAGACTTTGTCTTGCACGCAAAATGCAATTATACTCAAATTAGAATATGGTATGACAGACTATTCTTTATGCATAACGTCATAAAACGAAAAACAGGTAGGAAAATATTTTTTTGCAATATAATAATAGGTACGATATTATGATTAACTTGCAATAGAATAGTGTATGGCGACCTATACTGCATACATAGTCTATTCTGTATGCTCAGCGTCATATTAGGTACGATATTCTTTTTAATTCGCAATAGAATAGTGTATGACGCTATGATCAAGCTTTCCAACGTTGAATGCCATTATTACATAGTCTTCTGTGCCATTAAAATAGTGTACAACGACCTATTCTTTATGAATAACGTCATATTAGGTACGATATTCCCATTAGCTTGCAATAGAATAGTGTCTGACGGTCTGATTAAGGTTTCCAACGTCGAACGCCATTATTACGTGTTCTTTTGTGCCATTAGAATAGTGTATGACGGTCTATTCTGTATGAATAATGTCATATTAGGTCAAGTATTCCTTTTAGCTTGCAATATAGTCGTGTATGATGGTCTGATGAAGGTTTGCAATGTCGAACGCCATTATTACGTGGTCTTCTGTGCCATTATAATAGTGTATGACGGATTATTCTGCATAGATAACTCCATATTAGGTACGATATTCTTTTTAACATGCAATAGAATAGTGTATGGTCTAATCAAGGTTTCCAACGTCGCACGCCGTTATTACATGGTCTTCTGTGCCATTAGAATAGTGTATGACGGATTATTCTGCATAGATAGCTCCATATTAGGTCCGATATTCTTTTTATCTTGCAATAGAATAGTGTATGACGGTCTGATCAAGGTTTATAATGGCGAATGCAGTTATCACATGGTCTTCGGTGCCATTAGAATAGTGTATGACGGAGTATTCTGCATAGAGAGCTCCATATTAGGTACGATATTCTTTTTAACTTGCAATAGAAAATTGTATGACGGTCTAATCAAGATTTCCAACGTCGAACGCCATTATTACGTAGTCTTCTGTGCCATAAGAATAGTGTATGTTGATTATTCTGCATAGATAGCTCCGTATTAGGTACAATATTCTTTTTAACTTGCAATATAATAGTGTATGGCGGTCTAATCAAGGTTTCCAACGTCGAACGCCGTTATTACATGATCTTCTGTGCCATTAGAATAGTGTATGACGGATTATTCTGCATAGATAGCTCCATAGTAGGTACGATATTCTTTTAACTTGCAATATAATAGTGTATGGCGGTCTAATCAAGGTTTCCAACGTCGCACGCCGTTATTACATGGTCTTCTGTGCCATTAGAATAGTGTATGACGGATTATTCTGCATAGATAGCTCCATATTAGGTCCGATATTCTTTTTATCTTGCAATAGAATAGTGTATGGCGGTCTGATCAAGGTTTATAATGGCGAATGCAGTTATCACATGGTCTTCGGTGCCATTAGAATAGTGTATGACGGAGTATTCTGCATAGAAAGCTCCATATTAGGTACGATATTCTTTTTAACTTGCAATAGAAAATTGTATGACGGTCTAATCAAGATTTCCAACGTCGAACGCCATTATTACGTAGTCTTCTGTGCCATAAGAATAGTGTATGTTGATTATTCTGCATAGATAGCTCCGTATTAGGTACAATATTCTTTTTAACTTGCAATATAATAGTGTATCATGGACTTTTATAGGATTTCCAATGACACACGCTGTTCTTACCTGATCTTAAGTGCTAATAGAATGGTGTATGACGCTCTAATTCTGAGTTCTTAATATTACCTGTCATTCAAAATTGCTCTGACATGGGCATATAATATTGTATGTAGTCTAAATTTCATGTTAAACGTTGTCTTACACGCAAAATGCAACTATACTCAAAGTAGAATAGTGTATGACGATCTTCCCCTTAATGTATAACTTCTTACTTTTAAAATTTAGTGTTTAATAATTTTTATTTCAGAATGGTAAACTACTATGTGAAATTATACAAAATATTTACTTTTATATTATTATTGGATTACCAGTACTTTAGCATGTCTGCTTAACAACCCATGTGTAGATAAATATTTATATTATTTAAATTATTTATATTATTTATATAATTTATTGTTTTTCTAATATATTATGTTACTTATCCTGACATATCCGTTTAAGTACCATTATATGTAATTCAGGCGTTTTGCGGACTGTCTGCATAAGTCCTTTTTGATGTATGACTTTTCGGTAGGACTTATCCGCCAGTCCGCATAAGTCCGCAAAAGTCTGCATAAGTACTCTTCCATCACAGAAATTGTCCACATAAAGCACGTTGGATACACACACACACACACCCACACACACACACACACACACACACACACACACACACACACGCACGCACGCACGCACGCACACACCCACACACACACACACACACACACACACACACACACACGCACGCACGCACGCACGCACGCACGCACGCACGCACGCACGCACGCACGCACGCACGCACGCACGCACGCACACATATAGCTAAATCCAAACTTTATCCTGTTATAAAATTATATTACATAAATTATAAATTTTTGGGTTACACTAAATTTCCATATAAAAATTTATAACTCCGATTCTCACCGCTATGTGGCTGTGTGCTTTTAACTATGATAATAGAGATGATTTTGGCATATAAGACGATCAGATTTTTGATGCTTCTTGGTTGCGTTTTGGATAGTTTTGATGTTTTCCGTGTTAGAGATCACGTTTGAGTGGCAGGCTAACGGATAAATATGGCATCTTCTCTTCCAGTAAAGAATTATGAATCCATTCATTCTAAAATGGATCATAAGTGTAATCATGAGGAGAATAGAATGAAAATTTGTGCGCCATGTGGTAGAAAAATAAGTTTCAAAGGAAAAAGATCACAAGATTTTTTGATAACTAAGTCTCATGAAGGACTGTTTCGAAAATACATAAATGAAGATTTTGATCTATTTAATTCGAAGTTTCCATTAAGTATTTGCGTCTCTTGTCGTCTTGCACTATGAAGATGTAATTTTGCCTAAAAAAACTAGAACTTCTGATGAGTGTAATTGTTACATGTGCATAACAGCTCGCTCTACGATATTATCATATTATCAAAAGTAAAAAAAGGTAAAAGAAACATTCAGAATGTTTCCATTTGTATTGATGATTCGATCGGTCTTGATGGCACAAAAAAGAAACCGAAAAAAGTATAAAGGATTCAAGGAGTTCATTTGAAATTTGCAAAACTTGCTTTTAGAAAGTAGGTAAAGGTATATACGAGGGTAGTTCAATAAGTCTTTAGAATGACCAACAGATGGCGCGCGAATCGCTCCAAATCATCTGTTTTCAGTCAGCACCACTCCCGACTAGATATATGGTGCAGTCACAGTCCACATCTTCTGAGTTTACGTGTTTTTATAACCAATTGAAAAAAAAAAAATTGCTTGTTAAGAAAAATGGAAAAAAACGAGTTCAGAGCGGTAATTAAACATTTTCATTTAAAGGGTTTAACTCCATATGAGATAAAAAATGAATTGGACTCAGTTCATGGCACATCTGCCCCTGTCTTAGCAACGGTTTATAACTGGGTAAATGAATTTAAGCGTGGTCGTACATCAATAAGTGCCGAATCACGTTCAGGAAGGCCCGTAGACGCAACTACTCCCGAAATCATCAATAAAATCCACGATATGGTGTTGAAGGATAGAAGATTAAAAGTGCGTGAGTTAGCTGAGGCCACAAGGATATCTATAGGTGCAGTTGTTTCAATTCTACATGAAAAATTAGGCATGAAAAAGCTATCGGCAAGATGGGTGCCGCGTTTGCTCTCAGCTGAGAATAAACGCAAAAGAGTGGTCGCCTCTGAGGCTCTTTTGGCGCGCATAAGTCGGAATCCTGAGGAATTTTTTCGTCGATTTGTGACTGTGGATGAAACATGGATACACCACTACACTCCTGAGACAAAGGAACAATCCAAACAGTGGATTTCCACAGGCGAACCAGCTCCAAAGAAGGCAAAGACCGTAAAGTCAGCTGGTAAGGTTATGGCTACAGTTTTTTGGGATGCACGTGGAATTATACTTATTGACTACTTGGAAAAGGGTAAAACAATTACTGGTGAGTATTATGCATCATTATTAGAGCAGCTGAAAGAAGAAATTAAAAAAAAACGACCACATTTGGCGAGAAAAAAAATTCTCTTTCATCACGACAACGCCCGAGTTCACACATGCTTCGTTTCAATGGCTAAAATTGAAGAACTAAAATTCGAATTGGTCGAACACCCACCGTATTCACCAGATTTAGCCCCCAGTGACTTTTTCTTATTTCCAAACTTGAAAAAATGGCTCGGTGGACAGAGATTTACGGACAACGAAGACGTCATTGCCTCTGTAAGTGCTTATTTTGAGGAACTTCCGAAAACGCACTTTTCTGAAGGTTTAAAAAAACTTAAAAAGCGATTGACCAAGTGTATAGAGCTCCAAAGAGATTATGTTGAAAAATAAAAAAAAATTTACCCAAAAAAAATTGTTTTTATACTTTATTCTAAAATTTATTCGAAATTTGTATAGTATAGAAAAATTCCTACTTACTTATTATACGATTTTGAAAATTAAGTTAATATAAAAAGTTTTTAAAGTCATCTATGTTCATGTTTTATAAACATAAATATTGTCTTTTCAAAATATGTATATAATTTCTGTTTCAAAACATATAATACATAGAACGATCAAGTTCTTCTTGTTTCAACATCATATAATTCACTGAATTGAACAAATCGCACCAGCATTTCACACCTAATCCATGTTTCACTTGAGTTTATATTTATGCAATATTACTTATTTAGCTCCTAGAAACAAAACAAAACTTTCAATTAAATGTTGTTCAAATTAATTAATTCCAAAAACAATTTTAGAGCTCCGATCATCAATTCTTATCAAATTTTGAAGACATTTTTATTTTCATAAAATAGTGTACGTCAATATATGCAATGTTATAAATTATTGACAGAATGAAATTGCATTAAAATCCATATTAAAATTAATTAAAATTGTTTTTGTATGTATTTATTTATACCACTGTTTAGGTACATGAAAATGCTAGCTACGATACATTATAGATAAATTAGTCTTTAATTCAAATGATGATTAAAAAACCCTAGCCTTTGTAATTATAAAATTGTAAATTTAAGTTATAAACTACAATTTTAGTAGTGTTGATTTATTGATTTTTTAAAATGTTAATTTTAAGAACGAAGAAGATTATCCCAAGGTTTGCTACAAATCTATGATCTATAAAGACCTAGCACATTCGCTGTGAGTTAATGAACGAATAAGTCGACAAATTGTTGTTTCAAACGTCAAAGCATTCGGAAAAACTAACTCAAAAAAGTGATCCTGAAAAAGTGAATGTTGATTAAAAAATACAATAATTAATTAAAAATACAATAAAAATACATTAGAACTGAATTAATTAAAATCTACATTCTATGATAAACAATCATAGTCTTACTTATTCCACGCAAGTGGATGATGAAAGTGCAGTGTTATTCGATGCTCACACTAAGTATGCCAGATAGTGCAGGTGAATCAAATAAATGCCATTATATTTGAAAAGCAGATTCATTCGCCAAAAGAAACAGTTATAAAAAACAAACATATAATCGTTCCTACCTTACTTCTGTTTTACAATTAATTAAACTCATTGGTCATGCGATTAAAATATACAACAAAAATCAAGCAATGAAAATTCACTTCATTTTGCAAAAACTAAATTATCATAAAATACTTGTAGTAAAATTAATTCTCACTGTAAAATAGAATGTAATTGAATTTTAAAGAGATTTTGTTTCCGTTTATTTGGCATTAAGTTACACTTTTTAAATAATTTTACTTTTGATTTACAATAAACGAAAAATTACTTTTAAAGACATTCGTATACTTCAGCAAGTGAAAATAATATTCTCGAATTCTAAAATTTTGTAAGTTTCAATTAAGAATTAATTGTCTAATTAAGTAAAGAAGAAGCATGATTCCTTGTATACACTGATGTAATACTTAGTTTCGTATTCGAAACAAAACAATGAATTTTATAAATGAATATTCAAACAAAGACATTTAAGTAACAGCCAAGGTATAATGTTTCTAAATGATTTTTCAAGTATGCACAAAATTTCAGATATCTAGCTTAAATAGAATGCAAATGTCATGAAAATTCTAGACTTTCTTGTTGCAGCTCATGACTTATTTTGAGGATTTGACAATACCATTTGAATTGTCTCATAATTAGAGGTCTGAAATGCTGTAGAGATGTTTAAAAGATCATAAGAAAACTAAGAACCGTGACAATTTTGACTTAACTTTCTCTGTTTTAATGTTCACCTGTAGACTTACACACGTTTCTTCACTTGGCGAACAATATTTTTTACATTTGTTTAATAGAATCTCTTAGCCTTAGGGAGTTATATTTATATTTTCTATTGTACTTTTAAATCCAGTAAGTAATAATTATAAATATTATAAGAGGTACTTATTAGCACATTTATTAGTGAATATTATTATTACATACTAAGGTAACAGGCAAAGTAATTATAACTTTCTATACTTAAAAATGCATTAGAACACAGTAATATAAGTCACTGTGGCTAAGAGATCCTCTATAACAATCCTGCTAAAAAATCTCGCTCGCAAAATGAAAAACCGTGTATAGATTACTAGGTTAAAGTTGAAACAGAAACAGTTACATAAAAACTATCTGGATGGATGTGAATACAATGCAAATGACATGAAAATACTAGACTTTATTGTTTCGATCCATGAGTTATTATGAGTATTTTGACAATGCTATTTGAATTGGTTTTTAGCTAGAGGTTTTAAATTTTGTACAGTTGTTTAAAAAATCATTTTAAATCTAACTACCTTAGTAATTTTTACTTAACAGATGCTGTTTAAATTTTCGCCTGTAGCCCTATACACGGCTTTTCAGTTTGTGAGTGATATTTCTTAAAAGGATTGTTAAAGAGGATCTGTTAGCCACGAAAGTAATAATTACTTTCTTTTCCCTCTTTATATTAATAAAAACTATCACTTGTAAGTGTCAACACTTAAAAGTTGAAATTCTTATTTATGTATTGAGGTGAAAAGCAAAGTGATTAATACCTTCTGGACCTAATAATCAAAATAAGAAACCATGCATAGATCTCTAGGTAAAAGTTTAAATAGCACAGTTTAAGTAAATACTGCCAAGGTAGTTAGTTTTAAAATGATTTTTGACAATGTTGACAATAATTAATTACCCGTAATGTACTACGATACTTCGGTGGCTCATTGTCCAGCAATAAACTAAACTATTTTGTTAACTGCTTGATTTCGCAAGAGTCAGTCTGAGTTGAGTCTGCTTCTCCTGTTACACATCCGGCATCTGTCTACTTTGAGCGAGTAATGTTTATTAAATAGAAATAATATATAATAGGAAACATACATTTATTATTTCATATATTCTTTTTCCTCATTTCCGAAACTGGTGGCGAACAAATAAATTAGAAAAATATAATCTAGATGGCAAGAACCGTTACAGTAAACTGATAGCGTTCTTGGACTTGTAGAGAAGAGAAGTAATCCAAAACCTTGAAAGTCACCTCCTGATTGTCCAGAAACTTTGAGAAGTTGAAATGTCGTTGATTCGTCCACTTATTACACCTATATAAATACAGAGCTATTAGAATATATATCTTATTAACAATGCTAAATATGAATACAATCATTTCTATGAATCGATTGTATAAACAGAGTTGAATACTATTATAATGATAAATAAAAATGTATATCACTATAAATTAATTAATACCTAATAAAATAATAAAAAAATACAAATATTATTACAATAAAAAATTAATAGCTCACTATGTCAAGTACTATTGAATAATAATAACTTAGTGTCTAGCGCACCTAGAAAATCTAGAAAAACTGGAAATATCAAACCCAATTTATCCAACTGTACTGCAGTTATCTCCAGATGTACTCGATTGACATAAAACAAAATGTAAAAAATACGAATAAGTAGATATTAAATATATATTTATTTGATTTAGCAGTTGAAACGTTAATTGAAATCTAAATAGGGAAAAGTATCATATAGTAAAGAAAATAAAAAAGAAAGAAATGCTCAAGTAATCGATTAAGCTGGCGACTGTTTTCCGGGACTCCCAGCCCCAGGTGGACGTAGGCAATGGTCGACGTGATGCAGTTTCCCCAGGAGGCAGTTCTTGCTCGCTCGAATAACCGGAACTACAGGATAAAAACAATTAACATAACCTCACTTATCGCAGGCGTTTCCATGTTAATTGAAGTTTATTATTTATTACATTTAATTAATATATACAAGTTCATTATTTATTACTCTAGAGATCTTAATCAGGGAGCTTTTCCATTATTTACATACATACACTTTTTGTCACTTTATCACTGTTATTAATAACATAAACTTAATTAATTACTTTTACTTACCAAATAAAGTATGTTAATTTTCTTGATTAGACCACTAGATTATTATCACACTGAATAAGTGTTATTAATAACAATTGTTCAGTAAAAAAGATTTTTGCTTAACGTGTGATCAGTTTCCAAAGCAAAGAGCGAAAATCGAGCAGTGAGCTTGGAAAACATATACTTATATATATACTTTTATATATATATATATATATATATATATATATATATATATATATATATATATATATATATATTATTATTCGCTTGTATTATTATCAAAATCGAAAATTGGCAATTATGTGACTATGCTAAATTTTCGATTCTAATATCAATTCGAGTGTTCCGCTATGTATTTTCCATAGATAAAGCGATCCTGAAAAGGAAATTTTATTCGAATGCGTATTTTTATTTATTTGGTCCAAATAAAGCGATCCCTAGAAGGAAAATCGATTCTGATGCGTAGTTTGTTCGAAAATCGAAAATTTTATTTTTATATGCCGCATCCCCTTAAAATACCTATAGATAAAAAATAGTACTATCAAGACTATGATCTTCTTTTTAGCACATTTTTCCACCCAAATAGGATGTATTATAAATTTTATTGTATAGCTAATGTCTTTCCACGTTGAAGATACACTTCACAATGTTAATAAATATTGAATGTAATTTATTATAGGTATAATTAGTGAAACATCATAATTCGAACAATTTTCAAGTAGGACAAGTTAAAAATAATTATCCAAATTTTTTAATACAATTAACATGTGCGTTAAGAAATGTATTGTTAATAATAATTAATTATACATTTAACTATATGACAATCAATAATATGTTATTTACTCATATAATGCACATACAAATATACTTTATCGATAATTGTAATGCTAAAACAATAAAAAATGTTAATACCACGGTCAACAATAATTACTACGCTCTTAATATCGTAACTGCAATAAACAACAAATTAATTGCAATTTTAGGGTTTACAATTTATTCAAACACGCGTATTTTGCGCGGGCAAAATGTGGGCACGTTGTCATTACGGCAGTAATATTTTTAGCGTCCGCGTCAAACAAGGGCGAGAAATTCAAAGAGGGAAATTTTTGGTCATAAACGTCTTATTTTTGTTATAAAAAAATGTAAATTTTTTAATAATTTCGTTGATATTTATCTGTTTTTCCTCTATAATAAAAAATTAGTTTCTATCAAATTTAATTGTCTTAATGAATTATTAATTTATAACAGAAAATTAGGATTTTAAGTTTTTAAAGAACTGTTACTTACAAGGAGAGTGCACACCTTGTGGGTCGCGGATCCGGCTCAATTTGTAGGAATTGATTCTTTGATAAAAAAATGGAACCGGTGTTTCGGGGTTTTGTCCAATGGGCCCTTATAACCTCGACATACACGAATTGAAATTGATTTTGTACATACATTGTATATATATATATATATATACACACACCGAAAATAGTATATATAGATATACTCCAGATGCATAGTGATAATCAAATATCTTAATTATAAAGGCCCATTGGACAAAACCTCGAAACACAGGTTCCATTTTTTTTACCAAAGAATCATTTCCCACTAATTGAGCCGGATCCGCGACGCACAGGGCGTGCACTCTCCTTGTTAGCCCTTTAAGGTAGTTATCCCCCTAAATATAGACCTTTTAGAAAAAAATTCTTGTTATACTTACCTAAGATCGGATAATGGAAGCAATAATGTTGAAAAGGAGTATCTTGTAAACTGAAAAAAAAAATTGAAAATCAAAGTGAAGGTATTGCGAACACCGATATTGTTCAATTAAAAAAGTGAA
Source organism: Gastracanthus pulcherrimus (assembly GCA_949152435.1). Taxonomy (NCBI): domain Eukaryota; kingdom Metazoa; phylum Arthropoda; class Insecta; order Hymenoptera; family Pteromalidae; genus Gastracanthus; species Gastracanthus pulcherrimus. The sequence continues at coordinate 39,877,477 of OX424576.1, read as the reverse complement.
AATTCAGTCTCGAATTATTTTTGGTTTTCAAAACGATTTCGATGTACGAAGGCTTATTTTCTTTCTTGGACAATTATCTAGACATTCACTGCAACCAAATTCTAAATTAATTAATTTACAGAGCATACAATCTAATTGTTTATATCTAAATATACTGAAACTTATAAACAATTATATCTTATGCTCTGCAAATTAATTAATAATGAAGACATAGATTTCATCATTTGGTATAATAGGATTAAAATCACGATCATCATTTTTATATTATTGATTGTAATAACCATGCACATTTCTGTTGCTGAATGATTCTGAATAAATTCAGTTTTTATTACTCAATATCTGAAATGTGAATAACATTATTTTGATTAGATTATATCATGAACAACATTGAGTACTTAATGGAAGTTCTACAGTAAAATAAATAACGCTGAGAAAGTTACGAAATTTTTTATATAACGTAACAAACATCCATATATATTTTCAAGAGGCTAGGATACTTAAAAGTCGAAAAATGAATATTTTTATTTTTTAGATCAATACAATGCCTAATTCATTTTACTGCCAGAATTATAAAAGAGAATTTTTTTTCTTTACTCACAATTACCATCATAGACCGATGTTATGCAAAGGCATTTTCACAGCATTGAATATCCTGCAAGTTGAGCAAGATCAGAGGTTCATTTTAAAGGCCTTAAATTTGTCATAGTTCTCTGCATTTGTTTTATTTTTCTGCCACAGTAAGAATTACTTTAAAAGTTATTATAAAAACTGCAAAAAAAACACAAAGTATCAATTCATTTTATAATTGCAGCGATATAAGATTTTGTGAAGCATTTTATACTTATCTAATAGTTAAAAATATTCTTCAACGTTAAGTAGCACAGCAAATTTGCGTGAAGTCAATAGTAATTCTTCTTATTCTCTTATTTTCGTACGACTCGAATTTCTTGTATAAACATTATTAAATTGAACAAAACAGCAGGAACTTAACTTCAAAAGTGTAGAAATGAGGTTATGTTTGTTTATGGTTACTATGAATATATGATTCGCTGCCCGTGGCGTGGTGGCGCCACGGTATGCGCAAACGAAGATGCGCAGTAAATTATTTTTGAGCCTATTTATAAAAATATTAATAATATATTTTACTAATAATAATTGCAATTATACGCATTAACAATTACATCAACCGAACGAGCAATTTACGAGCATTGATTTGAGACGTTAAACGTCTAGTAAGTCCTTTTAATTTTTATGTAAAATCGAAATAATATTAATAAATTTGCAACCGCGAATTTTTGCAATAACTAATTAACTAAAAGACGAGCATTTTTTAAATTAACATATTTGGAACGAGCATTGAATTTTATATTACGTAACATATTGCAAATATTTTTAAAGCATACTCTGGTTGCGTACTTCACGGAGGTGAATATTAGGTGTCGATTGCTTAAAAACAGAATCATCAGAAATCTCCTTTCACCATAACGCCCTAATCACGTTGTCTAGACCTATTAAACCAATAAGGTTTACTAACTACGAATATAGGAAACCTACACCAACCAAATACATATTACAGGCTAGAACAAAAACTCAAATAAAAATAAATTTGTTTCCCACTGATCTAAAAACTGGATACATACCCCAGCTCAAGACCCCTAAAAACATCTTTATCGGAGAAGCTGTGTTTACTAACGATAAACACAGCTTGTTACGTCATGGCAACCAACGCTTACTAAGAAGATGCTGAAATCGAAATTCTGTCCATGGAATTGCAACCCTATGACTTTGACGAATCAGAAGATTTCTTCGAGGCAGAAAACAGCGACGACGAAATTTCTCCGAACCGCCTACAAAGCATTGTCGACTTCTTACGTATGGACCATTTCAACAACGAAGAACGGGAACATATGATTGAACTCGTTACTAAATACCAAGAGTTATTCCGTTTACCTGAAGACTCCTTGCCCGCGACTGACGTACTAGAACACAGTATTCATCAAACAATACAGGTACCCTCCGATTCATAAGGAGGAAATCAAAAATCAAGTGAATAAATTACTTAAAAATGGAATTATTGAATATTCCTCTTCTCCCTGCAGTAGTCCTTTATGGATTGTACCCAAATAGGCAGATTCGAAGGGCAATAAAAGATGGCGCATGGTCATCGATTATCGAGCCCTTAACGAAAAAACAATCGAAGATGCCCATCATTTGGCCCAGATTAACGAAATCTTGGACAGGTTAGGCGGTGCAAAATACTTTTCGATTCTCGATTTGGCTAGCGGGTTTCACCAGATAAAAATGAACCCCAAGGACCGCCATAAAACTGCATTTAGCACGGGCATTGGCCACTACCAATACGTGAGGATGCCGTTTGGTTTAAGAAATGTACCCGCCACTTTTCAACGTCTTATGAACCAAGTGCTATTGGGACTTCAAGACGTTGAACTTTTGGTATACCTGGATGACTTAATTGTATACGCATCCAACCTAGAGGAACATCAGAAAAAGGTAATAAGGCTATTTGCTCGGTTATTAAAAGCTAAACTTTCACTTCAGCCGGACAAATGCGAATTTCTCGCCACTGAAATCCAATACCTAGGACACATTATCAGCGAAGATGGTGTACGCCCCGACCCAGAATTTCCAAGACCGAAAAATCAAACTAATATTCGAGAATTTCTAGGACTTACCGAATATTACAGAAGATTCATCGAAAACTTCTCTGCAAGAGCACGACCACTATCCGATTTACTTAAGAAAACCATACCTTTCGAATGGAAAGATGAAAATAATAAAAGTTTTGAAGATTTGAAAAATGCACTATGCACGGGCACCTGTCTTGCAGTATCCCGACTTCTCTCAACCCTTTATTTTGACGACAGATTCAACAGACTTTGCGTTCGGAGCTGTCTTAAGCCAGGGGAAGATCGGCGAAGACCGCCCTATAGCCTACATGCCTCATATAATGAAGGCGGCCGAAAAGAATTATGGAACGACCAAAAAGGAATACCTCGCAATAATTTATGCAGTACTCCATTTTCGATCTTGCTTGTATGGTCGGGAGTTCACTGTAGGAAACTGATGAGTGATCAACAGAAACCGATAACTTCATAGGTAACGATCCTATGTCCAAAGCCTCAGATACTATACCACCGGGAATATTTTATCCTCAATTTATCAGAAGACCGGCCATTAAGTAAAAAATCAAGCTCATCAACAAAGGTATAACACACATGAAGGATACGAGGGTAATTCAATAAGTCTTTAGAATAAAGTATAAAAACAATTTTTTTTGGGTAAATTTTTTTTATTTTTCAACATAATCTCTTTGGAGCTCTATACACTTGGTCAATCGCTTTTTAAGTTTTTTTAAACCTTCAGAAAAGTGCGTTTTCGGAAGTTCCTCAAAATAAGCACTTACAGAGGCAATGACGTCTTCGTTGTCCGTAAATCTCTGTCCACCGAGCTATTTTTTCAAGTTTGGAAATAAGAAAAAGTCACTGGGGGCTAAATCTGGTGAATACGGTGGGTGTTCGACCAATTCGAATTTTAGTTCTTCAATTTTAGCCATTGAAACGAAGCATGTGTGAACTCGGGCGTTGTCGTGATGAAAGAGAATTTTTTTTCTCGCCAAATGTGGTCGTTTTTTTTTAATTTCTTCTTTCAGCTGCTCTAATAATGATGCATAATACTCACCAGTAATTGTTTTACCCTTTTCCAAGTAGTCAATAAGTATAATTCCACGTGCATCCCAAAAAACTGTAGCCATAACCTTACCAGCTGACTTTACGGTCTTTGCCTTCTTTGGAGCTGGTTCGCCTGTGGAAATCCACTGTTTGGATTGTTCCTTTGTCTCAGGAGTGTAGTGGTGTATCCATGTTTCATCCACAGTCACAAATCGACGAAAAAATTCCTCAGGATTCCGACTTATGCGCGCCAAAAGAGCCTCAGAGGCGACCACTCTTTTGCGTTTATTCTCAGCTGAGAGCAAACGCGGCACCCATCTTGCCGATAGCTTTTTCATGCCTAATTTTTCATGTAGAATTGAAACAACTGCACCTATAGATATCCTTGTGGCCTCAGCTAACTCACGCACTTTTAATCTTCTATCCTTCAACACCATATCGTGGATTTTATTGATGATTTCGGGAGTAGTTGCGTCTACGGGCCTTCCTGAACGTGATTCGGCACTTATTGATGTACGACCACGCTTAAATTCATTTACCCAGTTATAAACCGTTGCTAAGACAGGGGCAGATGTGCCATGAACTGAGTCCAATTCATTTTTTATCTCATATGGAGTTAAACCCTTTAAATGAAAATGTTTAATTACCGCTCTGAACTCGTTTTTTTCCATTTTTCTTAACAAGCAATTTTTTTTTTTCAATTGGTTATAAAAACACGCAAACTCAGAAGATGTGGACTGTGACTGCACCATATATCTAGTCGGGAGTGGTGCTGACTGAAAACAGATGATTTGGAGCGATTCGCGCGCCATCTGTTGGTCATTCTAAAGACTTATTGAACTACCCTCGTAACATCACTTTACTTCTGCAGATTACGAATTCACCACACCTATCACAAAACTATTGGTAGACTTAGGTAAAATTAATACTCATAGTATAAAAAACCTGAAATCAATATTGACTAATAAGCATTTCGAACTTGTCTCACTGCAAGATCTTCGAGAGACCATCACTAACGCAGTAGACCCTATAAAAAAATACAAAATTAAAACGTTATCGCTGTTAAAGCAAAATGACCTATCAGACCAAATAACGTTCTCCGCATTCCTCGATTTACTTAAGGAAACCCTAGGTGAATGCGAATGTATACCACCAGAGAATATACGTAACCAAATAATTAAAGAATATCACGACAGTCTGACAGGCGGACACAGAGGGGTAACTAAAACATACCGACGTGTCCGTGAGAAATTCTATTGGACAGGAATGAAATCGGACATAACAGAATACATCAGGAGCTGTAAAAAGTGTCAAGAGTTAAAACTAGTCAGAATAAAAAAACAAGAACCAATGGTAATCACCGATACACCAATAGAACCCTTTGACAAAATATCCATAGATACCGTTGGACCACTTCCTTTAACTCCCGATGGTAATTAACATATACTCACAATTCAAGACAATGTCATGAAATACTGCATCGCCGTTGCAATTCCAGGCACTAAAGCCGAAACAAGAGCCGACGCTTTAGCACGACATGTGATACCCTTATACGGATCTCCCCGTATAATCTTATCCGACAAAGCACCAGCCCTGATTGGTAAGGTAATGCAATAACTTTCAAAAATATTTCAAATAAACCAAGTCACGACATCCGGTTGTCATCCCCAATCCAACGGCAGACTAGAAAGAAGCCACCTAGTGCTCATGGAATATATCCGCCAATACATCGATAAATACGAGGACTGGGACAAAATAATACCTTTTGCTATATTTTCCTACAACACTAGTGTTCACGAGTCCACAAACTTTACGCCATTCGAACTAATTTTTGGTAAACCAGCTCGCACCCCAACTTCATTTTTAAATGACACCGAAATATATCCATCATACTTAATCGGTTTAATAAATAGACTACATGACACTAGGATGATTGCAACGTAGACTCTGATAGACTCGAAATATAAATCCAAACATTATTATGATAAAAAAACTAAAGACCACCCTTACTCGCTAGGTAACAGCGTATATGTACTTAAAGAACCAAGAATAAATAAACTAGATATGACCTACAAGGGTCCATACAAAATAATAGAAATTTTAGAAAAACACAACGTCATTCTAGAAGATGAAACTGCTAAACGGTTTCTTAAACATATCGACAAAATAAAATGAGCCTATCACAGATAAGAACAATTTTGTTAGAGATGAGGTGCGAACTCGTAATCATAATAGCCCTTACATTTCACGGAAACACAACGGATAGATTCTCCATTCAAGAGATCAATGAAATCACCGGGATCTACTTCGAGAGGTTAGAAGACATGAGATACACTCAAGCAGACTGGAAAATAATAGTCTTTCTCGATATATCGCCGCTGTGATTCAACCAAAGTTACATGAACCTGCGATGAAAGTACCCCTCGTCGTAATTATTATTTCAATTTAAATAAAACTGATTCTCTGGAAATTCGCTGTGCGTTCAATGCGAACGCAAATCGAACGGTTGGAGACTGGAAGAGAGACGGAGAGAAGGGAAATGGGACGTCTAGCATAAGGTAGGCAGTAGCCGACGCTGGCCGAACAGTGTTCGGGCGGCGCGCGGCGGGAGACATCTCCGGCGGCGCGCACTAGCCAGCACTGACCAGCGGCGCTCTCGCAGCGTCGAGAAGCGCGGCGCGGTGGGGAGAGAGAGCGAAAAGCGGACCTCTGGCCTGCAGAAGCTGGAGGTCGGGAGTCTCCTCGCGGGCGCTGAGCGAGTGAGTTGGTGCCCCAGCACGCTCGATCGCGCTTACGAGTAGAGGAGTCCGTGGCTGTGTACACGACTCACGCCGGCATATCCAGGCTCCTGACTCGAGGCGCTCTTCGGTCAGTATCCTGAGGTGCGGACGGATAGGTACCGGTACATCTACTGGAGGATATCGCAGCGAGGCGCACCCCGCTCGAGGTCCACCGGTGGATGAACCCGTAACCGACACAGGAGCGGGTTTAGCGTCAGAAAATAGCACCCGGGCTGTGAGCTGAGTCGCTCTTCAGCCACACGCCCTTTTGTCCGAAATCCGTATTTTAGCGTAGGGAACTCACCAGCCAGACTTACGGGTGCCCCCGTGTCTGGTGCACTGTTGAGAACCTTCCATGGTGCTCCTTGAAGGGTACTCCAGTGTGACGGAGATATAACGCTAATAAGACGGGCGCTCCCGGATTATTAGTGAATTTTAGAAGCGGCCTCGTGGAGACGCGCCTCCACGAGTGCAGATGATAAATATATATTATAAGCGCTAGAATTAATTAGACTAATGTATTATATACACGTTAAATATTTTATAAGCGTTAGAGTTAATTTAACTAATATATTTTGGTTTCCGCCTGTCTTTGTTATAGATTAAAGGAGATCGCGGTGATCGAGACGGACAAGGGACGGTTTCCTCGTCTAAACATATTTAGTTTATTTAGATTAATTGTTAAGTTTTGTTCTAGATATTTTGTTTGATTTTGAGATCAATAAATCTCTTATTATTTCGTTAATATAAAACCTTTCTATTTATTTCTTAATAATAATCTCAATCCTAACCCCCATCCAAACCCTGGTGGAGCTCTTGAGCATCCGGCGGGGGCTCTTTTGTTACAAACCACACGGTGCAAAACATAAGAGACTCGTGTTATCAACACCCATTTTTCTGCACTACACTAACAAAAAGATTAAATTACATTGAAACCAAAATAAAAAGAGCAAATTCTATACATGAAAATTTAATTGATTTCATGTAAGAAGTTGAATCGATAGACCCTACCAAAATTCCAACACCCACAACTATCAAAAAGGAAGTATTAGTAAAACTCTGGCACATTATCCGAAAGCGATGGAGAACATCTAACGGAACAAATTAATTTGTTATTTAAGGGCCAAACCAAGTTGGCCAGAATACAGCAAACAGTTGTGCAGTCAAAGCAAAGGTGGATGAGAAGCCGCAGACAATTACAACCTCGGAGTCTGTACCCACAGCTGGTTCATCTAGAACAGGTACTCGTTGTTTTTCCAACAATTTGGTAGCTGCAGCGCAACCAATTTCCAGTATTAACTCTGCTGAAGGTCAGGATTCTGAGGAAATACTTCTAGCTACAGCTCATGTGCTGGTGCAAGCTAAGAATGGCAGGCATTGCCAAGCTCGAGCATTAATAGATCAAGGAGCTCAGTCTTCCTTTATAACGGAAGAGCTGTGTCAAAATTTGAAACTCCAAAGAAAACCGGTTAGAATTAAATTCACTAGCGTAGGGGATAATAAGATTTTTTATTGTAAGAGCAGCGTGGAGTTCACGATCAAACCTCATTTCGTGTCCACATTTGCTCACAGCGTTACTGCTTATGTTTTATCTCGGATCACTGCCTATGAATCATTTTCAGATCAATCTACTACCTGGAAGCATCTAGAGGGGCTGACGCTAGCGGACCCGCAGTTCGAAAAGTCTGGGCACATCGACATACTGTTGAGTGCAAAGGTACATGCTCGTATCATAGAAGAAGGTCTGCGGAAGGGTGACGTTGAACAGTCTCCAATCGCAATGAAGACCCTATTAGGATGGATCGTCTCTGGGCCAACCACGGCAAGAAGTAACCCCCGCTTCAGACTCAACGCACACATATCGACGCAGGACAGCGATCTCAACGTACTTCTCAGGAAATTCTGGGAGGTTGAGGAACTACCGACAAGAGAAAAGTTTCTCACTGACGAAGAGAGAATGTGTGAAGAGAGCTATAAGGCAACAGTGACACGTAAGGTCGACGGACGCTATATGGTAAGGCTACCCTTAAAAAATAATACTCCGGTGGATTGGGGAGGTTCATATAATCAAGCGGTCCGCGCCATGCACAATTTAGAAAAACGTTTCGAGAAAAATACGGAGCTTCGAGATGCATACGTAAAATCGATGCGTGAATACGAGGAAGCAGGTTATATGAAACGCGTGTCAGCTGAGAAAATTGACCTACAAAAGTATTTTTTCTTGCCTCATCATGGCGTGGTGAAAGAAAGCAGCACTACGACGAGACTACGCACGGTTTTTAATGCATCAGCTAAAACCAAAGATGGAATCTCACTTAATGATTTTCTCCTTGTAGGTAGTCCTAATCTTCTACCGGACCTGTTCGATTTGATTTCACGCTGGAGATGCTACCCGTACGTTTTTGCGGCGGACATCGCTCGTATGTATCTCCAAATCCAAGTACAGGAGCAGGACCAGCATCTACAAGCCATCGTTTGGAGGGAGGATGTGAAGGACGAGTTAGCAACATTCCTGCTCACCACGGTGACGTTTGGATTTGGTTCATCGTCATTTCTGGCAAGCAGAACACTTCATCAGCTGGCGCAGGACGAGGGAGAGGCATTAATAAACCAAGACACACACATAGTACAACACAAAATTTCGTCTATAGAAGTAAACATAATACATTCCAACAAAGTCATAAACGAAAGTCTACTCGCACTGCGCAGAACGACTCAAGGAATTTTCGATCTCAAAGACATATGGCAAAGATACAACTTTACCCGGGAATTCAGCGACATCACCAACGAAATAGAATCAGCCCTTAATATGTACCAAGACACATTCCAAACAATCATGGATGCTGTACGCTCATTAAGGATAGGACACTTACCCCTCACTTATTTCCACTAATAAACTTCAACAAATAATTAGACAAATAGTCGACCTCTTCCCTGAGACAGCCTGTACCTATACCATTATTATTAAAAATGGTACCATTAATTATTATTGTTAATGTTAATATTATATTATTATTAGTAATTATTATAATTAAAATAAATTAGTTAGTACGTTTAGGATATAGAAAAGTAGTATTAATTAAAAAGTTAGTTTTTTTATGTAAGAAATTATTTAATTAATTATTTAATTATTGCTGAAATGATTCGTTTTTATATCTGTTAACTAAGATGATACGGCGGGGCCAACGTAATAGCTAAAAACGCGCGCGTGTGCGTATACACACACGAGCGCGCCGACATACGAACACGTGTTCAGCGACAAGCAACGAATTCGCGAATAGCGTGAGAAGGAGGACGGGAGCGAGAGAGATGGAGACAGTTGACTCGGGTATATATCGGCGACGCACAGCCGAGGAGGCACTCAGTTCTCTCTGACCTCTCAAGCCGTGGCTAGCCAGCGAGCAGGCCTCGCGCTCGGGATACTAGGGTGAACTCGGGCCACTTCTTGTGGTGAGCGCACGGTGATGTGGCGAATCCTCGCCTATCTACCGCGTGCTATCTCTCTCTTTCGCTTCCCTCTACCTTAACTCCACTCATCTTTAATTGTACCTTTACCCTCAATAAAAAACCAAGTTTCACACTAATTGTTCTCTAAGAATTGTAACTCATTCTTCCCCGCCTCTACCTATAGTTCGGGTGCGCCGGACGTCCTTCAGTAGCCACTGGAGGGGGAAACGCGCTAACGAATTCCCTAAAAAGCATAGCTCGTGGCGGCCAACGCGCTGCCCGAGACTACGTTTTCAGGGTTTTACTCGCGAAAAGCGCGCTGGCGCCTTTCTCGGGGTTTTGCTTGCCCGGCGGAGAGCCAATGCGCCCTCCTGCTGGTTCGAGTTGGCATATCAAAAAACAAAGTAAAGCTGCACTTCTGCAGCTCCGACCTCGGCGGCGTAACGTGACCTCGGAACGTAACTATCAAGGGCGAATCAAGAAAAAGGTTGTTTCTCGCGCACTTTTTCGGGTCTGTACGCGAACCGCGTGTAAGAAAACACATCTGGAAAACGAACTCTCCTACGTTGGAGTAGAAGAACGGCTTAAGTCTGTCACATTGGCGCCCGAACAGGGACTCGAGAAAAAAAAACGTAGAAACAGCCTTAAATGATTCCGGAATGGGACGGGACGTTCACGGAAAGGCGTGTACATTCGCGTATTACGGACACGCAAAAATTGATAAATCGGTTAATTAAGATTGATGAGGATAGATGGGGAACGATATTAAGTCTTGACGATGAAGTTCGAAGTTTATAAATAGAGAATGATAATTTAAAGAATAAAATTGTACATCAGCGTCAAGACATGCAAAATCTATGGAAGTCGTTAGATGAGGCGATACAAGTTGTCAACAAATTAACGGTGAAAACCGAAAAATTGAGTTGTCATCTGGGAGTAGTTACAGGGAAAATGATAACAAAATTCGGGAAATTCGAAAAAATACAGCAGGAACAAGATGATAAGATCATTGAGCTCACGCGCCGTATAAATTCTTTAAAAATTCAATAAATTTAATGAAGGGAAAGTTCAATCAATTTTTTGCAAAACGAGCGAAAATTTAAATGATAGATTAAAAAATAGGTCATTTAAATTATAATTTCTGGCGGATATTTATATTAATAAAAATATATTATTTATAAAAATAAAATATTTTACAAGTATTTTTTTTATTAATATTTTTTCATATAAAAAAAATACAAAATGCCGCAAAATAAAATGTTATCGGGGGCGTTTATGACAGACATCGAGACTACAGCTCCCGTGGATAGTCTCGATGATGGGCAACGTAAGCACCGCGATTGGGAAAAGGCCGTTTCCGAGGAATTAAAATGCCTAGATGAGAGACAGGACGAACTAGAAAGTAAAATTACTGATTTAGTTAAAACTCCGGATGGACTAGAGTCACCTCCTTTAAATACTTCACGTATTGAAGCGATAAATACTGATTTAGTTGCACGCATAAACGCACTGTCAGACTTGCTAAAAAAAACCCAAGACGCGAGCGCCGCAGAAACGCAGCGGGGCACGAAACTAGAAGCGGCCGTGAAAGCCTTAGAAAATCGTGTCGAAATACTGGAAACGGAAATTGATAATTTAATAACGAAAAATACAGACTTATATTCAAATTACGAGAAGTTGAGTAAACAATTTGAAGATAGTGATAGCGGGGGAGAATTGAAAAAATACTTAATCGCGCAAGTAGATGAGGTATATGAGAAAAACGAACAGGCGGTTAAAAAACTCGAAAATCCGATTAATAAACACAATGCGGGGCGTGCCAGTTCGGCAGGGACCAGCGGAAGTGAAGCATCGAGAAAAATAAAATTAAATATACCTAAATTTAAGGGATTACCCTCGGAAAGACCGATGAAATTTATATTTGAGTTAGAAAACTATTTTACATTAATACGGCCTTATGCCGATGAAACACTATGTGTAATTTCGCAGGCACTAATAGACGATGCTCATAACTGGTGGTACCTGCAGGAGGGCCAGATAAAAGATTACGACGATTTTTTAAACAAATTCAAAGAGAGGTACTGGAATTCGAACATGCGACGAGTGGCGAAAAGAAAAGTAGAGTTCGGGCAGTGGTATGCTTCGGCGTCCATGAATCGCGTAAATTACGCGATTTATATCCTGGGATTAGCGAAAGAACTTGAACTCGAATTACCCGAGGAAGACCTAGTATTAAAAATCGGCGAGCATTTTGAGAGGAGTATCAGGTTAGCTATAACAGGGCAAAGGGTAAAAGATAAAAATAGTCTATTGAAAATACTAGCAGAATACGACAGCGATGATCAGCGCACAAAAGGCGACCGCGCGCCCGTTAACACGGTAGAAACGAAAAAATTCACGGGTAACGCGCCGAGCCAGTCCGCGGCTCCTGTTGCAAATACGGAAGGTAAAAAACCTTGGCAAACGAAAAATATAAGTGCCATGCAAAATGCGAAACCAACCGAAAGTCAAAGAACCGGGAATAATACATATAAAAATCCTAAAAAATGGGAAAACAACCAAACCAATAAGTGGAGAGATAAGAAAGATCAATCGGACATAAACGTGTTAGATATAGATATAAGCGATGTTCAAACCCCGGGAAACGGGAATTAGTTGCGTCACGTAATTCGGATCTAGAAGTAAAAAATAGACGGGGCGCAACTGAGCAATTAAATATAGCTTCTATAATAGAAGACCCGCGGGAAACATTATTATACGATGTAGAACCCGCTGGAGAAAATGCCGAAACCACGTGTTGTCTGGAAATTAGCATAAGCGTATACGGAAACGAAGTAAAGGCGTTAATCGACACGGGGAGTGAAGTCACGGCGATTTCAGAAGAATTTTATTACGCAAATATTGATAAACTTAAAGAATGCCCTACTCTACCTATAAGTGGAAAAGTCATTAAAGGCGCGACGGGGGCAAAATCGACGAGATTAAAGTTCCAAATACTGCTAACTATAACTATCGGAGGATTAGAGGCAAAATTAATAATTTTAGTAGTGCCAAAATTGGTAAAACCGTGTATCATCGGGTATGACTCAATAAAAGCGTTAAAAATGCTAATTGACATGGTAAATCAAAACTTATTATTTCAAGTAAATCAGAAAGACGGTGTTATCGGTTACACAGATAGGCGGTTCGCGTCGAACGAATATACGTCTCTGTGCATCGAGCATGCAAATGAGTACCTCGAAAATGAGGTAGATCTCAGGAATCACTTCGACGAGGACGATGGAAAAGGTACGGAATCCTGCGAAGAATCGTACGATATCTCAGTAGAAGAAATCGACGATAAAGTAAATTTATGTGAAAATCTAAATGAATCACAAAAAACGAAATTAAAAGAATTACTTGTAAAATATAAAAAAGTGTTTGAAAAAAAACCCGGTTTGCTAACTACCTATGAGCACGAGCTAATTTTGAAGGACGATACACCCTTCTATACTAAGCCCTATCCTATACCACTAGCATATCGCGAGCAGGTAAAAAAGGAAATAAACCGAATGTTGGAATTAGGAATCATTAGGCGCTCGACCAGCCCGTATATTAACCCAGTAGCCGTAGTTAAAAAAAAGGACGGTTCTGTGCGATTATGTTTAGACGCTCGAAAACTGAACGCGCGTCTTATTGATGATTACGAGGGGTCACCGGGCGTTGAGGAGGTATTGCAAAGATGCGCGGGAAAGCCGATAACGAGTACCTCAGACTTCACGTGTAGTTACTGGCAGGTAAAGCTCGCGGAGTGGTGCAAAAAATATACGGCTTTTAAGTGTGATAATCACATTTATGAGCATAACGTGGTACCCTTCGGGATAAAAACTAGCGGATCAGCCCTGATTAGAGGGCTAGATCAAACAACGTCAGATTTTGACGAATTTTTAGTATTGTTTGTGGACAACATGGTGATAAAATCAAAAAATTTCGAAACACACCTGTCGCACTTAGCTGCGCTTTATGAAAGACTCTTAGCCCATAATCTAAGATTAAATTTTAAAAAATCAAACTTTATGTGCGAGGAAATCGAATTTCTAGGCCATTTTATATCAGCACACGGAATCAGGCCGGATCCCGAGAAAATAAAAACCATAAAAAAATTTAAAAGACCCCGTAATGTAAAGGAGTTACAGAGTTTTTTGGGGTTTGTCAATTTTTACACTAAATTCGTAAAAAATTATTCGCACCACACAAAACCTTTGATTGAGCTGCTTAAAAAGGGTTCATTTTTTGATTTGACCGCAGTGCGTCAAAGAGCTTTTAACAATATAAAAGAAATTTTTGATAAAAACATTATTTTAAAATACGCAGACCCGAAACGGCCTTACATACTTTCCACCGACTCTTCGGATTTTGCGTGCGCCGCGGCACTATCGCAATTAAATGACGAGGGTGAAGAAGAAGTCGTGTGTTTTGTAAGTAGAACTTTAAAAGGGAGCGAGGGCGCATACTTTACCACTGAGAAAGAAATGGTTGCATTAGTATGGGCATTAAAGAGATTGGACACGTTTTTACGGGGGGCAATAAATATTTACGTGAGGACAGATCATGAAGCTCTTGCCTTTTTAAAAACATGCAAGTACCGTAATGCCAGGTTACAAAGATGGAATTTAGCTATACAAGACTTTAATATCGGCCCGGAATATATACCGGGCAAAGAAAACGAAAGAACAGAAATAATTATAGCCGCAGTGGTACAACAAAAGCCAAGCCCGGCGTTAATCAATTTGTGTAAAAATATGGATAAATTACAAAGAAGTGAGCCGTACGCGTCTCAGATTATGGAAAAACTAAGGGCTGGGGACGCTAAAATAAAAAAGAAATTCGAAATTCGAAAAAATATATTATATAGAATTATGATTAATCGTGCAAAAATATATATACCAGAGGGGAACTTAGAACCACTTGTAACGGAGGTACACGTGATATATGGGCATGTGGGACCGCGAAAAGTATATAAAATAATTTTAGAGCATTTTTACTCTCGAAATTTACGGAAAAGGGTAGCTGAAATACTAAAAACGTGTGATACATGCCAAAAAACTAAATATTTAACGCAGCGATATGACGAAATCACGCAACCTGTATTAACTAATAAACCGCGAGAAATGTTATTGATAGACTTTTTTGGCCCCTTACCCGTGTCGAGAGGTGATGTAAAATACATTTTAACTACTATAGACGTATTCAGTAAATACGTAGTATTTTATCCTCTAAAAAAGGCGAACACTACAGCGGTAATTAGAAAATTAATGAATGATTACATACCAACTTATGGGAAACCGGAGGCAATAATATCAGACCATGGGACGCAGTTTACGAGCAAAAAATGGATCGATACATTAAAAAACGAGGGGATACGCATAATATATTCATCTATCAGACACCCTCAAAGTAACATAATCGAGCGCGTACACCGAGAATTTGCAAGGTTTTTACGCACTTTCGTAAAGGATAAACACGGCGGGTGGGCTCTGTATATTCGAAAAATTCAAAACATTATAAATGAAATCTCTCATGAAACGACGAACCAGCCACCTATCTTATTGCATATGGACCATAAGCCAACAAGAATATGGGAAAAATATTTAAAAGTACCACAAGAGGACAACGATGTGTCCCGCGACAATAGAATATCACTGGCTCGCGACTATGCGCACAAATTCCTAAAGAATAGAGCAGCGAAACGGAATGCGAATAAAACGCACTTTAAATTTAAAGACGGCGACAAAGTGTTAGTGAAAGCTTTAAACGTATCGGATGCGGAGAACGGCAAAATCGCAAAATTTTTTTATGTTTTTGAAGGGCCATTTATCGTGCAACAAGCCGTGGGAATCGACACGTATCTACTTTACGACCCGGTATTAAAAAAAGAACGGGGAAAATTTCACTTGGCAAATTTAAAGCCGTATTACAGTGAGTAAGTAATCAAAAGAAAAATTTATTATTGAAACAAAAATTTGACAAATTAGATAAACTAGAATAAACTTTTATAGTATAAATTTGTGTTTGTTAACACGAAAGTAATCATAAATTGGGCAAGTGAAATTTGATAACTTTAGGGTGTTCTCTCTCTGGCGCGGTCAAATAAAATTTTCATTCTTTTTTTTCAAAAATTCAAATTTTTTTGGGGGGCAGTAGGGAGAGAGAAACACACAATAGAATAGAACAGGCTTAAGAGTTTATAAATTTTAGATTTAAACAAATGTAAAATAGTATAACTAGAATAGATTAAAAATACAAAAGATAGCGTAACATGTAATTAAGCGAAAAACAAAAACACATATGTAAAAACGAAATGTAATTATTTAAATAATGCAATTGAACCATAAAATAATAGAATACAATAATTCAATGAGTGCACGTATATATTGGACACCACGTGTGTATATATATATACGTGCAAACATCAATTAAAACAAATTATAAAATTAAAAATAAAAGAGGCACCGTGAAATCGGCCCAAAGAAAAAAGAATATGGTTCAAAATACTCTAAGAAAGCAATGTATCGAGAAAGAATAGAATTAAAAGGTAGATAGAGATAGGGACAAGAAGAGAGCCAAATCGAAGAAACATGCGATGTTTTCGGAGAAACACAAGCAGGGATGACCGCAGGTCCGGTACGCGCATGGGAGAACTCAAACGTAAACAAGGAGCTAGCACGTGTGCGAAAATTCGGCAGAAGGGAGGGGGAAAGCCGAGGTGATAAGTTAAGGTGCAAGACAAAAGGACCTCACAGTCGATTTAGCTCGAGCATCATGTGCGACATCCGACCCGCGACCCGCGACGCAGCGACAAGTACCGAAAGGTACGTGCGATTCGGTATGTGCGATCAGGAGACGGTAGTGTGCGAAAGAGATTTAGCGCTGGGAAGTGGGTATCATAAGACGGTGCCATATAAGACGACACGCATCTCCTGCGTACGCTTTAAATGCGCAAGGAAGGGAAGATTCCAGCGAGCCGAGGGACCTGCTCGATGGAACCCACCCGGAGGACCAAAAGAGGACAAGCGGCTGGGCCCGGACACAACGATGAAGCAGAAGGGAACTCAGGTGGCCGGAGACCTGGAGAAGTCCATACGGAAACACCGAGGGTGGGTGTTTTTTGGAAGTGCGCAAGCTCGGCGACCCGGAGCTTCACCAAGGAAGCCTGGATTTTGCGGACCCACTCCAACGGACATCGAGCTCACTTCCGACCCGGAACCAACGCAAGCCCTAAAGAAGGGCCGAAAGAGGAAAAGGGGAATAGCGCAGCTACTACCATTTCCTCCTGCGCTAAGCGACAGCTCGGAGAAAATCGCAACGGCCCAAGAGGATTTATCAAGTATAAGCGACGGCGAGGAATACGAGCCCCGAGCCATAGACCAGCTGGAAGACAGTTCCTGGAAACTGCAGACACGCCAAAATATCATAGCGAGGCAAAAGGCCAGGGAGGGACAGAGCGATGTCCAGGAGGGAATTGCGATCGATACCCCCGAGCGTCGACGTCGACCAAGTATTAGCGGGGCTAGAGGCTCCATGCCAACACCTCCAATCGGACGACCTGATGGATGCCATCAACGATTTTGAAGAGTGGCTTCAACAAGTTCAAACTTAGGAGTTTTATTTTCTTAATTTTTAATTATTTGTAATTTTGATTATTGTTTCATTTTTTTTTTAGTAATAGAATAAATAAAAAACAAAATGCGTTATCTGACACGTTACTTTTTTATTAGGAGAGCGAGCCAGTGAAGGTATACGCAGCCTAGGAAGCAAAATAAAATTTTCAAATTTGGTTTCCAAAATTGAAACTTTTATTGGGGGGCACTGATACGGCCTGTACCTATACCATTATTATTCAAAATGGTACCATTAATTATTACTGTTAATGTTAATATTATATTATTATTAGTAATTATTATAATTAAAATAAATTAGTTAGTACGTTTAGGATATAGGAAAGTAGAATTAATTAAAAAGTTAGTTTTTTTATGTAAGAAATTATTTAATTAATTATTTAATTATTGCTGAAATGATTCGTTTTTATATCTGTTAACTAAGATGATACGGCGGGGCCAACGTAATAGCTAAAAACGCGCGCGTGTGCGTATACACACACGAGCAAGCAGACATACAAACACGTGTTCAGCGACAAGCAACAAATTCGCGAATAGCGTGAGAAGGAGGACGGGAGCGAGAGAGATGGAGACAGTTGACTCGGGTATATATCGGCGACGCACAGCCGAGGAGGCACTCAGTTCTCTCTGACCTCTCAAGCCGTGGCTAGCCAGCGAGCAGGCCTCGCGCTCGGGATACTAGGGTGAACTCGGGCCACTTCTTGTGGTGAGCGCACGGTGATGTGGCGAATCCTCGCCTATCTACCGCGTGCTATCTCTCTCTTTCGCTTCCCTCTACCTTAACTCCACTCATCTTTAATTGTACCTTTACCCTCAATAAAAAACCAAGTTTCACACTAATTGTTCTCTAAGAATTGTAACTCATTCTTCCCCGCCTCTACCTATAGTTCGGGTGCGCCGGACGTCCTTCAGTAGCCACTGGAGGACGCGCTAACGAATTCCCTAAAAAGCATAGCTCGTGGCGGCCAACGCGCTGCCCGAGACTACGTTTTCAGGGTTTTACTCGCGAAAAGCGCGCTGGCGCCTTTCTCGGGGTTTTGCTTGCCCGGCGGAGAGCCAATGCGCCCTCCTGCTGGTTCGAATTGGCATATCAAAAAACAAAGTAAAGCTGCACTTCTGCAGCTCCGACCTCGGCGGCGTAACGTGACCTCGGAGCGTAACTATCAAATATAAAGAAAACACATCTGGAAAACGAACTCTCCTACGTTGGAGTAGAAGAACGGCTTAAGTCCGTCACAACCCGGAATACGAGTTCCCAATTCCAATAAACGATGCCCGGACAGACAAATTAACAGAAATAGCTCCCATAAAACTAGGTTTTAGAAAGAATAAATTCCTTGTAGAAATATCCATACCTATGCTGAATAAATTCGTGACAGAATTATACAGAATGCACCCAATCCCTATCCCACAAACACACGAAGAACACACCACGTCAGCATTCATAATACTCCAAGCACCTTACATCTCACTAAGCCACGATAAGACAGCATATAGTTCCCTATCAAAACAAAGCCTCAATAAATGCAAACTATCACAACACCACAGAATTTGCACATATGATCATCCAATTTACGAAGCTAACGGAGATATGGCCTGCGAATATCTACTAGTTTATTAACCCAGCCATGACAACCTTAAGAAATGTAGCATAAGTTACCTGCCCCAACATATCTATCATTGGAGTCATCTTGACTCTATTGATGGATGGCTGTACTCTCTTCCCAAAACCACCACGATACATATTTTATATCCCGGAGAACAACACAAACTAATAAGAAAAACAGGCGTCGGACTACTCAAAATCCAACTTAGATGTTCTGCGCGCCAAGATTACACAACATTAGTAGGAATTAAAAACCTAGGCATAAGTGTTGAATTCCTTTATTTGCCTAAACTATCATTTAATATAACCAATATTGATAACCTCTTCTACTATAAATTAAGAATTATAAATAACTCACTTAACCATCCAACCTTTATACCAAAGTACGCACCAGCAAAACTAGAATGCCAGGTAACATTCGAAACCATACAAAACAAATATGACTCATTCATCGCTGAACAGGACTATAAAAAACTAAACTCATACATATCTTATGGATCCATAGGATCAAACACAGTCATACTAATCCTCATACTAACTCTGATGATTACATTATGTATAAAATGCCACATCAACAAAGAACAACCAGAATCGCCACACACGCACAGCCAAAGCTACGATTGTGAATTGCACCTAATAAATGCAATAGTACACCCTCCTTCAAGAATTACATCAAACAGAGCATCGTTCATATCCATGTACGCTCCTCATTTAAACGAAAATCATTCTGATACTGAAGACACAAACAAAGATTGAAGAAAATACATATATATATATATATATATATATATATATATATATATATATATATATATATATATATATATATATATATATATATATATATATATATATATAACATGACTTATTCTGACTTGTATACAATTGGAAGGATATATATGCAGACTTTAACCCCCCTGCGCAGAGACCCGAGTATACTCGTCCAAACCTTACGTCATTTTTGTATACATTTTGTATCACAAATTTAAATCTTTACTTTGTTGGGACATCTACAACCTCTCAAATTGAAGCAAAATAGTATAGCTATTATTTAGAAAATGTTACGAATTTGCAGAAAATATTGTTGCAGACTTACATTCGATTTAGTCCATATACACGAAAATAAACTTCTGCGCAGGAGGGTTAAAGGATTTATGCGGACGTCAACATAATTTTTTTGTAACTTTCGTAAGTGCAGTGGTACTTATGCTGACAGTCTCCATACGGACTCTAATAATCGTATGGGGACTTATGAAGGTAATTTCGCATTTGTGATACTGCACGAACGATATACATAGTTTAAATATATATTATATATATTATATATACAACATAAATAATAATCGTGTACTGGTACTTATTTTGACGCATATTACGTCACTGATATATGTTATTGATTAATTTGAACAAAAGAGAATAACGTATGTTTTGTGTTGGATTTAGCACGTGTCGCGACTATTATAAAGAGTGTTTCACATTACATTATTTAACTGTGGTCTATTTTTTGTTAAGACCATGTGTTCATAGCCTTATGCATCATCTCTGCTATTGATTCTAAATATATAAAGAATAAAAAGAAGTTTTTGAAGGGAATGCGAACGTGTCGATTTGGTGCTAATACCTGGAAGAAAAGAAAACGTGTCGATGATTTTTTCGAGAAAATCATTTTCCAACTAGGCATTAAAAATGTAAAGTTACCAATATTTCGACACTTGAAACTAATAAAGTAGTATATCGTAAATGCATAATAAGCCTTCTATAATTTAAAAAATTTAACGTCTTTTTAAAAAAATACTATTTATATTCAGAGATATTACATTTTTGTATCAAATGACCCAAGTGAAAATGAGTTGTGTGTAAGTTGGAACACTTTTCGTCTTACTATCATGATAGTTTCGTCGCACTCTCGTTACACTTTCTGCATGCCTAATTATAGTCAGGAATGTGATAAAAGTGATAATAATGTTGTCATAGACTAACGAAAGTATGTTTCCTAAAATGTGAAAAAGTGCTGCAACTCACATACAAACTCACACCCCAATAGAACTGAATCTTATTACAATATTGTCCTAAGGTTGCATTAAAAGATTCAAAAGATTCTTGCTTTTCCAGGGTCGATGAATTTTTTGTAACAATATTGCTCGAAGATTATTTTGCAAAATTACAGCAATATTTTAATATATAAGTAAAAAATAATGATAAAAAATGCTTACATACAAAGTTTTCAGGCACTCTCATGCGCAATTCCGGATGCATCATCTGAATGCTACCCCCCAAACGAGGCAGTAGAGCGCATGAAAACCTTGTATTTAACCATTTCTTATCAGTATTTTTTACTTATATATTACAATATTGCTGTAATATTGCAAAATAATCTTTGAACAATATTGTTACAAGAAATTCATCGACTCTGGAAAAGCAATACGATAACAGACATTATGGTTTCTGACACTATTACCTGAATCTTGCAGTAAGGTTATATTGCTCATTAACAATATTAACGAATCTTTTGAAACTTTCAATGCAAACTTTGGGCAATATTGCAATAAGATGCAGTACTATAGGGACACTTACATCACAAATTTATCACACTTTTAATACGTTTCTATAACAAATCTTTTCACATTTTTATGACACCAAATTTTGTCATACTCGGACACTAAAAACTTTTAACACATTAATTAATTTAAATTATGTAAAAATATAAGTAGTTTAAGTACCAATACATGGACACAATTCAATTCAACACTAAATTCAACACAATTCTTATTTATCCTTGTTCGGGCCGTTTGCACTTGCAGCGGCCCTATTATATTTCATATTTTCGCGCGCACTGTGTTTCCCTCTCGCGCGAGAACTGAAGCGCTCGCTCGCACGATTTCTTGCGAGAGAGGACACAGGTGCGCGCTTTCTCCCACTTTCTTCCTTCCTAATTTCCGCGAAGCGAGATCAAAAACGAATTGTTCTCGCTGAGCTCGCTCTCTTCCGGCTTGACCGCGACTATGGCAAGTTCGGAGCCTTTACGCGCATCGCGGCGCCTGTTTTCGCGACCGCGTGTAAAGTCTACTTTTCTTTTATACACTAACAAGTACATATTAAGGCAACATGTAAATAAGTGATTTTAAGAGCAACAATAAATGCTCACTTACTTTGTGATATTAATAATAATCTCAGTGTAACCCTAGTTAATCTCCTAAAGACTCCGCATCCCTTCACCCGCTACACGTGTTCCGGGCTATCTAACTTAAGTGTCCCAGAGCTGCACTTTCGCACGACGCTAGTACCGCGCTTCTAAGCAATATTAATTTTTTATTTAAATTCTTGCGATTTGCCGGCTAGCGCGCGAATATTTGGTCCTTCGAGCCGGATATGCACGTGTCGGTGTGCTGTGAGTACAGCGGAAAGGAGTCTCGCGTGAACTTTAACTTTAAGCACAGTGCAGTGACTCTTAAAGTGATTTTAAGTGTAAAAAAAACCCGAATACGGACTCGTATTCCGCGCCGAAAGACAGTCGGTACTTCGCGGAGAAAAGTTACTATTTCTCGGGTTATACAGTGCCTGTGCGTGAGTGCATTAAATAAAGTGCACGAACACTGCAGCATTACGCAAGCATGTGGAGGCCGAAATTCGTTCGAAATTTCAAAATTTGAATTTCGATTCGACCTTGACCTTGTGACGTAACGATCACGCTATCGTGATGCACGTTCGAGCATGAGCCTTTGGTGCTGGAGAAGGAGAGAAAGCCTTCTCTCTCTCCCACTCTCTCGAGCGACATGCTGCGCTGCACTCTGCAGTTACCGACCGAGCGCTGCGCGTATCTACGGAGTGAGCATATGGCCTATGCTTCGCTCACCGCCGCTCAACGCTGCTCGCGGCGTGCTGCCCTCAGCTGCAGTCACGCTGTTTGCCGCACGGCCGGTGGGGCGACATAACCTCGCCGTCAAAACACAGCGAGGTGCTTCCGAAGCTGCTGCCTCCCAGTGCTGTCGACCTGGACGGACAAAGAAACGAGCAATATTCGAGCAACTGCACTCAGAGACTAAGTAGCATCTAATCTCTTTAATTATGTACATATATCGCAATGACACAGTGTACTACCACTGCTTCTGCCAGAGATATCACTTGCTTAATGCCTCTCAGACAGTGATTTTGGTCAGCAAGCTCATCAAGATTATGTAGCTTAAGCAACACATAGCCATCGCTGCAAATGTCTTGCTTCGCTCATCTAAGGGCCATTTACTTAGCTTTTACTTTAACCTTAAGTTTATCTATTATCAAATTTAAATTTAAGGGCATACTGTATGCAAGCAGTCACTTCTTGGAAGTACTAGAGCCTCAGCAGTAGAAGAAGCAGCAATCTTTAGCCGCAGTATCTACATTGCTGCTCTCACCCCTCGAGGTCAACATGGAGCTTCAAAGTTTTGCACTCTCAGGACACTGCACAGAGCTTGCTGTGTTGGGGTACTGCAACTACTGCCAACGAGCTGTCCGGACTGTTCGATCACTCGATACGCTTTTAAGACAGTCTACTTCGACCACTTAAACCTGTCGAGCCCCAGACTAGCTAGTCTGAGCGGCTTTTCATGCACCTTTGACCATAGAGGCTACTCGGGTCGTAGCACTGACGCTGCTGCACTCCAACTTTAATGTTAGCTTGGAGCATCGCAGCTTGATAACCCAAGGACATTGGCCAGAGCTTCCTACGTGCAGAGATCCTACAACCTCTGTCAACGAGTTGACCATACACGTCTAGCCTTCCGACAGTTGTGTGTCAGTGCTGTGCGGCAACAAGACTGAATAGTCGAGGCCCAGATAAACTAATCTGGGGGCTCCTGACCTGCAAATTGGTTCATCTACGATTAAGGGCTACTATGCGGCACTATGCTACTGCAGTAGTATGCTGCAGCTGTTTGAGTGTCATACCCAGGCAGTATGTACGCTCTTGTACCTCAGGCGCATTCGCACATGGTGAACGCTTGCCCTTTGCCAAGCATAGCCACACGACAGCTTCCACAGCAGACGAGCAACGCATAGCAGTTTCAATTTAGACTGCCTTATATCAGTGTCTTTAGTGTTGCACTGCATAATTATAAATTGTGTTTCTTGTTTACTTTTAGTTATTAAATGGTGCTATTGAAGTACAACCTTTTTTCTGCAACTAAGAACATTAAGGTTATGTGTGTTGGTCCCAGTATGGTCCAATATCAATAGCAGTGACTCAGCTACCTGTCTGTGAGTCACCTTACATAGAAGAGTCTGTCATCGCAGGTTCCTTGAGGCAGAGTGGCTTTGGCTCTTCGAGTCCAGCCTCGCTACAGCCACCACCTATCATCGAGCCTCCAAGAACTTCTGGGGTACTCTACACTTAGCTGCAGGGCTTCGCCACCTATCTGAGAGCCACCTTTCACAGAAGAGCCTGTGAAAGATGAAAGGCAGTCATTACAAGCTCGTTAGCGCAGACTGGCTTTGGCTCTATGAATCCAGCCTCGCTACAAACCACACTTGTCATCGAGCATCTACCTTGAAAAGGCAGTCTATGCTCAGCAGTAGGGCTTCGACATCAAGCTGTAAAGGGAACATTGGAGCTCGCTTTTCTCCAATATATGGGCAATATCCAAGCTGCTCGATTCAGGGCATGAGTCTAACCTCAAAAAGGCTGCACCCTTAAGAGGTTCTCGCTGAGGACCAGGCTGTCTAGTCGAACTTCGGGAAGCTAACCCGAGCAGCTACTAGCTCTGCTCCTCCACCGATCAGCTTATTAAGTGTAGCAAGTAGCTTCCGCTACTCACTTATTATTTTTATTTTTTTTGTTTTTAAACTTTATGCTGCAATCCATGCAACTGTGCGATGTTACATAGCATTTCCATAGAATGCTAATGCATTTTGCTCCTTTCAGCAAACCTCTTCCTCGAGTGCTCTCCACAGAACTCGAGCTGAAATGCAGCCAGCAGGGACACTCATCGTCTGGTTATGAGGCCCACCACACCACGACTACCGCCTAGCTGCGAGGTCCTGCGACATGGCACCTGCCATGCACCCTGGTCCAGCTACCAGCCAACACTCTCGTCGCTTGTTTACGAGGGGACCAGCGAGATCAACGCCACGCTGCGGATCTGCTCCTTGGAAATCTTGCTAAACTCTAGCTTCAAGGACACAGGAGGCTACGCCGGCGAACTGTGCACCCTGCGCTGTCGCTGGCGTCCCTTCACCCACCAGAGGACTTCAACTGCTCTTGAGAGCGGCACTCTCTGCACGTGGGGCGGTACTACATAGCTCAGCCGTCAGCACCATGTCCAGCGAACTGTGCGCATAAGCGCTGTCGCTAGACTCTACTGCAACGGGCTCGAGTCGCTTTCTACAGCGACACTCGCTGCATGGAGGGCGGCAACGTTCCTCTCAGCTGCCATCATCACCAGCAGGTTTTAGCTGCCTAATCTGCGAGGCCGCATTCGTCACGGCGGGCGGCACCGCTCCGCTTAGCCGCTCGATTTACGCTCGAGGGGTCGAGCACCACCATCTTCGTCGCCAGTCTGTGGGACAGGCTACAACGTCGCCTGCCAAGCTGCACCTTCTACAGGTCCTCGGCCGGCAACGTACTTGCCCGCCTAGACTAGGCGGCCACCATCGACCTGGCTGTGGTCCAGTCAGCAGCTGCTACCAAGCAGCTCCCGCGTTCGTCCTCGGCGGGCGGACCATCAGCTGACCGCAGCTACGCTGTACAATCTACGCGTCTATAGAGGGACAGCGCTCTATCGTTCTTCATAAAGGCTCCAGCTACTACATGAAGAGCTCATGAAGACCTCACGAAGATCGTACACTTGACTCTTACATACACATCGAGCCACTTTACTCCTCTGCCTTCTCTATTCACTCTGCTACCTACAATCTTTTTAAAAGTAAAATCATTCTGTTCTTCTTTACTTTTTCTCTTCTACACATTTTAGCCGCTTAAGTCGCCTGCTGTATCTGTCCCTTCCTTGGGGGACTGCCCTTTAGTTGTATTGCCTTACGGCGAAGGGCTCAGAGCAGCCAGCTGGTTGCCTGCCACCCTGATCTCCAAGCTGCTCTAGCTAGCAACAGTCAGGACTCCACGGTGTACAGCCAACCTTGGCATACAGCGACGTGACTTCAGCGGCAGAAGACAAACACCGTCTTCACACCTACTACCTACACGCTATCTCCTTCCTTCTCTAACTTCCTTCTTCCTGTTTTGAACTACTGTGCCGTCGTTGTTCTACTCACAACGAGGCGGGCGGTATGTTCGGGCCGTTTGCACTTGCAGCGGCCCTATTATATTTCATATTTTCGCGCGCACTGTGTTTCCCTCTCGCGCGAGAACTGAAGCGCTCGCTCGCACGATTTCTTGCGAGAGAGGACACAGGTGCGCGCTTTCTCCCACTTTCTTCCTTCCTAATTTCCGCGAAGCGAGATCAAAAACGAATTGTTCTCGCTGAGCTCGCTCTCTTCCGGCTTGACCGCGACTATGGCAAGTTCGGAGCCTTTACGCGCATCGCGGCGCCTGTTTTCGCGACCGCGTGTAAAGTCTACTTTTCTTTTATACACTAACAAGTACATATTAAGGCAACATGTAAATAAGTGATTTTAAGAGCAACAATAAATGCTCACTTACTTTGTGATATTAATAATAATCTCAGTGTAACCCTAGTTAATCTCCTAAAGACTCCGCATCCCTTCACCCGCTACACGTGTTCCGGGCTATCTAACTTAAGTGTCCCAGAGCTGCACTTTCGCACGACGCTAGTACCGCGCTTCTAAGCAATATTAATTTTTTATTTAAATTCTTGCGATTTGCCGGCTAGCGCGCGAATAATCCTTGATATTTATAAAGTTCACTGTAGAATGAAGTACGCACTGATTCAACTGAAGAACAAAGCATATTGTGCTATAGAAGCAGTGCTCTTAAAGAAAAAGGGTGACCATGTAAGCTTTAAGATAAAAGGCGCAAAATTTTCACAGAGTGCGTAATCATTGCATATAATGGTGAGTACATCAATTTATACAAAATCTAAAATTTATTTTTAAGTCATTTTAAATTCATCATTTTATTTTTGTATGTGTAATATATGCATAATAAGTCTACTAAGATTTTGCTATTTTTTATTTTGATTTTAACAATTATATATCAGATGGTCAAAGTTGCTAAAAGTAATTACTTCATTTATGCAGGTGACTCCGGGTGAAACAACAATCCAAAGAAAAATCCTTATCCAAAATATGATTGTAATCATGAATAACAAATTGAGAAGATGATTCGTTAAAAACAGTAAAAAAAAGCTTTTTTCATTCATCTAAATTTGTAAACGCGTAACATCTCAAATTTTTTTATTTGTGACGATAATTTTGGTTTGAGCAATAAGTGATATCTGACTTATCCAGAAATTTTTTGGTTTTCCAATTTCGGATTGTTGAATAGATTATAGCCTCAATTACTGACACCCTGTTCATTTTCCATGACAGCCTGATATTCTTATGCACAATCCGGGTAAAAAAGATTCCTATATGATCAGATATAATCATATCTAATTCATCATATATGATCATATGTAATTGTATACGAAATTTGGGAACATATAATCATATATGAATATACTAAAACATATATGAACATACTAAATCATATAAAAGTTACTGTTAGAAACTGAACATATATAAGAGAAATTAAGTAATAGTGCACAAATTTTGCAATAAAAAACTAATTTTTTGGACTAAATAATAAATTATATTGTAAATTTAAATATTTATCATTAAGAAAGGAAAAAAAAAAGAAAAGAAAATCGTATATGCCGAGTTTTGAACCTACATTCGTTTATTTACCAGTCGCTGACTTAGCCACTGCGCCACACTAGCTTGTTCTTATAAAGGTTACAAACTGTTCATGTGGGAATAGTAATGTTGTCTAAAATCACATGCATCATATATGATCATATATGCTTCCTACATGAATACATGTGCCCATATATTTTCATATATGCTTATATAGTAAACATTTTTAAGATCTTTAAATTTATATAAAATCATATATAATTGTATATAATACTACATTGCCATATATCTTCACATAAAATCATATGGATAATAAATTTGGAATTTTAGATAATATAAAAACATATATCATAACATTTTACGAAGTATCATTATATGAAATTATGTATATTCATATATTACTATGTATAAAAATATGTTCTCAAATTTTGGATTAAAATACATATGGTCACATATAATTATGTATAAACATATTTCATTCTACGTAATTTGATATGAACATATATTATCCTATGTATTGATATATGCCCTCATATATAATCATATTTGATCATATATGATTATATATAGATTTTAAATGATTGCTTCTAACAGAAAAATTGTAGACGGAATTGTTTTAATTTATATGAATATGTTAACAACGTTTCGGCTGTCTCTTACACCCTTCTCCAGGTCAAATAAGAATTAATTCTATAATAAGCTTAAATCTAGGTAACTTATCTAGACTGCTCGCTGCATCCCACACAATGCGGTTGAAAATTCCGTTGTACGTATTCAGCCATCCAGTGTCGATGAACGATCAGGTTGATTTTTTTCCACTCACAATGAGGCACTAACACTTTATAAAATAGCATGCTTTTATATTACACATATTCACTATTGCTTAAAAACATGCTATTAGATGCTGAGAAATTATGTTAGTTGAACTCTATATTTGATTACGTCGTTACTGTTAATTTGAGTATAAGTAGGAAGATAGGGTGTTATAAAAAACTATTAAGTATACGGATTTTAAGGAATATGGCTTGGGAATCTACTAAGATATTATTTTCTAAAGGTTTTCTGCGTTAACTTGTAGACCGTCACTGAAATCTCTCTTGGTTTAGTTACAAATACAGAATGGCAGAGCTCAGTTAAGAAAGATGCTAAGATTTGAAAATAAGAATAAAATTCGTATTTGACCTGAATTCTTCTTTGACCTGAAGAAGGGTGTAAGAGACACCCGAAACGTTGTCAACATATTCATATAAATTAAAACAATTCCGTCTACAATTTGCTGTTAGAAGCCATCATTTAAAATTTATCAAAGTTAGACGTTAGAGTCATTTTTGATGTGAAACATCTTTTTCCGCGTATGGGAGTTAAAGCGTTCGAAATGAAACGACGCCTAAAATGATGAAACGAGATTTATCGTGAACCTCCGGCAATGCTCGGTTACACTCGGCGTCAGTCTCTCTCTCTCTCTCTCTCTCCCACCCTCTCTCTCTCTCTCTCCCACCCTCTCTCTCTCTCCCTAGCCAAGCGTCTGCAAGCGTCCCCACGCGCAGCTATAGCTACACTCGGCGTCATTCTCTCTGTCCCACTCTCTCTTTCTCTCTATAAACAAGCGTCCCCTCTCACGCGCAGCTATAGCTTCGTTATTCAGCAAGCGTCCCCTCTCACGAGCATCTAGCTGAGCGTCCCCCTTCACGGCGCGCGTCTCTTCTCCAGTCCGTCTCCTTATTTACTGCTTTGCAAATTGTAACCGATATACCTATACTGATGCGCTGTATAGTTTGTATAGGTTTACGAACGAAAGATTAGTGTACAGACGAGAGATTAATATATAGTATAATATTCAGTGAATTAATTATTTAAAATATGAGTGATAGTGACAGTGAGGAACTTGGAGATGATATACCTCCTCGGAAAAGAGAAAAAAAAAGAATTTCACGATGATCAACAACCCAGTACAAGTAAAATGCCGCCTTTACGTGTTCAACAAATCAACGCTACACAATCAAGTGATTCAAATCTTAGGTAATTTAATTTCATGACATGATTATTTCATTATATTGTTATACGTACGAAGTTTGAAATTGATGCGCGCGCAGATAAACCATGCGGGATATGTTTATCCATGTGCTCAAGTTGTATGTGTTTGTCTCAAATACATACAAACGTGCAATGTAGATGTATGTTACATTATGTCTCCCTCTCTCTCTCTCTTTCGATCTCTTATACATGAATATATAAAAGAGCGAAAGAGAGAGAGAGAGAGAGAGACAGAATGTAACATACGTCTACAATGTAACATATGTCTCAAATACAAACAAACGTGCAATGTAGACGTATGTTACATTCTGTCTCTCTCTCTCTCTCTCTCGCTCTTTTATATATGAATATGTATATATATATATATGTGCAATATTTGTAAGATATCTTGATAACGTTATGTCAAACATGTTCGTCGCATATTTTAGTTATCACCGACCAATCATCACCTTCATACCATCGGAAATAAAGTCAACTGCTACAATCACGGAAATAACTGATTAAACATCTCCTAATGTTCAATAGAATTAAATATTTTAGTATATAATATGTTTTTATTAATTTTATTTGATTGAAATAAAAAGATCTATGAAAACAAAATGAAAAAATGAATAAGAAAAAAATTACTTTTCATTTTTCATTCCTCCAATAGATCATCATTCCTATTTTATACTTTCTACACATAAGAATTCGATGTTTCACATCTGCCAGGCGTCCCGCGACGGCTAATTTTTTTTTTAATTAACGAATGGTCGTATAAACATCTTACATAGATTCCAATAATTATATATAAATCTTCTTTACCCGGGAAAGTTAAACATGCCATTTATATGTGAAATTAATAACAGGTTTTAATGAAATTAAATTAAAAAAATTATTTAATTTACGCTACAGAGTATGTAGCTGATAAGGCAGAAGCTGTAGCACATTATTTTTCATGTAGTGGAAAAGATTTTTTTTTAAGCCAGAGTATGCAAGAGTACATCAAACGTCAGAGCGACATACATCGTGCATTTAGCACATTGATGAGATATTTTGACATATTCTGATGCACTCTTATACTAGCTTGTACAAATTTTATTCAGCTTTGAAAGACTTCTGCACTTAAAATATTTTCCTTTAGGGTACAGACCTTCTGCTTTTATTTTATTTTAATATCTATTGTGCAGCATGGTAAGAATTATGAAATCTGTTTTGTATCTAGTTCTTTATAAACTAACAAGCAGAAATATGGTGCAAAAAATGTATTATGAAAATCAAATGTGAAATCATTTTTACTTAAAATCTAATCACATTCCCCAAAGACAACACATTCTTAGCTGTCTACGATATTCACAAATGTGCAATATTTTGTAAAAACGCTTTTTTTTAGTTTTTGATCACTGGTATTATGTCCTGACCAAGAGAGGTTAAATTTTTCAGTATCAAAAATCATCTTCAAAAGCATTATCCCAATTCACAAAAGCTACAGACTTTAACTTTTTTGTCAGGAAATTTTGCACCCGGGTGATAATAGTTTGATATATAGTTATACCTAATTAAATATGATCTTGATTTATTTTTTTTAGTTTTACTCTGTCATCTAATACTCCTCTAGTATTGTCATTTTAAATTAGTAACATAAAAATCTAACATATAAATGATTAAATGTCACTTTAAAAAGTGGCTCAGTTACCTCAGTGTGTAAAACTTTCAGTGTTATGCGAACCGTTGTGCTATACTAGCTATATATGGCTCGGGTGGCTTTTTAATTATTACACTACTTTTTCGTAACGAAAACATAACTAAATGGGTTTTTGGGATCATTATCATCAAAATGTGAACACCAAAATGATTTCATGTAAGATCATATATACTTATGTATAATCATATCAATGGGTCATGTTGAGAATTACGTATCTTGTGAGCTCCAAATACAAAAGACGAATCTTTTTTAGGTTATTTGTTACATCACCTTTAAGAGAATAAAACTATTATATTATAAGATAGTTTAAATAAAATTTTTTCTTTACGTATTAATATAATTTTATATACTTTAATGTCTTTATGATAATAGCCATTAGATTTTAATTAATGCTATAATGGTTTTCAGTTTTAAAACGAAGCAATAAAATGACATATATAAAACTTTTAAACTATCTTATATATATATACACACTGTGACGGCAGGGATATTATAATAGTAGAATTTAAAGGCAGAAATATAAATGTATAATTGTTCATTTTAAAAAACCAAAGAATAACGCGAAAAACGGAGTGTAATTACGCGGAGCGCACGAATATGCGAAAAGTCCGGCGACGCGTGCAGAAACGCGCGAATCTCGTGGGGAGCAGAGAGGGAGAGAGTAGCGGAGAAGGAGCTACGTCACAGACGCACGGCGCGAGTATATAGGGAGCCGCGAGCTGCGGGCTCGGCATCACTTTTCTCGGAAACTCCAGGCACGCGGGTCTATCTAGACTAGCGCTCCCTCGGGTAAGAGAAAGTGTGCGAGTGCCCGTGGCCGGAGCTAACGCGCTTAGGCAGACGTTCACTCGCTTCCACCAATACTCTTTCCCGCTCCTATCCAAATATGTAATAAAAGCCAAGTCCAATCAACTAACACGTATCTTTAAATGTAATCTGTCCACGTTTGTTCTCTACATCCTTTCCCAACTTGGAAGCGCCGATCCCTCCTTGGTAGCTATCGAGGAGGCCTACGCGCCGATGAGTACTATTTTGAAGGGCGCACTCTAGAGCGGCTAGCGCGCCACTCGAGTGTTTTGCACTTCGGGGTTTTACCCGCAGAAAATACACAAGTATCTTCTGCGGGGTTTGGCCCACTCGCCTCGCAAGAGAACTAACTGCGCTCTTGCCGGACCGAGATAAACCAATCAAAACAGAACGCTGTACAACGGAGCTCCTAACTAGGCGGCTCCGGGAACGCAGTGGGGAAAAAAGGAAGGGAAGAATCACTGGGTGGGCAAAAAAGCTTGTTCTTCTGCCACTCCTCTAGAGTCAGCACGCGAACCGCGTTTCACGGGAAAAACAAATCATTTCCGTGCTTTTCTTCTTATCACAAAACGGCTGAGACCGTCACAATATATATATATAAAAGTTTATTATGTTATATAATGAATTAGTACAGTCAGAAACACCTTAACAGTAAAGAAGCATTTCTTATCAATTTTTATAAAATACGATGATTCTCGTGATGACCGAAGGTCAGTTATTAAAGTTTGTTTTTTATATATAAAGCAAAATGTTATTATGTATAATTTTTATTACGATAAGCTGAATATTCAACGAATTTAAATATGTATTTATATCGTGTGTAGGTTATTTAAATAATTTAATAAAATATAAAATATCATAGGTGTCCAGTTACTAGGACATGTCCAGTCATTGGTTCCTTTACCTTCAGTGACACATTAGGCTTCTTCGCCTTTGTCAATTACTATAAAACAACTTCATAATGCAGATTAAATATTAAATTTATAATGAAAATAAATTTCCATTTTACACTTTCTTGACAATAGGCAAGAAAGTATAAAATGCAAACTGATTGCTCTTTGGGTATTTAATTATTTTAAAGAGAATCTATTGAACTCCACGAGCTATAAACCCATATATACTATTCCAACGGACTTTTGTCATTCCGCTTTCTCCAATTCGGATAGGTGACTGTATTATGACAGTTTATCCTCCGAAAGAGAAATTAATGCGAAAATAACATCCGAAAGAGAGGAATGTCTGAGCGAAGAAAAAAAAAATATATTTTGAATGTAAATAAAAGATAAGAATAAGTTTTTTATTAAGAAATAATAAAAAAATTATATAATAGCGTTTCGGCTCCAGTACTTTGCCAGTGAGCCATCGTCAGTGCAATACTGGCAAGTACCTATTACAGACGCTAAGTGATACTCCAGAGTTGGTCATATATATGGAATAGAAATGATACATTTGTGCATGGATACAAAAAACTTGCATCCATCTGGTGATAAAACCCGGAATTATAAGGCTTATTTGTGCCCTAATGCCAAGTTATTATGAAAAGAAATTTCCATTTTACACTTTCTTGACAATAGGCAAGAAAGTATAAAATGCAAACTGATTGCTCTTTGGGTATTTAATCATTTCTATTCCATATATATGACCAACTCTGGAGAATCACTTAGCGTCTGTAATAGGTACTTGCCAGCATTGCACTGACGATGGCTCACTGGCAAAGTACTGGAACCGAAACGCTATTATATAATTTTATCATTATTTCTTAATAAAAACTTATTCTTATCTTTTATTTACATTCAAAATACATATTCTTTTCCTTTGCTCAGACATTCCTCTCTTTCGGATGTTATTTTCGCATTAATTTCTCTTTCGGAGGATAAACTGTCATAATACAGTCACCTATCCGAATTGGAGAAAGCGGAATGACAAAAGTCCGTTGGAGTAGTATATATGGGTTTATAGCTCGTGGAGTTCAATAGATTCTCTTTAAAACAATTCAATTTATAAATTTGATGTAATTTTAAATGCATAAAGCATAATTTATATTCGGGATAAACATATCTTCACAATAATACTTAGTTCAGTACCTCAACGGTGCAGAATATTTGAAAGCGGGGCACAGTAAATGAAGCACAGTAACTGAATCATGACATGTTCTATCCCACAGTAATTGACGAAAACGATTTCTGTTTTACTTTAAATGATATTTTGATGGTTATTTGAAATTTATATATTTTTTTTTAATATCTATGAGTAGAGGAAATACCAAAGTATCATTTAAGCGACTTCAGAAGAAAAAATAAAGATTTACAAAACTGTTTATTGTAACTAAATTTGCGGCAGTAGAGTGAACGGGCGCAGTAGTTTGCACACTAACCCTTATACTTTTATAAGAAAAAAATATGATTTTACATAAAGAAAAATTTAATTACCGGTAATTGCAGTAATTTTTAAACTAATTATTTTTTTCCTAACTGGAGTAATTTTGATCAGTGATTATTTATAATATTTTTAAGGGTCGACCGAAGCATTTTTTTAAAAATTCTCAAAATAATGTTATGGAATGTACATTACAGGGTTCTTATTTTTTTGAATCGTCGATACGATTCCTAACTTATTGGCACAATGTATTTATAGTTTTTAATAGTTTGCAAATACATTTTCAAGAAAAACGGATTGTAGTACTCTTTCTTTAAAATTTTAAACAATTTGATTCATATTTTCTGGAAAAAAATGGTTTGTAGAGCTATTTATTGTATATTGTTAAATCAAGACTAATTTAATGACAATATTTAATTGTAATAATTTTTTAGAAAATGATAGAAACTATAATAAAAACTGATAAAATCTGATAGAACTGATAATTTTTTCGAATTCTGACAGTATTTATCAGTTTTTATCAGTTTGTATCATGTTTTTATCCGTTTTCATTAGTTTGTATTATGTTTTTATCCGTTTTCATTAGTTTTTATCAGTTTTTATTTAAATGAAACTTTCACCAGGGTCATGTGTCTAGTTTATTAGTATGTTATGAGAGAACTTTATAAGCATCTTGGTAGATGATATATATGTTCAACTATTTCAAATCTGTATTATGTTGAAAATTGACAAAATAATGTATCCAAAACATATGCTTCATAAATAGCTATATAAACGATTTTAATATGAACTTAGTCGATTATTCGCATACGAATTTTTATTAAAAAGACTAAGGAGTTTCGGGGGTTTTACAAAAAACAGAGAACGTAATGAAACTCATACATATCATTGTATTAATAATTAAGAAGTTTCCTGAATTTTTTCAATATTTTTTACCGATGTTATATTCAAGATATT
This sequence comes from Gastracanthus pulcherrimus, assembly GCA_949152435.1. NCBI lineage: Eukaryota > Metazoa > Arthropoda > Insecta > Hymenoptera > Pteromalidae > Gastracanthus > Gastracanthus pulcherrimus. Next base: position 39,841,655 of record OX424576.1, on the reverse strand, counting down.
CGACTTAGAAGTTTGCTCATTATACATGGGCTCTTATGGAACTCGGCTATTAAAAGGAATTGACGCAGGGTGCGATGTGTGGAAAAAAACAGAGGATGAAATACAAAACTATGTACTTTATCAAGTAAGTCATTACGAAGCTGTGTGTAAAATATGAATGCGTGTTACCGCATTTAATTCCGAGTACTAAATGAAAATGTAAAGAAAAAGTCAAGCTTGTGGGCTGTGCGAGGTGGTGCGCGGGGAATGAAGCGGTGCGCGGGGAAAGAGGGGAGACTCTTCTTTCTCACCGCACCAAATGATACCCCCGCACCTCCTTAAATCGTTATGTATAAGTCTACTAATTTGATCATAGGATTATATTTTACAACTTTTAAGTTCTTTCTTTCAAAAGACTTTTTTATTTTCTGGGAAGCCAAGGAATTTTATAATAATGATTTTTATTTATTTTAGCAATATCAATGAGTGTGCACCGTCAGAAAAAGTATACGTAGATCTCGATAAACATCTGCCGAAAACATTTAAATGCACAAGCACACAATGATCAAAATGAAATAATTGATAAAAATAATGACAGTGATCAATGTTAAGGTCATTACGTTTATTAAACTTTCAATTTTGTTTAGAATTAATATGTTCTAATACTTTCTCTACTAATAACTCTAATACTACTTGAGCTAATACTTCCATACATAATCATATATATATTCAAACACTATTATACTTCGTATATTTACATACATAATTATATACGTTTTTTTTTAATTATATAAATTTTTATTGGCTGCACGAGGCTTATGGGTTTCTGGTGTTCATGGTTTTTAGGGGTTTCATCTGGTTTATGTGTATAATCGGTTTCATGGGATTTATGATTTTTACGGTTCTTATGAGGTTTACGGTAAATATGGGGTTTATGGAGTTTATGGAGTTTATGATATTTATTGATTATCGGTGTGCATGGGTATGATGAGGTTTGTATTGTTTATAGATTTTACGGATTTCATGGGGCTTATGGGATTTACGATGTTTATAGGTTTTATGGGGTTTATGAAATGATGCAGATTAAATTTTTTATTGATTTTATTTGTTTCATGGGGTCGATGATTTTTATGTGAATTAAGTATTTAGGGGGTTTATTGGGTTATAAGATTATGGGTTTCTGGTGTTTATGGTTTTTAAGGGGGCAAACCACCTTTAAATTGTCAAAAAATCGTTTTTTTTATTTACCTTATTTATAGGAAATTTCCCGTAGAATAAGCTCCTGAAAACCGTTTTAAGATATCATAATTCCTTTTAAAGTTACAATATAAATTCTGAGACAGCTTTTTTGCCAATTTTGCGTAAATTCGGTATTTTATCAATTATTATTTATTTTATTATTATTTATAACTAAATGTTTGATTGATTATTTTATTTAGTTATAAAGCAATAAAATATAATATAATAAGATCCATGCTTGTATATTCAAATATTCGCGCGTTGTTATATGTAATATTGGCGCATGTGCGAATTACGAGTAACGTGACATGTCATTACGCCACAAGATAAAGGTCGATAAATCAGATCGAATTTTTGACTAACCTTACCCGTACATTTTTGCTACTTTTGACAGTTGGCTTTTATGTTTACAAACCACCTGTTACTAAACACAGCTAATATTTTTATTATACTGAACTTATACAGTGTTTTAATTGCATTTGACAATTTGTGAATGTGTGTAAATCAGTGTAGTGAAAATGTATTCTAAAAGAGATAAAAAAGGAACATTCACAAAAGAAGCCAAGACTATCCACCAGCTCAGCGAGGAAACTCCAAAACACAGCTAGTGCTAGAGACACCAGTGATACAACAAACAGAATCATTGACACTTCAATTTTATTTTCTAAACTTAGAAGTGTTCTGTGTTGTAATCGGTGCCATGGCAGTGTTCAATTAAGTGAATCTGGTGTGCAGGGTCTTCAAAATAAATATTGTGTTTGGTTTCAAAATAGATATTGTGTGCTCAAAGTGTGGTGAAATAGCAGCGATCAACTCCAGCAACAAAGTAGGAGCCAAAGGAAATGCATATGGAGTGAACAGAAGATCTGTGCTGTCTGCTCGTGCACTTGGACATGAACACGCTGGCCTTTCAACTTTTTGTGGGATTATGGACCTATGCAAGCCAGTTGCCCAATCGGCTTTTGATGAAATAAATAAGCAGTTGAGTGAAGTGTGTGAAAGTGTCGCTCAAGAGTTTAGTATGATAAGTACAGTTTACTCAATTTATTCATTTTTGTGTTTTTTTTTTTTCATTTCAGGTTATTCAAGGAGGAGGAAGACTCATGGGACTCCACGCCCCAGAAAATATTGATGCACACTGCTGCAGATATTTGTCTGCTACGTTGAAAAGAAGAACAAAGTAGTTGCAATTGATAAGATGAGTATAAATTATATCTATTAGAACTTGTAACTTAATTGTTAAATAACTCTAAATGTTGTTTTTATCAATTTCAGCTTACTGTCCGTTAGATTCCAAGTGAACACATGGACAGATTAGGTTCAAAATTTATGGAGATACTCATTATAGTAGTACTTTTCATATGAGCGTAGGGATTTTGATTTGAACGAGTAGAAAATTTTTTACATCTATAAAAGTGATAAAATTATTAAAAAATAAGTGTTATATTGACAATGTTCATATAAAAAAATACTTCTACTCGTTCAAATCAAAATCCCTACGCTCATATGAAAAGTACTACTATAATGAGTATCTCCATAAATTTTTAGCCCAATCCATCCATGCGTAGACTTGGAATCTTACGGACAGTGCTTAAAGTCTTCGAAAACAGTCTGGTTTGCCATGGAGGCATAGAAGGTCCAACGAAGGTAAAAAATGTATAAAATGGTAGGTTTTTATGTATACTTTGAGGAAAAAAACCCTTATTAAAATAAATATCAAAATAAAAATTCTTAATTAATTTTTTTGTTTCAGATTTTAAAGGTGGTGTGCCCCCTTAAGGGCTTCATGTGGTTTATGGGTCTTGTCGGCTTTATGGTGTTTACGATATTTACGGTTCTTATGGGATTATGGGAAATATGGGTGTTATGGTTTTTATGAGATTTATGAGAAATATGGGTCTTATGAAGTTCATGAGGTTTATGATATTTATTGGTTATTTTCGTTTATGGACAATTTTTTAGACCGGCGGGCGCAAAAGTAAATAAGTGGGCACAAAAGTAAAGAAGCGGGCGCAAAAGTAGATAAGCGGGCGCAAAAGTAAATAAGCGGGCAAAAAAGTAACTTTTGCGCCTGTTAAAATTTTTCGGAAAATTGCTATTATATATATATTTAGCCCCGCTTAATATGATAGAAAAACGCAAAAATCAATATATGCATTACAAAAAATATGGTGTGCACCAAGGGCAAAGTGGGCTTTTTGACTTCGTGTGATTGCAGTACTCGTCTTTGGTTCGCAAACGCACTCGCCTTCGACTCGTACTGCAATCTCCACACTCAGTCTAAAAAAGCCCACTTTGCGCCCTAGGTTCACAATATACTATTAAAGGTGGAGAATTGCATTTAAGGCAATGTAATTAAAGACTATAAAAATATTGAAATAACTTACTGGATACTTGAAATTTGAAGCATGTTAAAGTATAACATGAACTTCAAGGAACACTTTTTTAAGGGAAAAAGTTGATTATTTTACTTCTTGTACTCAATTCTCAACATGTTTTAAAAAATGTAATAAGACACGCATAACAACTCGAGCGAGCATAAATACTTGTCAATTTTTATTTCATTCAATCAAGTTATATATACTGGTTCAAGCGACGGAAGGAGCGACGATTTTTTTTTGCTAGTTTTAAATTATATTACAATTATTCTTAATCAGTCTGAGGTTATGCATATAGTATCCATTCTATTAATTATTGACTTTGTGGTAAGTGAATGTTAACAATACATCTTCGATTTTTCAAATTCGAAGTATTGTGAACCGTCTTAATGAGATAATCATTAATTTAATTTATACATATAACATGTTTTATTTTGTTTCAATAATGTTTTAAATGCCGAGAACGAAAAGAAAACTCACTGTGAGGCCCTAAATATTTGTCTATTTTTATGATTTAAAAGTCTTGACACAAAATATCTTTGCGCGGTATACCGGGCCAGATCTAGTGAAGTATATGTTTTCGGGGTTGATGAAACTAAATCCAAAATCCAACCCATCCCCTTTTGCTCCATCACCTGAGTATTTTTTGTAAAGTCATAATTTATCAACTCATTAACCCTTAAACAAATTACCAATAAACCCTTATATTTATTACTCTGAAATTCGTAAACCCTTAAACTCATAATAGAAAAAATATTTTTTCTAGGCTCAGATAGTGAAGAATGTACTATTAAAAATAATACGTTCCTTGAATCGCCAGGTAGATCAATAATAGTAAACAAAATATGCCAGCATAAAAATACTTTTCCATGTGCCATCTTCTAATAATTCACATCATTGTTACTTCAATATTCAATAATAATTAACAGTTTATTATTCACCTAATTCTAATTTTTATGTTAATGTAAAATTTCTTTATAAAGATAAAGTACTCATTCTTTTAATAAAATTTCTCAAATTTGTACAGTACATTTTTAATTATCTAACTAATAATTATTACTATTTTTAGAGCGTTCTCAAAGTGATCCAGATTATCTTCCTAATAAAGAATGTAGCAGCATATCAGCACAAGAGCCAACGAGTAATAAGAAAAACAAAAATATTAACTTGGATGAAAGTTTAGTAAAAGTTTAAAAATATAGGAATGTTAATGGTGTAGAAGGTGCGAATTTAAATAATCTAAAAGTGTTGACTGTGAATGAAGTTGTAAATATTAATGAAGGTAAACGAAAACGGAATTTAGTAAGCCACAAATGTAAATATTGTCATATACCGCAAACTAACTTGAAAAGGCATTTGAAGCGTAAACATTCGGAAGAACCCGACGTTCATAACATGATAAAAGATTCTGCTTCGAATAAAAATAGCATTAATCCAATGAAAAAACTGTTATATGTAAGAGACTTAGAAGCTGTTGCTAACAACAAGGTGAATGATGGACACCTAAATATAGGTAGGGTACCAAAATATGAAAAATGTGCTGATGATTATGCGCCTTGCCCTGAATGCAGTAAATTTATTCTCCGTGTAGATTTCAGGAAGATTAGAGTAAGTGCGTTCAAGTAAGCGGGCAATATTGCCGAGGTCTTGCACAGATAGGTAATTTAATGATCACGAAGTGCGCTGCAAATGCGTCTAATAAGTTGCGAACAATCTTAGGTTCAATGAGAATCGACAATGTTCTCAAATCAATGCGATATGATGAGGCAATAATTGAATACGGCAATGAAATTAGCCATAAGCTTCGGGGACCTCAACACAGGAACAACATTGCTCAACAGCTGAGGAGACTCGGACGGTTAAAAATTCAGTTATAGGTAGAAAAAGTTTTAGATGTTTTATGAGCAAAAAGTTTGGAAGTCGTAGAAGCAATTGAGACACTGGCGAGTGGCTAAATGCTAAGCCAGACGATGAATTCTTACCATTTCCAATGCTTGCTCAAAACTTAGCAACATTAGTAAAAGCTATTGTTCATACATATAAATTGACTTGTATAAGAAACAATGAACTCGACAAACATCAAACCACTTTGCATTTCATTGAAAATTTTTCCAACGACTACACTAGACGACTATCTAGAATGGCGTCCGAATCACACGGGGCAAATGAACGCCGAAAAAGTACCGAATTGCCTTCAAGTGAAGATGTGTAAACTCTTTACAAGTACTTACAAGAATTACGTATAGAAGCTTACAACAAATTGCAAGAACGTTTTCAAGAAAATACTTACATTACGCTACTTAAAGCCACGTTAGTCAGCTTACAAGTATATAATCGGTGACGGTCAGGCGATGTAGAGACAATTCTATTAAAGGACTATCAAAATTTGAAGAAAACAAATAAAATACATACAGACAATTACGCTGCCTTGAGTGAAGGACCCCAAGATCTTGCCTTGGAATTTACTATCTTCTTTACAAGAGGTAAACTAGGAAGAGATATTAAAATTCTTGTACCCCCTGACGTCAAGTTATGTTTGGATACACTGGTTGAATATCGGAATAAACTAGATATTGGTCGTAAAAACCACTATTTGTTTGCGCTACCACGAACACCGAAGTATGCTGTTCGATATCCGTCAGCATATGTAGCCCTCTCGCGATACGCAGAAAAATGTAATGCTGATAAACCATATCTTTTAAGAGCAACGAGGCTCAGGAAACAATTAGCTACATCATGCATAAGATTAAATCTAAGTGATGCTGGCTTATTAGATCTAGCTAACTACATGGTCCGTCACATCGATGTCCATAAATCATATTATAGAAAACAGCTTTTAGATCGGGATATTCCTATTTTTTTAAATTTCTTAAAGCATCATTGAACGACAAGCCAACGGACTTGGAAGAACCCCGATTAAATGATGTTCCAGAAGAGTCCATTATAAATGGAATGAATCAACAGCAGCCGGTAAGATATTTTCATTATTTGAATGCATGATAATTAATTTAAAAAATTAATATAATAAAAAACGGTATCACCCATCACCCACTGTCCATAACCCATCACACAACATTCATGACTAATCATTCATCACCCATTACCCACCTCTTATTACTCATCGCCCATTATCCAACGTCTATCACCTCACATCCATTGCCGACTGCTCATCTCACATCATCTATCATGCGTCGCCCACCATAAATCATGAATCACCCATACCTCATCAGTCAACCAATCATCACCCAAGATTCACCACCCATCGCCCATCACCCATCGACCGTCATCCATCTTCTATCATCCCATATCCATCATTCATCGCCACCTGCCCATTACCCACCATTCAACACCCATTACTCATCACCCACCGCCCAACGTCGGCTGCAGACTGCTCACTACACATCAATCATCACCTACCGGCCATCATACATCGACCACCAAATACTGCCCACCTCCCCTCATCTATCACCCGTCATCCATTGACCATCATCCATCACTATTCGCCTATGACCTATATTACATTGCACATCACCCACTGTTGCCACCCATCACCCATCACTCATCATCCTTTGCTCATCACCCACTGTCTATTACCCACCGTTTAACACCCACCGTCCATCACCAACCACCCAACGGGTGTACGAACTTATGATAACCTCTAAAATATTAGCCACATTAGCTCAGATTCATAGGCGTAGAAACAGCAGGGACCCCTAAATTAAAAACACGCAATTCACGTGTGCCAATACATTTAATCGCTTCTAAACTATCGTATATAACTTACTGAGGAATACTTTACTATATTAAAAAGTATTTTACTATATTGAAAAGTATCAAAAAGAGCGTATTTGCAGCGAAATCTCTCGGAAAACTCTTGGATTTCCATGCCTGGCGGGCTCGAGGGTCGGTGGAAAATTTCTTGCATATTTACGGCATCCTCTTAAGGGCTTATGATTGAGGGTTTAGGGCTTACGGGTTTATGGTGTATGGGTTTAGGGTGAATGGTTTATTGGTTTAGGATATCTATACGCTTTCTGCATTTGCGTAAATCTAAATAAACATTTTCTTGAACCCTTTGGGGGGGCGGGGGGGGGGGGCGATTATTCTCATCGTCCCCTTGTGGACGCACTTATATATGAATTAAAGCAATTATAGAAAATTTAATTCAGTTAATCTTTTATAGAAACCGTCAGAATATTACAATATTTAAATTAATTCATTTTACAGTTGAAAGTGGAAAAGAGATGGATGATTCTGATACTTCGAGATAAGAGCCAAAACCTCACAAGGGAACTTCCAAAAAACGCAAAGCAGGTCAGTTCAGTTTATTAAAATCAAAATTCTTTATACATCACAAGTAAAATTTTTTTTTAATTTTATTTTTTAACTGATAATCAGATCAAAATATAACAACTACGGAAATGCAGAAAGAATTATTTTATTGTCACAAAGTATTGTGTTAAATAAGTACAAAAGCATTGATTAGATAAAACCTTTCTATTTATGAAAAACATGCATTGAGCAAAAAACATAATAAATTAACTTCTACCAAGACTGTAAAAAATCAACTCGGGTTTACAACCCAACAATTTCTTTTTAATCTAACGATTTTTTAGATGCATTTTAGAATCCTTGTGCAATTTACCTAATCAGCTAAGAACAAAGTTCATTTGTTTCTTTTAATAGCTTTTAATAGGTTTTAATAGCTTATTATTGTTTATAATTTAAAAAATGAGTGTTGCTCTTCCATTTTGAACCTCTTTTGTCAACGTTTTCGATATGATTTTCTCCAAATCCTCTAATACACGCATCTTCAAGATGCTTAAAATGACGAACTAACTGTTTTATAACTTTAATTTTAGTTACCTGACAAATTAAAAAGTTTTAATCAAATGTATAAATGCAAATTAAAGTTCATAAAAATAATCGACTTGGAAAGCTATAATAATTAGTCTAATGCTTCGATTCTTACTAATTTTCATTTTTATTCTAGCTTCTCCTGCCCATGAGAAAATAAAGCGAACACGTTGGACTGAGGAGTAAAAATCTCTACTTTGGAACCAATATAAAGACTATCTTATAGGATCATATCCTTCAAAATCAACTCATGAAGGTTTTATTAAATATCATGGAAAAAATTTTAATGGAAAAGATGCCGCTAAACTCAAAACATGGCTCAGCAATCAAAGAAAAAAATAAATACTGGAATAGATGTCTATATTCATACATAATCGTATGAACAAGAAAGTTATAAAAATAACACTTAAAGATTGTGCTGTGACACAATGGTGCTAATGTGTATCTAATATACTGATCAAAAGTATTTTATGAAAGTATTAGATACTACCAAAGAAAGATAAACGATATACGTGTTATATTAAATCATAAAACATGATTTGAAATAATATAAATAGTCCATGTAATGTAATAAATAGTCTTGCGGATTTACGGCAAAATATTTTATAGATTAAAATTCAGGTGATGATAAACCCACTAGCCACAAATAATTTATAGGACTCACTTTTAATTTTCATTTTTTAATAACTATTTCTCTAAATCATTTTTGTTATTTTTCGATAGCATCAAAATTGCATGTGTTATGCTTATTTCAAAAATGACTCATCAAATTTCGTTTCTCAAAAATCGAAAACTTTTTTCTTTTTAAATCGTTCTAATTCGTCTTTTTATGGATATTTGAAAATAATTCTGTACATATTTGATGCTGTTGGTGATACTCTTTCGATCTGCCAAGTTCAAAAATTTTTTTACAAAAAATCAAAGATGATATGGCATTTTTTATAAACAATGAAAAATGCTTTTTTCTCAAAAAAGCCATCTTTTTTTTACTCAATTTTTTTTTATAGATAGCTAGTCTCAATACCTATATGGTCATATACATGACATTTAGAATATTTTTGTTTTTTAAGAGATATAAACGAAATAAGAAAAAAATTTGATCTATTAAATCGGTTGAATCATTTTTCATCGAATCAACAAAAGTTTTTGTTAGTTTTCCTTGATAACAAACTGCTGTGAAAATAGAGACCTGTTGATTAACCCAGTGAGTACCTTGAATAGGGTTACTGTGAATCACTGCCCAATTTTCAGCAAAATCACCATGCAGTACTAGATGACCTGAGTTAGCTGCAGCTATTTCTTTCTCTTCTGTTATAGCTTTTCTTTGTATATTTTTAATATTTAAATGAACGCTTGTTTTGACTGTCCAAGAAGAAAAATCGCTAAAAAAATTGGAGATTGTTAATCTTTTCTTCACAAGATGGCCATTTTCCCACATAGCAAAAACAATCTCCTCATGTTCATTAGTTGTCTCTAATCCAAACAAACTTAGGTTGATATTTTCAGAACCTGGGCATAAAGTACATTCTTGAAAAAGACACTTATCGGACAAATTGGAGCAAACAATTGCCGATAAAAGTATAGAACGAACTCTATCGAGGTCTGAATATTTGTCTCCTAGGAAATTATTTAGACTATTAACGTATAAATCAAAATTTGCACAGTAAATGCACAGACACACTTCCTTCGACGGGCTCAACATAACAAACTTTGGTTTTAATGTATAAAACTTTGTTATACCGATTTTTATGTCTGGGTTTTCTTGTTTGAATAGTTTATACGCCTCTTTTAAACTGCGTGTCAAATAACGTTTTATTTTATTTTTCTTTTTTTCCATTTTGTTGAACAGTCACAACATCACATTTATTAGGGCTTTGACGTGTACAGTTAAAGTCATCGTTTATAAAATATTCCATGGCAATTTTTGTAGACTTTTCGTCCAATGGATGACCAGTATACGCGTCAGGTTCAGAATATATTTCCTTAGTTGTTACAAGCATTCTTGCTTTGTCAATCATATAAATAGTTACTTCGGGAAATGCTGATAAAATACTAGATTTTGTTAATGACGAAGGAAGCAACGTTAAAATTCTAATTTTCTCATTGATACTGTCACAATTTTCAAGCGCTACTCGCAAGTTATTGAGCCATTCATTGCAGAAGCATTGAGTCAAATCATCATGTGATTCATCAATGCAAACATTGTATGCTTCTGACAATTTTGAGCTAGTTGCAGATAAGAATGAAGATACTAGTTCTGATTTTTTTCTAATAATGTACCCCGATAACAAGGCGTCGGCACTGTGCCGGCACGTTGACGGCATGCGTGACGGCACAGTGACGTCCGTGTACTCCGGCCCAGATACGGCATGTTGACGGCATGCATGCCGCGCGCTTATTCCAAAATTTGACAGCACGCCATGCCGTCAACGTGCTAGCATTATGCCTTGCGTTTTGCCGGCAATATGCCTGCACGATTGAATTTTGCGTGCGCTTCTGCAGGTGCCTATAACCTCCAAATATTATTATATATATATTATTAATTTTTTAAATAAAAATAAAAATTGAAATTATGTCAATATAAATTTATTCTTTATTACATTTTAAATACAATAAATATTATAATTTATAATAAATATAACAATATAATGTAATAACTATTATATACAATCTGGAATGCTTGTGAGCGATATGATTAATTCCTTTACGAAAAGATCCTACAGGAATTCGTGTAGGATTTCCTGCAGGAATTTTTCTATACTGTGAATTTATTTATGTTCTACAATATGAAATCCAATAAATAATGTAGGAAATATGCCTTAATATGTCGTACCATCTGGAAGATAACACCGAAACTCAGGGACTAAAACTTCGAATTTCATTTTTTTTAATTTTGTAATAGACCAATTTAATTAACGTTTAAATTTTTCAAGCTTAGTCACTAAGTTTTAGTGCTACTATCCAGATAGTACTACCTATAAATTTATAAAGGCACATTTCCTAAATTATTTTAGAGATTTTAACAATTTTATATAATTCTAGAAAATAAATAATTTCCCATTCTAGATAAATTCATTAAGAAAATCCTACTGGAGTCCCTGCAGGTAAATAGTCCGAAATCCTTGCAGGGAGTCCTGCAGGTTTTTTACGTAAGGATACCGATGCCATCCTATTGATTTTTCTCCGCTATAGCTGCACATTGAATAATTATTTTCGTAGAAAATCTGAAAATTATTATAAAATGTAAAGCACTTGAAAAATTGAATAAAGTTGTAGATTAAAGAAAACTATAATATTGAATAACTGACCTGAAAATTTGGTGTATGCACTTCCAAGATTTTTGCTTACTATAGGTACATCTTTATAGAAACTGAAAATTATTAAAAAGAAAAAAAAATAAACAGTTAAAATTGATTAATAATAGTCTATTAAAAGAGAAATATCAAAGCATTAAGGGATCAAACCTGAGTTAAATTCTGTTAAAAATCATTGTCCATTTTATACACGGCAAAAATATTTTGACACAATCTAAGTTGATGAAAGCTTTTACAACTTACTTAAGTATATTATATGTTATTTTGCCAATAATTAGACCCCTCCAAGTGATTTTTATAGTCCCTTATAATAAACTAATTTTTGTAATATATATTTATTCAGAAATTTCAATTTAGGTTAGCGCACGCCATATATCTATATTATTTTTCTCCAATCCAAATAATCGAGCTATTATTGCTGTTCAATATGTCCCCAATCGCACGCCATGCTGTCCGTATGCCGTCAAAATGCTGCCACGATAATCTGAATTTCTGCGCCACAGCATGTCGGCATGTTGCCGTCAATTTGCAAGCACGCATGCTGCCGCAAAAAAAAACAAAAATGGTGACCACGCATGACCGCACGCTGACGGCAGAAAGCCGTCACGCGTGCCGGCACGCCATGAGCACACCGTGCCCGGCATGTGCTGTTATCTGGGTATCTTTGTACAGATGAATCATCAATACCTCTCTTCCTTTTAAGTGGCGAAACATTACCAAAAGAACTTGAAATTAAGGTTTCGTTTAAATGCTCAATCCGCTCTGGGGTGATAGCTCGAAAATCGTGGTCTTCAGTATCACTGTCCAAGTCAGTATAATTATCTGAATGAATCGCATCAATTATTTCCTTTGGTTCAATATTTTTAACGCGTTCATAACAATTGAAGCATACATAATCCGAACTCTGCACTGCTTTGTTAGGAAAACTTTGTCGAAGAAGTTCTGCTAAATTCTCCAATATTCTAAATTTAATAGTGGCATCATATACGTTTTTTTTGTGTGATCCAAATAAGTTTGGACACTTGCCCCTCTTTGTTGAATAAATTTCAGCCATAATTCAAGAGAAATCTTAGTATGTATAAGTAATACTATATATATTAAGATAACTAGACCGGGTTCCTTAAATAAGCTAAAATACCTAACATTATCTACGTGATAGCAAAAGATGAGTTTTAGCCACCTTTCGGAGAATTCTAGTACCATGCGTTATACTCCTCTATGGTGTACACACACACATATATAAATAATCGTCCACGTATTCGCCTAATGCACAGATTCTTGCTCTGCTATATACGTATAATCATTATACTTATGGGTACATACAATTTTTTTCTTATTTCGTTTATATCTCTTAAAAAACAAAAATATTCCAATTGTCATGTATATGACCATATAGGTATAGAGACTAGCTATCTATAAAAAAAAATTGAGTAAAAAAAAGATGGCTTTTTTGGGAAAAAAGCATTTTTCATTGTTTATAAAAAATGCCATATATCCTTGATTTTTTGTAAAAAAATTTTTGAACTTGGCAGATCGAAAGAGTATCACCAACAGCATCGAATATGTACAGAATTATTTTCAAATATCCATAAAAAGACGAATTAGAACAATTTAAAAAGAAAAAAGTTTTCGATTTTTGAGAAACGAAATTTGAGGAGTCATGTTTGAAAAAAGCATAACACATGCAATTTTGATGCTATCGAAAAATCAAAAAATACGTATACGCTTATTTTCCGAGTAGAATAATATACTATAATTTGAGCTGATTCGGAGAGATAGGTGCTGTCGGCCTGCATGATTTGAGATGAAATCGGTCGTATATCATATCAATAACTGTTGCAGACAATAAGTCGATTCTACTTGTAGTATAGGTCAAGTTGAATAAAAGTCATCCATATATTGTCCAACTTTATCAATAAATTATATTATTTATCACAAATTTACCAAATTTTTAGAATAATTTTATGTCATTAATAATATTTTAGTGGAAAATTTTATACAATAAATGGATGATTTTTTTTGCACTTCAATCTCCAATCTTAAAGTTAATTCTACATTTCTTGGATGCCAGTACAAAAAAAATTTATTACACTAAGTCATCCAATAGGCATTGCTTTTGTCCAAGCATAGATTTGGAAAACATTACAACCAGTAATAGATCTTCCGAGTAATTAAAAAGAATGTACTATGGGTATCCAGAGAGTGAACCTTCGCGCAGTAAACGGATAAATCCGCGTGCCGATGAATCTCTAACTTAAAAACAAATTCATAATTACTCCTAAGTGAATATAAAGCTTCGCATTTGCTATATCTTTGGGTTAGAAAAGAATACAACGTAAAATAGATTTTCTTAGTACTTGAATATTATATACTAACTGCGCTGAGAAATTGTGTACTGCAGTAGTTGGCGAAAAAATTTCTTACTATACACTGAACATTATATCCGAATTATTCTTGTAGCTAATAAAAGCTTTTTTCGACGCCTTATGTATGATGAAAAACATTACGACCTATAATAGATCTTCTGAGCAATTTAAAAGAATGTACTATACCAAGAAAGAGAGCTTTCGTACCGTATATGAAAAAATCATGTGCCGATGAATCTCTAACTTAAAAACAAATTCATAATTATTCCTAAGTGAATATAAAGCTTCGCATTTGCTATATCTTTGGGTTAAAAAAGAATACGACGTAAAAGAGATTTTCTTCGTACTTGAATATTATATACTAACAGCGCTGAGAAATTGTGTACTGCAGTATTTGGCGAAAAAAGTTCTTACCATACATGAACATTTTTCCGAATTATTTGTGTAGCTAATAAAAGCTTTTGTTTGACGTTTTGTTAATGATAGAAAACATTAAGACTTGAAATAAATCCTCTGAGTAATTGAAAATCATACATTGTTGCTACCATAGTAGGATTATTTTCAATTTAGGAAAACACTTCAATCTCAATTCTGAGAATTGATTCTTCGTTACGTAGAAGATAGTACAATACCACTTTCCTATGCGAGCATGATGATTGAGCACGAGTGGAAGTCGAGGGCTTCGAAGACGACCGAGACGTATATGAGTGCTCAAATCATCATCCGAGTCTGAAAAGGCCGGTTCTATCCGTGTTACACAAGGTATTTTATTTAACAAGTGTGTGAATAGGGTCTTTTTCATGCATGCAATGGGAATGTGGAAATGGGCGTTTCGGGTCGTCTACGAGACCTATGCAATAAAACAAATAAATTTTATCAATATGAAATGTATAAAAAAAATTCCAAATTTTGGAAAAAATTTCATTTTTGAAAAAATAAAATATTGGAAAAGTTTTTAATTAATTTTCAGAGCGTTACAGGATCGAGAGGTGACATACATTAGCTCCGGATTCAGGAAAAAGGCTCGGAATGGCCAATTTTACATTGGTTTTGCAAGCAAGGAAAAAAGCCTTTTTCATTCGTTTTGCAAGCATGGAAAATAACATCTCTCACGCACGTGTTGAGAAGAAAGAATTAATACACTGAATAATTAATGAGGCATTGTATTGGCCCAAGCATTGATTTGGAAAACATTACGACCTATAATTATATATCTTGTGAGTATTTAAAAAGAATGTACTATGAGTGTCAAGAAAGAGAGCTTTCGTACTGTATATGAATAAATCCGCGTGCGGAGAATATCTAGCTTCGAAACAAATTCATAATTATTCTCAAGTCAATATAATGCTTCTTATTTGTTGTATCTTTGGGTTAGAAAAGAGTACTACGTTGCAACCTTTTTATTATAAACAAATTATCAATAAATATATATATATATATATTGATAATCATAAATAATTAATAATCAAAATAAATTTGACGAGAGAAGCAAAAGAGAATATCAGGAGCTGGGGAAAATAAATTTAGTCCCATATACAAATAAATAAACAATTATTTGTGGTTATAAACAAAAATGGCGATGGCCTTTACTTCTTTATTTATTCAATGTAACGACGTCCAGATACAATATTTATTTATACATCAGAAATTTTACTAGCAAGTATCAATCACAAATTAAATTTATTTTTTATAATCATTCAAATATTTATATTAAGACGCGTAACAATCGAACAAATAGAGTAGAGAGAAAGAGAGTATTAGTTGAAAGTGAATTATATGATTTCAATAAAATTTGTCTAACTACAACATACAACGACCTCATAAAAAGACGACCTTGAGGGAATCTAGGACTCATCATCTTAATTAGCTACAGGCATGGTAGAGATGGCGATTGCTCTTATTTATTGAGTCGCTTATTTGCTTCGCGTTAATAATAAGGGCCAAAAGTCAGCTATAAGATGACTTGATGGTTTCACCTTACGGCTTAATCCTACTGGCCGAACCAAAGAGAGATAATGTACCAATATACAAAACTTATTGAGAACTGTCCTCTGCAGCTACCGCAAAACTGGCCCTCTTTCCTGGTGAATGCAAAAGAAAGAAATAGCGTCGTTGTAGTTTGTATTGATACAAACTGGCACTGCTATCAGCTCTGCTTTTGCGCACGTGTTCTCGTCCAAACTAATAAATGGAGGAAGAGGTATGCGGATGAAGGATAAGGCCAATGTATAAAGCTGGGAGGTGGGATTAGTAAAGCTCTTGCTCATCTCCTTCGTCTTCCTCGCGAGCTCTCTCTCGCCTCGCAATCGGCGGCTCGATCCGCAGGCTGCGTGGGGAGCGAATTTACATATTGGCACTTATAGTTTTCGCGCAGCTTCTCTCTCCCTTTGACCACCGCAGGATATTATATATATATATATATATATATATATATATATATATATATATATATATATATATATATATATATATATATATATATATATATATATATATATATATATATATATATGCATTTTTCGCGTTTATTTAATGATTTGACATTATTCTTAAGAAGTAAATAAGTTTTGGTTCCGGAGATCCTTGATTTTTAAATTAAATTCTAAAAGTATATTAACTAGAAATGACAGTTTAATTTTCAACTGATATTAAACAATTACTTATATAAATATATTGGGCTTATTTATATCCGTCCCTCGAGTATATTAAATATCAATCACTTCGTGTGAAAACAAATATTTATCACGCGATCTTTGCTCAGCACCGATGTGCCTGCATAAATGGCCCCTCATACTGTGTCTTGTGATTATATTCACCTTTTGTATTGCGCGGCATAAATAAGTATTTATTACATTATATATATTTATTTATGAAGTAGTATTTTTTCTATGTGTATTATTATTTTATCCTGTTTCAGATGCTTTATGAACGATTTGAAATACTATAGCTTTATTACGGAGCGGGCTTAACCCATTAAGGACGAGAAATATAGATTTTTTTGTTGATTTTCGAGCTTCATTCTTAACAGGAAAAAAAAATAATATTGACTCCAAAATCACGTATTCCACTATTTTTGGATATGCTCTTTCGATTAGTGAGGTTTAACTTGGATTTTGATGGCTCCAAAAACCAACATGGCGGATTTTAAATAAAAATTACTGAAAAATTGAAACATTTTTTTTTAATGATTTTTTTTTGCGTTGAAAAAGTAATAGACCTGATTCCGGATTTTACCAAAAATGCACAAAATAGTTTAACGTGATGAGCGAATTTTTTGTTTCGGTTCCAAATTATCCTAACCTCTCCAAAATGACATTATATTCACGGAAAGAACATAGAATGATAAAAATATGTGAACCATTGATATAACGTACATTACTAGCCGTTGAATTTTCACAAAATGTGATATACGAGAGTTTTCGAGATCGCTGATCAAAACTTCGCCATCAGATTTTAAAATTCAAAATGGCAAATCCAATATGGCGGTCAAAAGTTCGAAAAAACCTTAGATTTTGCTAAAAATTGGTATGCAGGGATTTTCGAGGTCGCAGATCGTGGTTTCGCCATCAGATTTTTCAAATTAAAATTGGCGGATCCAATATGGCGGTCAAAAGTTCGAAAAAAGCTCAGATTTTTTTGAAAATAATTATGCAGGGGTTTTCGAGGTCGCTGATCACCGTTTCGTAATCAGATTTTTCAAATTCAAAATGGCGGATCTAATATGGCGGTCAAAAGTTCGGAAAAAGCTTAGATTTTGATGACAATTGGTAGTCAGGGATTGAGTTGGGTTTTCAATGTCGTTGGTCACGATT
This sequence comes from Gastracanthus pulcherrimus, assembly GCA_949152435.1. NCBI lineage: Eukaryota > Metazoa > Arthropoda > Insecta > Hymenoptera > Pteromalidae > Gastracanthus > Gastracanthus pulcherrimus. The sequence goes on along the minus strand of OX424576.1, from coordinate 39,823,710 downwards.
TCGCTATCAGATTTTCAAAATTCAAAATGATGGATCCAATATGGCTGTCGAAAGTTAAAGAAAAAGCTTAGATTTTGCTGAAAATCGGTGTACAGGGGTCTTCTATCAGGAAGCTTAGTGTTTTCGTTCGTTAGCCATTACTTATGAACGTTATCTAACTCTACCCACGTGGAGGTGGACGAGAAAGAATCTCTTTTATATTTCTTTGTTATTTTTTATTTAAAATTTATTTGGGTTTTTTGTTCTTTTTTTCATTTAATTCCATTTATTTTGTTTATTCTTTTCCATTCATCTCATCATTTAACTTTTCAAATCACTTCCATGAAATGTTATGAGACAGCCCTTACAGTAATATAAATCACAGGTATTACAATACTTATACGTTCGAGTCAAACATTTTTGAGAAGAACATATCTTCTGGGAGGTTTTACGACAAAATACGTGCGATTTTTGATAACGTTTTTTTCCAACATCACAATAATGTCTTGCGATACTCAAAGCACAATCATTCGATCCAATTTTTTTTTGTTGGAACTAGATGTATTGTATATCACAAGTGCATTTGTGATTGCAGTTTGAATTAGTCTTAGAAAAACTACCCATGTCCATTTTGTAGCCCGTATACATGGCAGAAGATTGTTACAATGACCATCGTGCAGGTCGACACCTCCTATGAATCTATTATAAATGTGAAAAGCTCTTGGAAAAGGTATTTCTATTCTCGACTTTTCTTTTGCACTGAATCTCTTTGATGGTAATAAGGGAGCCACTCCTGTAGCTGAAGAAGCTATAGAAACTTGCTTGGAATCCATCACAGTCACATAATTTATCTCACTATTCTGATCATACTTCGTAACGAATGTACCTGTAGGGTGTTATGTATTGTTATTATTTTTATTATTATTTTTAAAAATATAATTGAAATGAGTCGAATCATAAAATATTTATTATATTACATATTGTATTAAGTGATATTATGTATATTTATTTAAAACAAAATGAATATGAATAATAATTACATATAAAATAATAAACGATTGTACGAACGAAATTGTAATTTAAGTACAATCAATCGATATTGGACAGTACGACATAAGATCTCTGTTATCGAGAAGCCAAAGGCGTATAATGTGAACAATGGGAAAACCACCCAAGTAGGTACAGACAAACAGCTTCGCTGCTAGGTGAAAAAGGTACTTACAAGTCAGTCTGTAGTTGACGGTCGTGGATTAACAGTGAAATTGTAACGGTCTAATAGTCAACTATATTGTTCATTATTATATTATTATTGAATACTAAAAATACAAATATTAATTTTATTATTGTTTTAAAGTTCTATTTATTTAATAGTTCTTCCTTCCCTAAAAATCTAATACACATTCGAAATAGTCAAGCAGTCAGCAGTTCGAACGCATTGCACTTTCGACAAGCCAAAGGATATTAGCCACGCAGCCAATATAAGAAAAAGAGTAAGTTAAATAAAGAAATATACATAACAATTCCATTAATCAATGTCCGGATAAACCCGTTAGGAGAATAAATAGGAAATCTACATTTATTGTCTTACCGGAGTGATCCGCGACATAACAAGGGGCTTTCTTGTCAATTACATTCTTATCAGATACTCTGTTATCTCTTATGGTACCTGTAGATTTCAATCCTAATTTTTTCAACTGTAAGATGAGATCTAAGTTAGTGAAGAAATTGTCAAAGTAGATATGAAACTTTAGAAGTTTAAGAGAGGGTATCGTTTTGAAAAATGAATGTAACAAATTCATCACTACTTTAGTACCAAGAGCACATTTATTCAACTTTTCTACTTTAGACCCCTTCCCACAGAAAATGTCGAGATCAAATAAATATCCATCAGCTGAACAGAGTCCCCAAAACTGTATACCAAATCGTATGTGTTTACCTCGAATGAATTGTTTCAAACTCGTTCTGGCATATGATTTGGCCATCATCTCATCAATGGACAAGGCAGATTCAAAGAACCCAAACTTTTGATTATTCTTACGAAATATGTTTAATAAATTTCGAACTCGCTATGCTTTATCATATTTATTCTCATCAGTAGGTTTTGAGTACTTTATTTTCGATTTTATTTTCATAAAAGTATAACGTTGCATAGAAGATCGAACGATGTCACAATACAGGAATGGGTCAAGTGACCAATAATGCTTATGAGATTTGCGTTTCTTGAAACTAGATAGAATCAGTATTCCTAGAAGGTATTCAAGTCATCTAGAGTAAGAGCATATCCATTTTTATTGGTCGCTTCCACTATATAATTTTTCATATCATCTGACAAAAATTGTTCAAATAGCTGAACATGTGAAGAATTAGAAATTGTTCTCTTCTGACTTTCGCTCAGGAAACGTACGTTCTCCAGATCATTATCATACTTTTTCTCTCCACCTACCCAATCGTAGGTGTGATCTTTCTCTAATTTAGTTTGATCTTTAACGTATGTGCTTGAAACTTTCTTGTATGAATATTGTGATAAGATATCATCAATATCATCAGAATTATCGTGACGATCGTCATTCAATTGTTGGCTACCGGATTCTGAATCCGATCTTCCAGAATCGATTGAATTTGGTATTAGCAAAATTTCATCACAATTATCGTTAGAAGTATCAACTTCATAATCCGTATAACTACAAGTCGACTTTCTCTTACGTTTTGGGGCCATTCTTATATAGATGAACAAACAAAAACACAGAAAAATAGAAGGATAGGACTCGTGATTATAATTAGAATATTCCAGAAATATTCAACAAAACTATGTATCAATTTTATCAAATATCAAGTAGATTGTAGAAAAATGATTGAAATTTCACTTTATTACCATGAATTTTTTCCCTCTAAATAATGACAGTATATATTTATCCGTTAGCCTGACACTCAAACATGAACTCAAACACGGAAAATATCGAGAAGACAGTTTACATCAAATTTAGACTGTCGCGTGTTGCGAAAGAGTGAGCTTCCTTATATGCCCGAGGCCTCACTATTCTGTCACAGGGAAACGCACCGCGTGTCTCTCGCCGCCTAACGGCAATACAATGAGTTGTGTTTACAGCGAGCTGTATGAATTCTGCATGTGTATATGAGCCCATTTCTTACGACTTTTGAAAACAAAATTTAAAATCAGATGCAAAACTTTTATTATTTGATGCTTTAAAACAATGTAATACAAAATTTTACGTAGGGGAAATAGGGACTGAAAGTAACAGGGATAAATCTTAACATACAATTTTTAAAGGAATCGATTCCTTAAATAATTTTCAAATATTCCTTGCTTGAATATTAGCTAAATAAACGACACGACACGCTTACAAACAATAATATATAAAAATAATATCTGCTTCAAAAGTATAGCTTCTTTTTTAAAACATGTTACTATTAGTCCCTGTCTCTCCTACAGAGTAAAATATTGAAAAATAATAAGTCAAGAATTTTTCAATAATACGCTAAAATTAATGCTGCTATACATCAAATAAGACAATTATTTGCAAATGTTAGTAATGCAATTTTTGGCTAGGTATCAAGGCCCATTGTTGTATCAATGGCAATTTACAAGATCTTTTCAACTTTATCCTACTCTTTTATATAATCTTTTAGATATATGACTATATTAGGTATTCTGGCCAATCGATCGCGTTTTTCAAACGTATAAGGTTCTATTGATTAAAAAAAAATTAAGGGTTATATATCATTATTTCCATCATCAAAATCGTCGAAAGACTTTGCTTTGAGTCTCGCAAGGCATTCTTGTGATGTTGGAAAAAAATGTTATCGAAACTCGCACGTATTTTGTCGTAAAACCTCCCAGAAGACATGTTCTTCTCAAAAATGTGTGACTCGAACGTATAAGTATTGTAGTACCTGTGATTTATATTGGGCTGTCTCATAACATTTCATGGAAGTGATTTGAAAAATTAAATAATGAGATGAATGGAAAAGAGTAAACAAAATGAATGGAATTAAATGAAAAAAATCAAAAAACCCTAATAAATTTTAAATAAAAAATAACAAAAAAAGAATATAAAAGAGACTCTTTCTCGTCCACCTCCACGTGGGTAGAGTTAGATAACGTTCATAAGTAATGGCTAATGAACGAAAACGCTAAGCTTCCTGATAGAAGACCCCTGTACACCGATTTTCAGCAAAATCTAAGCTTTTTTTTAACTTTCGACAGCCATATTGGATCTGTCATTTTGAATTTTGAAAATCTGATAGCGAAATCGTGACCAGTGACCTTGAAAACCCAATCCCTGCCTACCAATTTTCAGCAAAATCTAAGCTTATTCCGAACTTTTGACCGCCATATTGAATCCGCCATTTTGAATTTGAAAAATCTGATGACGAATCGGTGATCAGCGACCTCGAAAACCCCTGCATACCAATTTTCAGAAAAATCTAAGCTTTTTTCGAACTTTTGACCGCTATATTCGATCCGCCAATTTGAATTTGAAAAATCTGATGGCGAAACCATGATCAGCGACCTCGAAAACCCCTGCATACCAATTTTCAGCAAAATCTAAGGTTTTTTTCAACTTTTGACCGCCATAATGGATCCCCATTTTGAATTTTGAAAATCTGATGGCGAAACCATGATGAGCGACCTCGAAAATCCTTGCATACCAATTTTCAGCAAAATCTAAGGTTTTTCCAAACTTTTGACCGTCATTTGGATCCGCCATTCTGCATTTTGAAAATCTGATGGCGAAGTTTTGATCAGCGATTTTGAAAACTCTCGTATATTACTTTTTGTGAAAATTCAACGGCTAGTAATGTACGATATATCAATGGTTCATATATTTTTATCATTCTATGTTCTTTCCGTGAATATAATACCATTTTGGAGAGGTTAGGATAATTTGGAACCGAAACAAAAAATTCGCTCATCACGTTAAACTATTTTGTGCATTTTTGGTAAAATCCGGAATCAGGTCTATTACTTTTTCAACGCAAAAAAAAATCATTAAAAAAAAATGTTTCAATTTTTCAGTAATTTTTATTTAAAATCCGCCATGTTGGTTTTTGGAGCCATCAAAATCCAAGTTAAACCTCACTAATCGAAAGAGCATATCCAAAAATAGTGGAATACGTGATTTTGGAGTCAATATTATTTTTTTTTCCTGTTAAGAATGAAGCTCGAAAATCAACAAAAAAATCTATATTTCTCGTCCTTAATGCGTTAAGACGGCCGCTGGGTGCCAGATGTGCGCTTCATATATATAGATATATAGTATCTGTATTCATATACAGGTATATCCAGAGCATGTGTTTCTTTTTTTCCGTGCTTTATTTTATTTTATTTTCATGCATTGGTAGACCCGTTGCATTGTCGTTCCCCCTCTTCTGAAACTATTGACGAGGGAAAAATGATGGAGCAATAGTTTCGGTTTTCTTATTATGTAAATATATTTATGGTAAAAAAAATATTTTAGTAATTTGAATATATAATAGAGTCACTTATTGACATTAGATACTCTCCCACTTATCGGGGGTATTTATTTGGAGTACTTCTTCATGTCTATGCTCGTTTTTCTCTGTCTTCCTGCTTCGAGCCCTATTTTTCATGATAAAAGCATTACGTATGGCCTCTCGTTCGTCTATCTCGGCTTGTGTGGGTGGACTGGAAGTTCGTATTGGCCGTAGGAATGCCTGATTCGGTGGCGGTGATGGTTCATCATTCCGACCCTCATGGTGATATAGGTCATATAACCCATCATCCCTTTCCTGTTCCAAGTTTGCCAAATCCCAACGTAGATGTTGTGTCCTTTTCACCATCCACACAATCTGTCTCATCAAGCGACACTTGAGCTTCCTTCTCTGGTATTTTGGGGCCATAATATGGTCGTAATGCTGTGGAATGAAATTTACCACGCAGAGCGTTAAATTCCAAATAGTTAACCTGGTACGTACACTTATTATGGACACGAGACACATAATACGGACCTTCATACAACGAAAGAAATTTTCTCATCACCTTGCTTAGTGCGTTCGAAAGATCGCATGCACAGACTAACGCCAAATCCCCTATTTGGTATTCCACCCGGGTATGTGTAGTATTATATTTCTCTGCGCTTCGTTCACCCTTTGTTTTTATACGCTCAAACTAACTCTATTCTCCTAACGTATGGTAGTTCATTCCTAGGTGGGAGATGGATCCATCTTACCCAGAAACTACTTGGTTTGACTTTTAATTGTATTTCCATCGGTGTAAACCCAATTGTATCGTGGTATGACTCATTGATACAATCCTGAACGAATGGGAGCCATACGGCCTATGCGGAGTGTCTAGAAGATACTAGTGTTCTGAAGAACTGCCCTATTTCCTTATTTACCCGCTCTACTGGGTTACTCTGTGGATGTCTAACGGATGAAAATTTTGGAGTGATACCCTCTTCCTTTAGGCGTTTTGACCAAGCTTTGGATGTGAATTGCGTTCCATGATCTGAGATGATTCTACTTGGTCTCCCATATTTTGGAATATAGTTTGAGAATATTCGATGTAGGGTTGTCCGGGTATCTGCTCGCTTAATTGCTTACAAAACTACAAACTTTGAAAAAACATCTAGGAGTGCCAAAACATATCTTACACCCCCTCTACTGATTGGGAGTGGACCGCAGAAATCGATGGAGATTAAATCTCCTGGGCTTTTAGGAATAATTGGTGAAGAGATGTCAGTAGTAGCCTGTGTATACGTTTTGTCACGTTGACATGAGTCGCAACAGCGTATGATACGAGCTACTAGTTTTTTAGCTTTGGGAAGAAAAAGCTTTCCGATAGCATTCGGATACACTTATTAGCCCCCAGGTGGCCATAAAGTTCATGAGTTTCTATGATTATCTTCTTTATTATATGATTGTTAAGACAACTCTCTTTTCTCCTTCTTTTCCTTTTAAAAACACCCCTTTATACATTGAAAAATCTTTAACCGTTCCTCCCTTATTCACGATCTCTATAAATTTTTGTGACCACGTATCTTGAGAATGTAAGTCTGCGATATTTTTTAAATCTTTGATTACGTTTTTTGATGGTTTACGGGCATGGATTATAGCAATTAAGGTTTCGTTATCTCTCTTTTCTCTATCTATTTATGCGGATATGCGGCTGAGTGCGTCGGCGACTATATTTTTATTACCCGGGACGTGAATAATTTCAGGGTTATAGTCTTGGATGGCCAAAATCCATCGTGTCAGACGAGCATTTAATAGACGAGTGGATAAGAGAAAACTCAGGGCTTTGTGATCCGTTTCAATTTGCACCTTTGACCCTACTAGAAAGGTCCTAAACTTAGACAAGCTCCAAACTATCGCTAACAATACGAGTTCCGTTGTAAAATAATTTACTTCTGCCCCTTTCAGTGAGCGGCTTTCACAGCAGACTAACTGGGGTTTATTTTCCTCATCTTTTTGATATATATAGGTCCCAAGTGTAAAGTGACTTGAATCTGTGACCAACACGAACGGTCGTTTTTTAGAAGGGTGGTATAGAAGAACCTCGTTTCCAAATAGCTTTTTGACCCTTTCAAAGGTTTCTTCTTCTTTTGTACCCCAACACCATTTCCTATTCTTCTTTAGTAATTCTAAAAGAGGGTGAATTTCATGCATGAGAGTGCTTGTAAACTTTAAAGAGAAGTTAAGCAACCTTAAAAATCCCAAAGCTGTTTTTGGTTGCGTGGAGCTGGGAAACTCCATATGGCTTGGATTTTGCTTGGGTCTGGCTTTATACCGTCCTTGGTGAGAATATAACCTAAAAATCTCATTTCTTCCCTGCAAATGTTTATTTTTTCGAAATTGATCGTCACTCCCTCTAATGAGATCCTCTCGAATTGGATTTCGAGATGAGTGATGTGATCTTCAAAGTTCTCCGAAAAGCATAGCCAATCATCTACAAAATCAGATAGGAAATCTTCTAACCCTTTCAAAGTATTTTCTGCCGCTCTGGAAAGCGCAGCCATACTTACTTTAGTACCGAACGGAACTACACAATGTTGATAAGTCTTTCCTCTATGCAAAAATGCCGTATAGGGCCTAGAGAATTTATGTAATATGACCTGCCAAAAACTGGCTGTTAGGTCTATACTTGTCATAACTTTTCCGGGTTTACATCTTTTAAACACTTGGTCCATATCTTCTGGGCTATCGTGATCGTTTTCTAGATGTTTATTTAATTCTCTCGCATTGAGGCACAGACGAACTTCCCGTTTTTTTTATAACTGGTACGATTGGATTAATATATGGACTGGTCGAGCGCTCTATGATGCTTAATTTTAATATCCGTTGTACCTCCCGATCTACTTTATCCCGGTGTCGTAATGGCACTGGATATGACTTGTGAAAAAAAACATTTTTATTCTTCACATTGAATTCATACACATATGACAAAAACGAACCGGATCTTTTTATAAAGATATGGTGATACTTGCCGATTAGACTAAGTAGCAGATCTCGATCCTTAACACCCATGAAGTTAATCTCCTCCAATTTGTTTTCGATCTCCTGATTCGTGATTGATTCGTCCTCCTGTATATTTGAAGAATTAATATTACAGACTAAAAAATTTTAAAATTGTCTCAATTTCCTGTCTATCCGATAAGTGAGCTTCTCCTAGAGAAAATGAACATGTTCGTAACCGAGTTGAACCTGGGAACTGCATGTTAATAAATTTACGTCCCATATCAATCACCATGACTAGCTGTAATTGAGCATCGACCTCTATTATGCACTCCCGGACTAGTTTCGGAACCGCAACGAAAATTATCTGGATGGTGCCTTCGCCGATTTTGACCTCTGCTCGAAACTGCCTCGTTAGGCGAGCAGATTTTTCACCGCTAAAACCGATAGCACGTACCCCTACCAAGGGGAGTGTTGGACAATTTTTCCATGATTCATTATATTTTTGAAACGTATTTCTCGAGATGCAAGTAATTCGACTGCCTGTATCAACCAGGGCTCGTATTGAGACGTTCTCAATGTTAATTTCGATTTCAAGACAAGAGAGTGTATTTGGTTTGCTAATTTTGGTGTTAAACTCTTCTTCTGACAAGAGGAAATAACGCGTGGAGTCAAAAATTGGATTTCTTTTATTTAGAAAAGCCAGTGCCATTGGAAATGGATTAGGCTGGCAAAATTTTTTTTAACTATTTGTGATAAACTGTTTTAAAAGACGTGTTTTATACGTTGTGCCGAAAACAAGAGGTCTCCGTTTGAAGTGGTGGGCTATCTCCATGGAAGATGTCTTTTCCAAGGCTTGTGGCACAATATTTATCAGTTTTCTGCCTCTGTCAGTTTAAGCAATTGCTCGTCAGTTGGTTGAACGTTAAGTTAATTTATTTGTGGTGTCCGGGTGTTAATTTGGGGTTGTGGCGGAAGAGAATTGTTATGAATATTTTCCCGTGTTCTATATGGATACTCTTCCCTTTTAGGGGTTGAGTAGTTTTGTTGATTTTTGACTCTAGTGTAATTTGGCCGTGGTGTTGACGCTCGAAAAAGTGATCGCGAATTGTCCGTTCGGTTCCAACGTGAAGTTGAATTGTTTGCAAATTCGACGTATCGGGACGTTGTGAAGCTAGAATTCAATGTTCCCACCTGATCTAATGCATCAAGGAGATTTACTAATTGGTCAACTGTGTTACGGATAGAATATAATTAATAGTGTATCTTATTATACTGAGAGCATGGCGGTGGTTCCTTTGCGGCTTGTTTCTCGACTCGCGCGAATCTGCATGAGCAGTTCGTTGGCTTCAGGCCCTAGTTAGGGGCGACTTTGCAGTCACCCTCAGACTATCATAGACCTCGTAGGGAGCTTGTCTCCGCAGTGAAGGTCGCTCAGCATGGGAAAGCCAAAAGGCTGACCTGTGGCTGTCAGGCTATTATAGAGATAGAAGCCGTGGGAGGTATCGCGCCGCATGCTTAGGTTAAATTAAGACGTTTATTGTAGCATTTTAAGAGTTTTATTATTTTAATATATCTTAATCATAATTTTAATTGTTTGTGTTAATCTTTTTTAGTATAAATCTATCCTACTTTATCCCAGAATTAACAAACTATTTTTATCCCTCTATTAACAACTGAAAGCTGAACTTGTTCGTCAAAGTGACGAGAGAATTTTTCAACCACGATGTCCTTCCGGGGTATATCCGATAATAATTTAGCGTCATTATACAGCCTCAAGACATACTCGCTACGGCTTAAATTATCCTCTGCTCGGTATGATCCGAATTCAAGGTCCCTCTTAACCTTGGCCTGAATTTAGCTATCCCAGTACCGTGCAATGAACCGTTCACGAAACTCCCTTGCGCTGGATACTCTATGTCTAATATGTTCCCACCAATCTCTTGTTGCACTCCTAAACGCCTGCTCTGCCACGAACTTGAAGCTATAATCAGTCGCGCTAAATATTGAAAGATCTAACTTCAGATTTGGTATATTATTCTCATTATCGAAACCCTTTCTCGATCGAGTATTCATAATATTAATTAATTCGGCCTTTCCGACTTTCATTTTTTCACGCATCTGTCGTTGTAAGTCAATCAATTTTCCTATTCTATCCGCATGTACATTTACCCTAGCAAGTTTTTAGTTTCGTCCCACATATTCTTTTGATCTTCTGACATATCGGCACATGTTTTCGACAAGTAAGCTATATCGCGAGTATTCTGCTTAATATCTTTTCCATTGATGCCAACCTGCTCTGAAAGACTGAGCAAATTCTGACTTTAAGAAAAGAAATTCGATTGAATCCACATATGAGTGATTCCAAAAATCCTGCCGAATCCGAATGGCTCGCTTTAAAACAATGACTGGATAGGCCGGAAAAATCAGTAAAAATAGTTTTACAATGGAAAAAAGTACGAATTTTCATATTTACACCTTACAATATTTATTGAACTTATTTATATGATTGAACTTAATTTATATACGCCACAGTCATAATATTTTATTAAATTTGTTTGTTTTATACGCCTTGGAAGGATCAGAAGAAGAATGTGCTTCCAGTTCAACCAGTATCTACTGTGGAGACAAACATAATAGCTTCATCGTCATCTCTAGGCATAAAAAAAGGTTTATGAAATGTTTATACTGTTTTATTAACTTGATCCTTAATCAGGGTAAAGTTAATTTTAAAAATTTTATTCGTATTCATTCAGAAATACTTATTTTACATTACAATACAATTTACTACATTTATGGAAATGCTATTAAAAATTGTATTACTAAATGATAAATAATAATTATTTAAATGTTATTAGTGCTATCCCGACAATGCCAACCAATAGAACTGACTGGTCCAATTTCATCATCAACATCGGCCGTAAACCACCATTCTATTGTGATTCAAAATACATGGACTTCATTACCATCTACAGCATTTAAAGTTATGTAACAAAAATGTTATTGTATTTTTTTTAAATAAATCTTTTTATTTATTTTATTATATGACATTGCTGCTTTTTTACTTTAATTTTACACTGGTACAAATATTAATTAGGATCAATTTAATTTAAAAAATTTTATTTGTATTCATTCAGACACACTTATTTTACATTAAAATACAATTTACTAAATTTATGGAAATGCTATTAAAAATTGTATTACTAAATGATAAATAATAATTATTTAAATGTTATTAGTGCTATCCCGATAATACCAGCCAATATAACTGACTGGTCCAATTTCATCATCAGCATCAGCTGTACAACACTCTCCTATTGTGCATCAAAATACAAAGGCATCATTACCATTTGCAGCATTTGAAGGTACGTAAAATAAATTTCATTGTATTTTTTTAAATAGGTGTGCAATGATTTTCAAGTCTGGACAATGCACTAGTTTTGAAATATTCCATCATTTCAACTTTTTAAGTTTGAAAATTGAATATTACAAAACTAGTGCATTGTCTATACTTCAACATTGGTAAACAAGTCCTTAGAGTGTATTGCATCATGTCCGCATAGTTTCTTGACTTTTCTGAAAGCAGAAGGTATACTTTGCTCTGAAGCAGTTGCGCCAAAATCATGTTTTCAGAACATACTACAGCTTCTGCTCCCTGAAAAGTAAAAAAAAACTACAAACGTCTGATGCAATACAGTCTAAGGGATTGTGTACAAATTTTCAAGTCTAGACAATGTACCAATTTTGTAATGTTTAATTTTTTAAAACTAAAATCTTGAAATGATGGAATTTTTCCGAACTGGTGCATTTTTCGGACATCAAACTTGGTATACTCACACCTTATCCTTGTATTGCATCAATCATGAGTAGTTTGATAACTTTTCAGAGAGTGGAAGGCACAGGTTGCTCTTAAAATGCGTATTTTGCGCAGGTGGTTTACAGCAAAGTGTACCTTCTGCTCCCTGAAAAGTAAAAAAAACTACATAGGTATGATGCAATACACGGAAAAAGTTTTGCAGAAAAAGTTTAAACCGAAAATAGAAAGAATGTAATTCAAAATTTTATTAAAAATATGTTTTGATAGTATTAAATTTTGATGAAGGGATAGCTATAGTCTTGAGTTTCACAGCGCCGGGAGATTTTACTGTATTATATGATATAGCTTATGTAATGAGTTTGGCTTCACGGAATCTTATATGTAAATCAAGTGATGATAACTAATTACTTCAACTTGCTACCATAGTGTGTGCCCGTCAGTACCAGCCAGCAATTCTGCTAAATACCGGTACATCAACGTCAATGCATCCTACTTCCATTTCGCAGGAAAAGTCAACTTCTTCATTGCCATGTACAATAGTGAAAGGTTTTTATACATTTTTTTGTGTTGTATGTTTTATAGAAACATTCATTTTTTTAAATTTATTTAGTTGTAATAAATGCAGTCCGAAAAAAGATTCTTTTACTAAAAACCCTCTGTTTATAGATAAGGGCTTAATTTTAATGTACTTCGAATGCCGCAATATTGACTGTTTTTGGAGTTATTTTCATACTAAATACGCTATGGAATCAATTGATCAGACCTACTTTACCAACCAATAAATATAGTGTATAGAATGAGGAAAATTGCTGGATAATCGACTCGGGAGCGACGAGCCATATGGTGCAAAAACGGAGTTTTTTTCGAAGACCTGGACTTAAGCAGGAAGGGACACGTACACCTTGCGGATGATGAGAACCGCGTCAAGATAGAAGGCGTCGGGTCGGCAGCCATAAATTGCAAAGATGGCAATGGAAAAATCTCCAAAGGGATAGGAGCAAATTTATTATCCGTAAGAAAGCTTACCAAAGAAGGGTATAAACTTGTCTTTGAGGGGGATAACTGCATTATCATAAAGGCCAAGAAAGTGCTGGCTATAGCAAAGGTAGTCTCGGACCTTTATGAATTATGAAAGCCTTTATAGCAAGCTTTGTATCCGAAAAACTCGTAGACAAAGGCTGCGCTAAGGATTGCCATCATGTGTGGCACATAAGATTTGGGCACCGTTGTAATAGTGCAATTAAGGAGCTGTCGGATAGACAATTTGTCACTGGTATTCAGGTATCAGACTGCGGAAGGCATGCGGCGTGCGAGAGCTGAATAAAGGGAGAAATGGCCCGTACACATTCTCCAAAGGAGTCGAAGACGGTGACTCCTGCACCCCTCGATCTTGTACACACGGATGTTTGCGGCCCCATGCAAGTGCCGACTCCTGGTCAAAAAAGGTATATATTGAGCATCATCGACGATTTCTCAAGATACACGCACTTATACCTGATGAGTCATAAGGATGAGACAGCAGGATTTATCAAGGAGTTTGTGCGAATGACAAGAACGCAGTTCAATAAAGTACCCATAGGAATTAGGTCAGATCGAGGAATGAAATATTTAAATAAAAACTTGCAGGCGTATTTAAAAAGGCAAGGCATCTGCGTACAGTATACAGCTCCCTACTCACCGCAACAGAACGGAGTTGCCGAAAGAAAAAACAGATCGCTGCTCAACATGTCAAGATGTATGCTTTTTGATCAGGATCTTGATAAAAAGTACTGGGGCGAGGCACTCCATACAGCAAATTACTTACAAAATAGATTGCCCAGTAGAGCAACGACCAAGACACCATTCGAGCTATGGCATTCCAAGAAGCCCGATGCATGAAAGCTGCAAATTTTCGGCAGCGCTGCATACATGCACATCCCTAAGAAGCAGCGTAGAAAATTAGATGAAAGAGCAGAGAAGCTGATTTTCGTTGGGTACTCTGATGAATCTAATGCTTATCGACTCTTACAAGGACGAGGTGGACGACGTTCTGCGGAATCTATCGACACACTGTGATCGACTCGAAGATCTATACGAAGGAAGCATAGAAGAGTTCGACGAATGGCTAGCATAGAAGAGTTCGACGAATGGCTAAAAAACCTTAAAGATTAAACGGATGTTTTTTTTTATATATATTTTATCTTTTTTATGTTTTATTTTAGTTTATCTTTTCTTATACCTAGAAATAAACATAATATAAGTAAAGAAAATTTCAGTATTTTTTATTATAAACAGTGAGCCAGCGGGAGTCGTCAATATAAAAGAAAAATAAATATTTTTTATTTATTATGAAAAGAAAAAACTTTTATTTGGCGGGCACTGTGACGGACGGGATAGGTTCTGTAGCACTAAGGATAATGAAAATAAAATGTCAACAAAGGCGTACATTAATAAGAAAAATTTGGATAAATTGTCATTGTTCAACAATAGTGTAAAACCAAAGGGTAACGCGAAAAGACACATTGTAATCGCGCGGGGTGCACGAATATGCGAAAAATCCGGCGGCGCGTGCAGCAACGCGCGAATCTCGAGCGGAGAAGAGCGGAGCAGTCAAGGAGAAAGTAGTGGTAACGGAGAGCTACGTCATACATCTGCGGCGCGGGTATGTAGGGAGACGCGAGCTGCGGGCTCGAGATCATTCTTCTCAGAAACTCCAGGCACGCCGGTCTATCCAGACTAGCGCTCCCTCGAGTAAAAGAAAGTAAGAACCAGGTGCCGTGGCCGAAGCTAACGCGCTTAGGCTTACGTTCAAACGTAATCCACAAATACTCTCTCCCTCTCCTTCTAACAATATGTAACAGTCAAACCAACAATAAACTAATAACATTGAATTTATCTCTCAATGCTTTTCCATATCCTTTCCCAACTTGAAAGCGCCGAACCCTCCTCGGAATCTATCAAGGGGGCCAACACGCCGATCAAGTTCTATTAAGAAGAGCGCACTCTAGAGCGGTCAGCGTGCTGCTCGAGTGTATAAACTTCGGGGGTTAGCCGCAAAAAATACACACATATTACTTGCGGGGTTTTGCCTACTCGCCTCACAAGAGAGCTAACAAGCGCTTTTGCTGGACCGAGATAATTAATCAAAAGATAAAAGGCTGCATTTACGGAGCTCCTTGCCCGGTGGCTCCCGGAACGCAGTGGGATACAGGAAGGGTAAGATCACTGGGAGGGTAAAAGACTTGTTTTCCAGTCACTCGTCTCGGGTCAGCACGCGAACCGCGTACACAAAAAAATCAAAAAAGCATTTCTCTTTATATTAAAAACAACTGAGACGGTCACAGTATATATAGTTTGTAAACGTAAACATAAGCGTTCAACGTGGAATATTCTAAGAATGCGAATATTCTGTAGAAGGATAATATGTATAGGACAATTCAAATGAAACATAGCATATCATTTAGCAGATGAATGTAGACTTGTTCACAAGTTCGACATAATTTATAAATAAATTTAAGAGCAAAATTTGTGTATTGATTATTATGGCAAAATTTGTTAAAAAATGTAAGTATTAAAATAATTAGTTTTAAATTCAATACTAATTGAAATTGCTATAAACAATTATAAAATATATTTAATGATTGACAGTAATCTGCAAATTATGTGGAATCAAAAACGGCAAAATCATTAAACAAACACGAAAACAACGATCATCTCTATTAAAAGGTAAAATACTGCAACTAGCTTGCCCTGACACACCGCAATACAACGGCGTTGCTGAAAGATTCAATCGAACTCTTGAAAGTAAAGTTAGAGCCATGATGCTTGACTCTGGCTTGCCACATTCATATTGGGATCTAGCGGTTAAAACAGCTGTTTACATTTACAATAGAACACCACACAAATCAATAAATATGAAAACACCATTGAACGAGATACTCGTTAAACAATCTGAATGCATAAGTCAACTCAAGCGTTTTGGTTGTGCGGCATACGTTAAAATTGCCCGTAGCACAGATACTAAATTTTCTCCTCAAGCGATGCCAGGTTTCTTGGTAGGCTATTTGAACACAGGATATACAGCTCTTGTGCCAGAAGAAAACAAGTTGTACGATAGTAAACATGTAAGATTCGTTGAAAACTTAACTTACAAAGACTTTTACAGTAAACATACAGAGTTAGATCAAATTGAGTTGAATTTTGGAGACGCGTGCGACACAGCAGGTTTGAACAGTTTAGATCAAGAGAATAAAGTTGAAATTGATAGAAACGTCGCAGAGACAAAAAGAAAAAGGGGTATTTTGCCTAGAGAGAATTAATCAAAAGATAAAAGGCTGCATTTACGGAACTGCATTTAAAAACATACAAAATATGGGTAGACCCAGGAAAGATGCAAAAGCTATGTTCTTCTTGACCGAAACTTTTGAAACAGAAAAATTAGACTTTGATCGCGATTTCAGTGACATTAGATATCATGCTCTTTTCAGTGACATTGGATATCATGCTCTTTTAGCAAAAATCCAGGGAGACCCGCAAACATACCGAGAGGCTATTAATTCACCAGAAAGTGAACACTGGATAAATGCAATTAAAGATGAACTCGATGCGATCAAAAACAAGCAAGTATATACTGTAGTTGAAAGATCGAAAATAGCTATTGCAAATAAAAAGCCTAATATTATAGATGCTAGATGGGTGTTTAAAAGGAAAGTAAGCGAAAAAGATAAGATCAAATACAAAGGTAGATTAGTCATTCGCGGATTCAAAGATAGAAATGAGTACGATCTGCGCGAGACTTAGCTCCGGTAACAAGAATGCCTTTAATTAAAGCGCTCTTTTCATTAGCAAATAGATTAAACTATGTAATCAGACAACTGGATGTTGAAACGGCTTTTCTTTATGGGGAATTGTCTGAGGATATTTACTTAGAAATACCAGAGGGAGTATTAGTTGACAGTGACACTAGAAAACGATTTGGTTGGAAATTAAATAAATCATTATATGGTTTAAAAATAAGTCCGAAGAAATGGTATGACAAATTTACTAATGTTATGACTAAGCTAGGGTTTAAATCTAACAGATATAGATCCTTGCCTGTACACTCAACAGATAGATAGAGGTGTCGTATTGGCAATATTGTATGTTGACGACATTCTTATGGCAATTCCCGATGATAATTTGTTAAATAAATTAAGTAGAGAATTGAGCAAAGAATTCAAAATCAACGATTTAGGTAACCCTAAAGAATTTTTAGGTATCAAAATCGACAGAGACTTACAAAAGCAAGTCATAAGACTGAATCGAACAAAATTTATTGATAAAATACTGATTAGATTTGGTTTTGAACAGTGTAGACCAGTGAAAACGCCTATGAGAATTAGCGAGGCTACGAGTCGTGATAGGAAAGAGAGGGAGGAATATGAGTACACAAAAGAGCAGGTGCCCAACAGACTGTACAGAGGGCAGTAGGTTCCCTTCTTTATCTAGCTAAGGCCACACGACCAGACATATCATATACTGTTAATGTTCTTAGCAGGCATCAAGTCAACCCCACGATAAATGAATGGAACATGGTAAAGCGAGTGTTTCAATATCTATCTGGCACTAGAAACTATGAGTTAACTTTTAACAATGCCAAGAGCGAGATGGTGGCGTATTCTGACGCCAGTCTATCTGATTGTAAAGATTCTCTAACTACCTGTGGGTATGTAATCAAATTGTTCGGAAATGCTGTAGACTGGAGAACACATAAGCAACAAAGTGTTGCTCTGTCTACATGTCAAGCAGAATACGTAGCCATGAGACATGCCAAGAAGCAATCTCACTACATAACTGTATGTCGATAATGTTCGGAAGAAACATGTATGCGATCACTTTATATTGCGATAACATGTCAGCCATATCCTGCGCGAAGGTAAATGGTGGAAACCGATTACGACACATGGTGGAAAGAAGAGAATACTATGTTAAAGAATGCGTGAACAAAGATTATATAAAAATAGAATGAGTTAAATCAAAAGGTCAATTAGCAGATATATTTACTAAAGCTCTACCCATTCATTTACATAAAGAACTGACGTATAAAATAATGAACATGAATATAAATAATTAATAATTTGTTTGATATGTTTTGTTTAGATAGCTCAGAGGAGGAGAAGACTCAGTTCAATGAGGAGAAGACACTGTTCGATAACGAAGAAAGTTGGGACTAAGAGTGCCACAAGTGAGAGGGAGTGTTGAAGTTTGAACAACGGCACTTGATGCACCTATCATAAGAGCGTGACGGCGCTCATGCGCAGACTCCCCAGCGCCACGCTTCGAGCGCTGCTCCCGCGCGCTCGTTCAGTCCGTCGCTTACTCTAGAAGAGAGAGCACCTATCAAGAAGCCCGGTCGCTACCTCTTACTTCTATCATATAGATTTGTTTAATAAACGTTATTTATTATTAATAGTAATCACCTCTCTTATTATTCGATGTACATCTTATACATTATGTAGTATACGTATTGTATTCTTATTACATCTCACCACCTGATCCCTTCATATATATATATATATATATATACTTTATTTATGGATCAATTGATAAGCGAAACGAATCTATTCAAAATTTTAAATAGACGTACGTCTTGAGCGTTACAATATATATATATATATATAATCTATAATGTAATAAAAATTTGCTAATCTTAGAAGTTTCTAATTTAAAATTTAATGTTGCTACCTTTCATTAATAAAGACTGTACTTTGTTTTTTTTTTATAATCTTTCCTTGTTTGAAATCTATAAGTTTGCATATAACTAAAAACAAATAATATATATATATATATATATATATATATATATATATATATATATATATATATATATATATATATATATATATATATATATATATATATATATATATATATATATATATATATATATATATATATATATATATATATATATATATATATATATATATATATATATATATATATATATATATTGTAACGCTCAAGACGTACGTCTATTTAAAATTTTGAATAGATTCGTTTCGCTTATCAATTGATCCATAAATAAAGTCAATCGGTAAGCGGGCATCAGCGCGCAACCGATGGTAATGTACCGACGCGCGGCATATTATCATCAGCGCGGAGCGCAGGCGGGCGATCAGTGGCGCGTGGATCGAATGGCGATCGAACGCTGCGGCGGTGTGCGCATGCGCATGTACTGAGTGCAGAGCATGAGGGAGATAGATAGCACTGCTCGGCCTATAAAAGGTCGGGCGCACTGAGGCTCAGGGGACTCTGCTCCTTGTAAGGCTGACAGGACAATCCGCTCTGTCTACCGCGAGTTGGGCAAGCCAAGCTCCCGCTTCACGGTGAGCTAAAAAAGGGGAAAACAAGATTCAGCTATCTCTCTCATGGTCGGTACATCTGATACTCTGATATGTACAGCACAAAATGAGCTATTAAAACTTAAATAAAATTAAATTTAGTATAAAAAAGAAGAAAAAAAATAGAAATTATGTGATTTTGTTTTCCTTATCAAAATAAAAGAAATTGCTTAATGCAATCACATGGCCTCATCGCTTTCCTTTGGAGAGCGATTAGAGTGCCAATAAACAAAGAAATATCTACTAACAACGCTCCGTACGCATCGCATTACGCCGATGCGTACGTCGAGCGTATTTACTAATCCCGGTCAGACGTATGAGAGTCTTTGGTGCCCTAATTCACCTAGACGATCGAGCGCGGCCGAAAAATATTCCCTTTTTCTTCCCACGATTCGCAGGATGAGAATCGTGGAGAATCGAGAAGGGGACTTAGGGAACGGATCTCGAAATCGGGTGCCATAATTCGCCTGAGTTCTGAAGGTCCAAAGCTAAAATATCCGGATAATGAAACTATCATCTGTCAGGTCTAGCACGCGAACCGCGTTTTTATAACAATTCAAAATCAAAAACTCTGGACCGTTACAATATATATATATAAACTTTGTTTCAGGTTAAAATTCCAATAACAGTGTCATTAAAAGAATACGCCTGCTTATCAAAATCATAATCGAAATAAAAGTAATGTTGCTTTTAAAAGGCTCAATACACGTACTAATAAAAAAGATACTTTTCACAATTTAAAAATCAAAAATCAATATTATAGTAAGTATATTTTAATATGAACATAATTATTATTTAAAAAATCTAAGACCTCGTTATAAATTTTCTATTTTGTAGATAAAAAAATGCAAAATATAGTCAAAATAATAGCAACTATGAATATCAAAACCATGGAAAAACTGCATTTCATACTAAAAATAATTCACAAAATCAAAATGGTAATATAATGTTTCTTTATCATTTACAACTAATAAGTACTTCAATTTTTAAAAAAATAAAATCTTGATTGAACTTTAAATAAATATATTTTTGATAGAACATTTATAAATACAAAACTTCTTTTATGACAATTAAAATTATATTTATATATGTTAAGATTTTCATTTTTGAAATTCGTAATAGAATCTTGTGTAATATCTTAAATGTATTTTAAAATTACAGGGCGTTACAGAGGTAAAAAAGGTGGACAAAGACACCGTCATCATAATTTTAGAAATAATAACGATAAAGTACAAGAGAATATGAAAAACATTTTTACAGCAATATTAAAAGCAGCAAAATCTACTTAAAAATAATTAAATGAAATGTACTTACTACCAACTTAGAATATACTTTCCTTCTATCTTATTCTTTTACTTTTATTTCTGCCTCTTATAACCTATAATTATTTTCCTTCTATTTTAGCTTTACAATTTAAATTTTTGTACATATTTGTATCTAAATTATGAATTATCACTGACTGTTATTCTAATTTTTAATTATGACAGTATATAATTTTAGAATTCTTTATTAAACATATTATTATATTTTGTTATCAAACTATTACAAAATTCTAATATAAAAAGTATTTAAGGTATTCTGATACAAAATTTAATATTTAAAAATATTTACAATGTAAATTTAAAATAAAATTGTCAATTCTTTAAATATTTACCATTATATAATTCCAATAATTAAGAAATGTTTTTGCAAAGCTTAGTTCCAGAATATGACGATACACACACACACACGCGCACACGCACACACACACACACACACACACGCACGTACGCACGCACGCACCCACACACACACACACACTCACACACATACACATCTATACAAACATTTTCTAAAATGCGTGATTGAAACTCCAAACACCATAAAACGAAATTCTGATGTGCTTTTTATGAAGTTCAAAATTTTACTATTACAAAGATTTCTTTAGGAGAAAACAAAGAGTTTTAGAAAAATAACAATTTAGAAATTGAATTTTAACTCCAAATCCGGTCACCAAAATGATTTCAAAATTTTTACAACTTATTGTTTTATTTTGTGAATACTCATCTTGAATTTCTTTGAAAAAGTCAACCGTTTATCTTCAGAGATATATGGAATAAAAGATTTTTATGAAAAAATTTCAATTTCGCTAACTATAAAACCATAAGGTTTTAAAAGCTGCGCAAAATAAGACGCCAAGACAAATAAAAGATCTATCTAAAGAATTTTCATGATTTTTAGAAAAACGTCGATTTAACATGAGTTAATCAAAAATTCTCCTAAAAATATGCTTAATTTCCTACCAAGATATTTTTATTCTGAGTTATTATATAAATTTTGCAAATGCATATTTTATACATAAGTTTAATGTCTATTATTTTTTAAGATACTTCAAAAATTTTTATACTTATCTCAAAAGTAATAGTTTAAATCAAAGCTATTTTCACGTACTTTAAAAGTTATATTTATTAAAATCACATATTTAAAAATACATCTATGCAGTATAATCAAAGGTATAAACTACAACTATCGCTAGTACTTTATTAGTGAATAATTTAAATGCAATAACTATATTACTTTTTTAAATAATTCATTTACAGTCAGATTGTAGCATTACTAAATTGAGTTCTGCTGAAGAACTTTCTCAGATGGACGATGTGACGATAGATGATTCTAAATATCATTCTGTAATTGTAAGTTGTGTTATGTATATTAAAAGGCTGTGTTTGAAACACCCCTACTCCCCCACAAAAGATTTTTGTAATGTTAAGGAGGGTCTTTCGCAAAGGGATGTATGTAGTTGAAGGGCCCCGTAAAGTGTGACAATTTTTTTTTACTTGTATCAAAAGATAAACCATAAAATTATTTAAGAAATTCAATACAATTTTGGACAAAAAAATATACCTATAAAATAAAATATGCACTTTTAAATTAGTAAAATTTTCTCATTTAGATATTAATCATTTATTTTATCTATACTTAAACTAGACTTTTCTTTGTAGATATTATTTAATTATAGTGTTAAGGATACATATCGAAATTTTTCTCATAAAAACATCTGGCTTTCAATACAAATACATAGTTTTCGAACCTTATTGCATAATTTAGCCAAATAATTAAGTATGTAAATGAAATGTTCTAAATAAAAATCAATTGATTTCATTACTTTGACGAAAGTTTATCTGTTTTTATTGGCGGTAAGACATAGTAGGTGTAAAGCGATAGAAGCGGTAGCCTAGTACACCCTTTGATAGAACGCATAAGGCAATATGGCTGGACGTAAAAGGCTGTAAAGGTTGGCTAGAGCTACGTCCCGAAAAACCTACGAGGGCATTCTATACAACGTGTCCAGGAGATTTTACAGCCACTTACATCAATGTAGTGAGGAACGAGTGCAGCAAAGTGCAGTACGAAAAGAAAGAAAGCTAAGGCCGAATTACAGCTGGTTCGTATGTGTCTCGACTTAAATATTCCTTTCGAGAGTGTGCCGAAGATAGTCCGGACTCTAAAGGCTATCGAACCTAATAGCTTCGTGCTGAAGTCCTTAAATTTGGGAAAAACGAAAGCGAGGTACTTGACAGTTAATGTGATTGGCGAGAGCGAAAAGTTGAAGCTAGCGAGTAGTTTATGTGACCGCAACTTTACTGTGCAGGTTCGTTGAAAAATACTATATTGCACCCCAAATGAAGACTGTAATAAATGTATATTTTTCATTTTCAGAAGATATTGCATAATTTTAATTAAGAAAATAAAAAATACAATGTAACAAATGTGTATTATACTATAATTTTGACTTTGTGAAAAATCGCTGCTCATAGAACGGGCGGCAGTGTATAACCTGTTCTAACGAAGTTTATAGATGTCGAACAACATTTTTTTTCCACGGCACACGGTACACGGCACATGGCACACGGAACGCAATGTAGATCCGGTGTAAATCCCGAGCTTTTGAGGACTTAGCTTGAAGCTGATACCTCTTGGAAGAAAAAAAAACCCCGGGCTCTTATAATATCTTTTCTCTTTTTCATGTCCCGCGCTTTCATCATCTCCAACTTAAGGGGGGGGGGGGGGGGGGCGGGGTAAGGTTAATTTGGACAAAAAAGGCACATTTTTGTGATTTTTTTTCACGACTCAGTTAAAATTTATTTATTAAAACCAATGTTACATTATTGTAGTCCATTTAAATAATATTGTGGAGCATTTTTATGAAAAAATATTGAAAAATACGGTAATGGCATCAATTATTCGGAAGCGTCTCAGAAAAAAGTTGAATCGCGGTGCCCCTCATATCTCGGTGCTGGATCATCTGCTTTTCCCAGGTAACGCTGGGAGGGATTTTCGAAATTTCTATTTTTCACTTTGCGGGAACACTTTACATGAAATAACGCGATTTTTGCCAAAAAACCGGCTAATTTGTTATTGTAAAATGAAAAATATAAACGAATTTGGAAAAAAAGCTCCAGCGTTACCTCATAAATTATGTAAAGAAATAGTGTTTAAAATTTCGAAAGGATCGGTGCAATAGTTTTGAAGTTATGATGGGCACCGACTTTGAAAACTTGAGTTTTGGGAAAAACGCTTTAAAGTTTTGAATACTAAATAATTTGGAATAAAACGTTCATAAGCGAGATTTATCGGCTTACCTCACACTGAATCATCGATGCCAGGTCCATAGAGGATGTTGCTGTCATCTATCATGTCTAAAGCATCTTTTTGCTCCTGTCTACGACGAATCCTGCCATCTCTAGTTTGATTTTCAGCTTCCTGCTCTGCTCGGTTTATACGAATGTGATCAGTTGATCGCGCCCATTCATGAGCGCTTGATCCACTACTGATTCCCATGTCTTGCATGAAGGATAGTAGAGCAAAAGAACCTTCCTTGAAGACACAGGCTGCCACATAAGCCGCAATCTCAACTATCACAGAGGTTCCGCTCAAGTGCTTTGGTGAGATTTGCCATATAAGTTGGTTCAAACTCTCATTGTTTCCAGGAGAGCATCTTTGCTTAGATCTTCATAGATAGGCTTGATGGTATCCAAAACATAATTTGGAAGAGCACTGTACGTGTGTTTGAACGAATCCAATCCATTAGCAGCTGCAGCTTTTTGCCATTCGCACCAGGAGTCCGCGCGCGCTACTTGTTAAAATGTCTTCTCTTTTAAGTTTTTGCGGCGGTACAATCTTTCTAGATCAATATAACCTTGAACCACTTGATTTTCTATCACACCTTTTAACTTTTTTTGGCATTGTAGCAATAATTTTCCACAAAACTTCACGAAAATGATGCGAAAAATTGGAGCGCAAGTGTACATCGTTCGATAGAAAGTTTACTGCTAAACTAAATTATATTCTCTACACTGACTAAATATACGGTACAGGTATGAGCATGTTTCTACTTGTCTTCAAATTTCTATAAAAGAAAGTAGGAGGAACGGTTCGGTATAATATAGGGAGCGTAGCAGCTGCCAGGTAAAAATAGCGCGCTCGAACCGAGCAGGTATGAAAATCCAATAGGTAGGAAAATATTCATAACACCAGGAATTTTGCTCCGATCGATTTGAAATTTGTACACAATATTCTTGAGATACAACGCATTCAGTTTCAAAAATAAAAAAAAAATACGAAAAAAAAAATTGAAATACCTTACCCCCCCCCCCCCCCCTTAAGACAGTGCTTAGATTATAATTCAAATATTGTATTCAATAATTCAATATTGTATTCAGACATATACCAGAATTGAAAAAAGTCCGTTTGCTTTTTACGTTTTCTTCTTCACCCTTTCAGGGGCACATTTTTCTTCTGTACATACATTTAAAGTCATTAGTGGTATAAGGGTTTTCGGGGTCGCTGAATACGAATCTGATGTCAGAATTACAAAATTCAAGATGGCGGATCCAATATGGCGACTATTTTAGGTTAAATTCGTGGTTTTATTGCTGGTTAGGATAAAACTTTGTATATAGAAGTTTTCGGGGTCGCTGAATACAAATCTGACGTCAGAATTACAAAATTCAAGATGGCGGATCCAATATGGCTACTATTTTAGGTTAAATTCGTGGTTTTATTGCCGGTTACGATAAAACTTTTTATATAGGGGTTTTCGGGGTCGCAGATTACGATTCTGACGTCAAACTTTTTAAAATTCATAATGACGGATTCAATATGGTGACTATATTTGGTCATATTTGTAATTTTTTTCAATTAGCACAAAAGTTTGTATACGGGGGTTTCCAGGGTCGCAGATTACGATTCTGATGTGAGAATTGTAAAATTGAAGATGGCGGCTTCAGTGAGCACGAGCCTCATTCATTTTTGAAACAGTTATAAATCAAAGAATATATGCGTATACTACTCCCTCTCAGCACAACATAGAACTAACGACGTGGACGTGGGGAGAAACTAGTTCCATTTATTTATTTATTTCATTTTTTAATTTTTGTTTTATTTTACAACATTTTAATTTGTTTTTAATTTTTCAATTTAAATTTTTTTTTTTTTTTCATAAATTTGTAATATTTTTTAAAACTTTCAGCATATCGTATTTTTTTCAAATTTTTGTTGAAATTTTATATATATTTTGTCAACATAAAAAAAAATTATATTCAATCTTCTTTGGTTCATGGTACTTTTCGAAACAATTGTTTCCTTCCTCAATGCACAATGGAACATTGCACGTTTTACAATAATATTTTGTGCGCTTTTGATTTTCTTTTGTACTGCAGTGGGCGTATCTTCTCCGACTGACAGAAACACCAGGTAGGTGAAATGCCTGCGATGTTGTGACTGTATCAGTTACATTCGGTTTACATTTTTTCATCGGGGATTTTATGGACGGTCTTCCCTTCTTCAGACGATTCGGAATACCAATCAAATGATCAGCTACTGACAATCTAAAATCTTTCAGTGTCAATGTTTCTTCCGGAAACAGCAATCTGTATATGATAAAAGAATTTACTACAGTAACATCAACAAAATGCCAGAAGATACGATGCCACCACTTTTTGCCTTTCCGACTAATTTCGTAAAACGATTTTAGCATGTCAGCTTTGTTAAGGCCTCCCATGTGACTGTTGTAATCTTTGGCCATTTGTGGGCAGGTTACTTCGTTCAAAGAACCGTCTATTTGTCTCCGATCGACTTGTGATAACACTGACGGGTCGTGATAATTTGATAAAAAGTGTACTGGCTTCTTATCATACCATTTTAGCCATCGAACTCCTTTATATGAAGTTCGGAATTCACTATCGCCAGGAGACATCTTCTTTTCGGCTTGTTGGAGTTTTAGCAAGTCTTTTCTATCCTTCCGAACTGTACCACATGCTAAGATTCCATCTGTTAGTAAGCTTGACATCAAATCTACGGTAGTGAAATAATTGTCGAAGTAAATACGATAATGCTTGTGCATTAGATCACGACTCAAATCTTTGATTACTCTCTCACCTAAAAGAGTTTCTGCTCTATTTCCTATTTTTCCAGTGTAGATTTGAAATTTAGAAATGTATGCATTATCGTCTCCTCTACTCCAAAATTTATAGCCTCTTTTGATCGGCTTCATTGGCATATACTGCTTCATAGAACTTTTGTCTTTGAATTTTATCATGCTTTCGTCAATAGCTTGATTCCTAGTTGGATTATAAAAATACTCGTAAGAAAGATTATTTAGAAAAGGTGAAACTTTATACAATTTATCATACCCGGGTTCATTTCTTTTCGGCTCCTTAGTATTATCATTCAAATGTAAATGGGACAATAGAAAAGAAAATCGCTTTACAGGCATGACAGAACTAATATAAAGATCATGTAGTTGTAAGTTTGTAGACCAGTAATCACGGTAAGACGGTAATCTTTTTATACCCGTCATTATATTGAGTCCTAAAAATTTAATTATTTCATTACTAGTAATGACTTCAAAATCTTTTTCGTTCTGCTTGCAGTAAAGGTTTGATTGTTCGACAATTAGTTGAATATTCCTTTCTGAAAATAAACATAAAAAACATCAACTGGTTTTTTAATATTTTCTGGAAAACTTTTTGGGCCTACCTGTTCAGTGAATGGTGGATTGAAATGAACTCTCCGTTTTTTTTCCCACATACCATCCATTTCTGGTACACGATTACTTAGAAGGGTATCATCATCATCGTCAAACTGACTGTTTGTATCATCATCAAACTCGAATTCATCATTGTTGAATTCAAATGATTTCTCTAACACGTCTTCTGTGATGGAAAATTCATCTTCCACGATTTCAATATCGTTGTTCGACTCGCCATCACTAGGAATTTCGATTTCTTAAAAATTTTCTTTTGTGTCGCTCATTTTTCTTTTTGGATTGCTCAGACAGTTTTTTAGTACAAGAAGTCAATACAAAAAATAGACAAAAAGTAGTGTCAATTCTTTTTATAAACCTGATGATTGTACGTGTAAACATGTTAGCTACTATGCTGCATCCCACTTTTGACTTCTGGCAGCTAGTGTTTAGAATCGTAAAAGTTTTTCCTAATATTAATTTCCTAATATTAAACTCGAAAAATTAGCCCTATAGTCGTCGCTATGAGTTACCTTCTTAGGCAAGTCACTCGAGTGAGGATCAGGACGCTTGCCACCCCAACCTCTCTTATATGCATTTCTCACGGCTATCTCTGTTGCGAGTAGATCGACGCCGCCTGGTGGCAATACGTGAAGCTATGCTGTCGGTAACTCCGCCTTTTCTCATTATAGTAGTGAAATTATTCACTAGAATGAAATAGCGTTTCGGTTTACTAATTCAATAAGTGGTGTATTCCCTATTTTAATAGTGAAAATAATTTCTACTACTGAATTACTGATTTTTTCACTATTTTATAAGTGAAAAAAGGGTTCACTAGCAGAAATAATGAAAGTTTCACTATTTCACATTTAGAGAGTATACCGCTAAGATGCTACTACTGGATGCTGGCCACCTGGTGGACGGTCACACAACTAAGGCTATAAAATATGTAATGAGCATAAAATACTATACAAATAGATGATTAATATTTAAAAACAATTGAAACAAATTATACATTATAAATAATGAGTTGTAAATAAATTCATATAAAAAAATTCAATTTTTGAAATTTTCAAAAATTTTATCAAAAAAAGCAGCGTGCGAAAAAATTTGAAAAAAATATATATTATAGAGCTGGACACGGACTATAGATAAAAAAATTTTCTGAGCTCTAGAGTTTTTCGTTCAAGAATAAACGATTTTTTACGAAGAAAAACGAGTTTTTTGTGATTCAATTGTTTATAACTATTTATAAATAAATAAATTTGCATACTTTTCTATACAAAACTTATAACTTATCATCTCAAGAGTCCAAAAAGTACTCACACGCATAGGAGCACTGAAAAATACGTCCGAAATACAGAAAAAACTGAAAGCAAAAAGGTGGTACGTATACGTACCACTGCCCCTGAAAGGGTTAAACATGTAAACTATATTCACAAAGTAACTTATAAAGTAAACTTTTCTTGACAATAGAAGAGGGCATGGCGCGAGTGTCACGAGTTGCACGGGTTATTATAAAGTATTTTGTCCTATATTTATTAGTTTGAAAGCAGCAAATTTTAAAAGTATCGGTGTACTTATACGTTCTAGAAAAGTTTTTTATATTAAAACCGACAAGAAAAGTTACTTAATTTCTGTACAAAAAGGTATAATCTATAAGATTCAGTGGATATAGATTTTCTTTTCATTAATTACTTACAATATTCTTAGATGTTAAAATGAAGCACGTGCTAGTTCGAAGACTAGACGACAAGTTTTACCATGCTCGTAATAAGTCAGCATAATTTAATACTCTTGCTATTTTTTTTCTATATAGTTAAAAGTTATTAATGTTAATATTTTTTTGCAATATTTTTATGGCATCTCATTTTTCAAGCTTAGTCTTCATATTGCCTTTTTTACTATTGCAACATTCTGGCAACGCACCTGCAACATGACATTAACAAAGTCACTTGCAAAATATGTACCAACTATTTTTTTGATTATACTTATAAAGTAATTTGCTATTTATATAAGGCAATTTATTTATTGTACGAATTATTTGTCAAGTTTACGAAGAAATTGGTGAATTTAACAAATATATATTGACAAATATATTAAATTATGTCAAACTTATCAAAAAACTCGTAAATTTGACAAATATTTTCGTAAAATTAACAAATCATCTCATAGAAATAACAAATTACTCATATAATCAAAGAATAGTTGGTGCATATTTTACCAAATGACTTTGTTAATGCCACAAAACATTTTCTGGCATGTATAAAACAGAAATTTTGAGTTGTTTTAGAGCCGTAATAATGACAATAATTTTTATACATAACAAATATAAAGTTTCTCTTTGATTATTAGTGTTGTAAAGTATTTTGATCTAATATCGAGATTAAGTAAACATAGACAAATATTTTACATCTCTCTGAAAAGAGTGCTTTTGTTTAAATTTAAATTATTTTTCGGGCAATAATCTTTGTAAGAATTACTTCTTTACTAAAGATCGGGATGATAACTAAAAGTACGTATTATTATTTATATCTATATATCGTCGTTATTTATTATATCATCGTGACTATAATTTGCAATCATGCATTCTTACTTAATGTCGCCGTCGCATATGATCGAGAAATTATTGTTAAAACATTCAATAGTATCTATATCTGTATACAAGTGTAAAATCTCGGGAACATCCCGATCGTTATTACATAATCAAAAGAAACGTCGATAGACAAATCGAAATCTCGTTAGGAAGCTATGTCACACGAGGGAGAGAGAGAGTACAAGCAAATATTACCGCAATGGCTCTGCGACGCTGTCGATGGCTCGACTCTCAGAACGTTAGCCGTGGTTGCAGCAGATGAGTGGGTGCACTCAGATTCTGTTATTTGTGCCAAATGCTTGGCCTGCGCTCCTCACCTCCAGGTACTCGTTAAAGGGCAGGGCTGGATTCGGGAGAAGTCGCCTGCTGAGCCGCTGTCCCGAGAGTGAGAGCGAGTCGCCTCAGCTTTCCTCGCACCTCAGCTTTAGTTTTCCTACTCTCTCTCCTCTCTGTCTTCCACTCTCCCCTACTCCCTTCATCTCTCTCATTCCTTTACTCTTTATACTAAGTATATCTACATCTTGAAATTCAAAGTGCCTATGAAAGTGGGTACTGTATCAAGCAAGAACTCCATGTCGGGTTTCACTTTTGATTTTAATTTTGATTTAACTATCTCATTTAAATAAACCTATATGAAATATCCAATTTTATTTGGATTTTGAAACCTGTTTCATATTGTCATATCCAAATCAATACAAAATTGTATATTCCCGGATATGTGTAGACACAACAGGATGAGATCAAAAAGTCAATCCGGTCTTGTCCGGAATTTGAAAGCGGTTTTATTAGGTCTTATCCGGTATCATAAGTTTTTTTAACCAGGGATATGTTAATAAAGTAACATTTTTTTACGTAATGACATAATAACTTTTTGTTATAAATGTTCAAAAAGTTATTATGTCATTACGTAAAAAAATGTTAGGTTGTAAATACATTGTACAGGATTATAAAATACTTCTGAACATTTATAACAAAAAGTTAATATGTCATTACGTAAAAAAATGTTAGTTTGTTAACATATTTCTGGTTAAAAAAACTTATGATACCGAATAAGACCTAATAAAACCGATTTCAAATTCCGGACAAGAACGGATTGACTTTTTGATCTCATCCTGTTTTGTCTACACATATCCGGAAATAACCAATTTTGTATTGATTTGGATATGACCATATGAAACAGGTTTCAAAATCCAGATAAAATTGGATATTTCATATAGGTTTATTTTACAATCTGGTCTTATAAGAATCAATATTGATTCCCAATTACCATGAATGCAGTTTGGCCGCAATTTGATGAGTTTGTAGTTTGCTGATAATTTGCTATAGATTTGCTATAAACTTAGCTCTATCTAGTTACTGGGGGATGGGTTATCACTAGTAACTTTAGATTTATTTAAATTTATTAAATTGTTACTTAAAGACATTCTTTTACTTTTTTTTCCTATCTGGGTAAAGTAGTGGATAGTAATAAGAAATAATTTCTATGGCTTCCAAGAATAACCACTTAACTGATTTTCTTGCGTTTTCAATATATTGAAATTTTGATGTCTGCACTGATGAGCTACATAGAAATGTAAGAGTTTTCAGGTGACACAATTTTTAATAAATAAGTTATCAAATGCCAAGTTAATTGCAGCCTTAGGGCTAAAAAATACTCATTACGCCCATGAGAACATGAACAAAAAAGTATAAAATACTGAAGTTAAGTGGTTATTCCAGGAAATTAAATATATATGCTATAACTCGGATAAATGTATTTTCATGCACTTCAAGAGATTCTCTTCGCTCAAAAGAGATTTATCATAAGGAAGTGATTAATAAAGTAACGTTTAACCAGTTTAAAACAAGCTCCAAAAATATCATTAACTTTTATAAGTGTTTGTTACATACGAGAATGTACTTAAATTGTTATTCCAGGAACACCATAACTCCATTTTGAAAATGCTATAATAATTATTTAAAAAATAGTTAAAGTGCTATAGACCTTTTCAAAAACATTATTTTGTTAAAAATGAATGATAGAAAGTTTTAAAGAATCTTAAAACTTAATAAAAAAAACTCATAAATATGAAAATAAATACCTTGAGCAATAAAAATATCTAGTGATAAGAAGCATATTCTTCTAACTGTTTGTATCATTAGTGTTTGTTTTAGACCTGATTTAAATATTGAGACCTGAATTAAATATTCCTTACCTGAGGTGTTGGTAACCTGAGATATTCTTAACTATAATCTTATATATATGCAGGTATCGCAACAATACAATTTTTCCTTAACCACATGGTTTTAATCTAGCTCCCACATTGTTTCCGCATGGTTCCCATATGGTTCCCTTGTCAAAATGACATGAGGAAATGACATGGGAATCACATGGGAACTATATGGGAAGTATATGGGAATCACATGGAAACCATGTACGAACCATGTGGTAACCACATGTGTATATTCAGTAGGGATTTGATCCTTTTTTCCCCTTTTTCAGCTCTTTTTTTTATTTCACTGCAGAACAAATTATATTCAACTTCTGTTTACACTTACAGTAGTGAATTTAATATTTGTGAGAAAGCATACTATTATAGTAAGCATAGAAGAGCAAATAAATACGGTTATTATTATTTAAAATTTTTAATTTCAATTTGGCCCCTGAAATATGTGCATTTAAATAGAATTGAGGGGCCAACTAAATAAAAAATAATAAATAATTAATCGGTTGCTATATAAAACCCAAGATAGCCTATTGTCCCTTAATTTTTTTATATATAGTACTAGATTTACTCTTCAAAATGCTACGTCGAACGTGTCAATTGGTTACGTATACTGCCATGAAAATTCTCCGAAAATAGCATAAATAGATGAACATAATATTCCAGGAAGATCTTCAGGTGGTTGTAGTGGTCGATGACGGAGCCCAGGTAGTGCGCTCCCTAGCTTTTAACATCTAGATGTACATAGTATTCGAAGAAGGTGTCCAGGTGGTTATAGTGACCGATGACGGGGTACAGGTAGTATGATCTGTAGTTTATTACGTCTAGATAAACATAATATTTGAGAATTCGGTCTAGATGGTTATAGTGGTAAATGACGAGGTCCAGGTCTGCTTTTTTGTCATACATTTTCAGTAGGTAATATTGTCGACGACAGTGAAACTTCTAGTTTGGCGCTCACTCATCACGCAGAGAGCTAATGTAGCTCAACATGATGAAATTCGAAAGAAACTCGTTTAGAGGATGTTTTCTTAGAAATGTTCGATTCTTTAAACACTGAATCAAATAAGCACTGGAGAATATCAAGAAGAAACATGATTCTTACATTTTTTGAATGGCTCGTATTTTCGCATTTCTATCCCTCTCACAGTTGTGAAAAGTATATTTAATCTAACATATTATAGTAGTCGATGTCCAGATGGTAAATTTAAAGAGTTGCCAGCCATGATAGACCCCCGATAAACGATGTGACGATGGTGTGCGGACAGCTTTTCTGAACTGTTTAAAGACTCGGATTTGTTATATAGATCATTTTCCAATCTTCAAACGGCTGTAATTTTGATTTGCGTGGGTCTTTAAGAGTATCCCATCCCTCAAATTTAAGGTCACTATGTCAGCTATCATTTCCGGATGCGATGAAGAGATTATTTCCAAAAAGACGTTCATAAAACGGCCAAAAATTAAGGAAAAGATATGGTTTTTCAATGAGACTGAAGTTAGCAGCCGGATTCCAGCTGCCAGTTGGCAAAAATAGAGGTTCTCAACTCAAAGAGAATACAGTGATTGACATCGTTTTATAGCGTTCTAAATGACTTTATAGTAATACTGGGCCAATAAAGCATTAAATTATACATACTTGTAAATATATATTTATTATTTAGATCCAGTTATCGAAGAACTTCATCGCATCTGTTATATTCCTCAAGTACGTTCATTATATGAAAAACTAAGGATGTTCATTTGCTAAAACTTTACAGACTACTTTCTGATAATATTAGAAATATATCTGTAAAATAACAAAAAATGAACAGCCTCAGTTTTCGAATAAACACGGCCTAATTGCGAACTAACAGCCAGCACCCGCGTTGTTTTTCGGACTTTTCCCTCGACACGGAGGGTGTTCAATCGATAATACGCTATAAACTTTTTTCTAATACTATTAGAAAGATATCTGTAAAGTAACAAAAAATGAACAGCCCAGTTTTCGAATAAAAGCGGCCTAATTACGGACTAACAGACAGCAGCCGCTACGTTTTTCGGGTTTTTCTGTCGATTTCGGGCTCTAGTAAAAAAACGAATGGTGTTCAATCGCTAATACTCTACATACCACTTTCTGATGCTATTAGAAAGATATCTGTAAAGTAACAAAAAATGAACAGGACCAGTTTTCAAATAAACGCGGCCTAATTACGGACTAACAGCCAGCGGCCGCTTCGTTTTTCGGGCATATCTCTCGATTTCGGGCTCTAGTAAAAAAAACGGAAGGTGTTCAATCGCTAATACTCTACAGACTACTTTCTGATGCTATTAAAAAGATATCTGTAAAGTAACAAAAAATGAACAGGACCAGTTTTCGACTAAATGCGGCCTAATTACGGACTAACAGCCAGCAGTCGCTTCGTTTTTCGGGCTTTCCCTCAATTTCTAGCTATAGAAAAAAAAACGAAAGGTGTCCAATCGCTGATACTCTACATACTTCTTTCTAATACAATTAAAAAGATATATGTACAGTAACAAAAAATTGTCAGGCCCAGTTTTCGAACAAAAGCAGCCTAACGGACTAACAACCAGCAGCCTCTTCGTTTTTCGGGCGTTTCACTCGATTTCGGGCTCTAGTAAAAAAACGGAGGGTGTTCAATCGCTATAACTCTACAGACTTTTTTCTAATACTATTAGAAAGATACCTGTAAAGTATAAAAAACTGAACAGTCCCGAAAATAGATTTATACCCGTGCCAAGTCCAAATACGAGCTGCAGCCAGTTCGTTTTTCGCATATTCTTGATTTACGCGTTCGATAATTAAAAAACTAAAGGTGTTCATTTTCTGAAACTTAACGAATATGTTTATTAGAGTACATATAGTAAACATATTTGTGGAGTTTAAAACAACGAACAGTTTTAAATTTCGAGTAATACCGGTGTCAAGTCCCAAATAGGAGCAGCAGCCAATTCGATTGTCGGATATTCTTGACTTACGCGGACGATAATTGAAAAACTAAAGGTGTTCATTTCCTGAAACACAACGAATATGTTTATTAGAGTGTAGTAAACATATTTGTGTAGTTTAAAAAAAAATGAACAGTTTTAAATTTCGTGTAATACCGGAGCTAAGTCCCAAATACGAGCAGCAGCCAGTTCGATTGTCGCATATGCTTCACTTACGCAGCCGACGATCGTATTTCGGACTTGAGGCGGTATTACTCGAAATTTAAAACTGTTCATTTTTTAAAACTCCACAAACATGTTTAGTATGTATACTTTAATAAACTTATTCGTTGAGTTTCAGGAAATGAACACCTTTAGTTTTTAAATTATCGTTGGCGTAAGTCAATAATATGCTACAATGGAACTGGCTGCTGCTCGTATTTGGGACTTGGCATCGGTATTACTCGACATTTAAAACTGTTCATTTTTTTAAACTTCATAAATATATTTACTATACTCTAATAAACATATTCGATGAGTTTAAGAAAATAAACACCTTTAGTTTTTCAAATATCGACCGTGTAAGTCAAGAATATGGAAACACGAACTAGCTGCAGCTCGTATTTGGACTTGGTACGGGTATAAATCTAATTTGAGGCCTGTTCATTTTTTGATACATCACATATATCTATCTAATAGTAATAGAAAGAAGTCTGTAGCGTTATAGCGATTGAACATCCTCCGTTTTTTTAATGGAGCCCAAAATCGAGAAAAAAGCCAAAAAACCAAGCAGCTGCTGGCCGTTAGTCTGTGATTAGGCCGCTTTTATTCGAAAACTGGGCTTCTTCATTTTTTGTTACTTTACAGATATCATTCTAATAGTATTAGAATGATGTTTGCAGAGTGTTACCGGTTAAATGCTCCGTTTTTTTACTAGATCCCGAAATCGAGAGAAAAGCCCGAAAAACCAAGCGGCTACTGGCTGTTAGTCTGTAATTAGACCGTCTTTATTTGAAAAACGGGGCTTTTCATTTTTGTTACCTTACAGATATTTTTCTAATAGTATCAGAAAGTATTTTGTAAAGTTTCAGCAAATGAACATTCTTAGTTTTTCATAGAATGAACGTACTTAAGGAATGCATATATATTTACAAGTATGTATAAACGATGCCAATCACTGTATTCTCTAAGAGTTGCAATCCTCTATTTATGCCAACTGGCTGCTAGAACGCGGCTGCTAACTTCAGTCAACACGCTCGTTGCAGTTATACACGTGGTCTGGCATCCTCAGATGGTATTTGCTAATGTATAAGTTATTCAGTTTAAAGCTCTAGGAAGATTTCTCGTCGATTTAGTTCTTTCTAAAGTGCATTAATTATATAAGCCTGACCCAATAACAAGCATGATATATAGTATTTTTTTCCGTCATTAGCTGTAAACTCTGGCGTGTTCGATCCAATCCCTACTGCCAATATTGCTTGCTAATCGGGAACTAAATGAGTTAGTTATATAGTTTAAAGCTTTAGGAAGATTTCTCATCGATTTAGTTCAGACTAGAGTGCGTTAATTATATTAGCCTGGCCCAATGACAAGCATGATATATGGTGCACGTTCCCGTCGTTCGCTGTCAAGTCTGGCGTGTTCGATTCGATTCCTTCTGCCAATGTTGCTTGTTAATCGGGAACTAAGAGTGTCAGTTATATGGTATCAAGATCTAGGAAGATTTCTAGAGTCCATTAATTGTACTAGCCTGGCCCAATGACAAGCATGATATATAGTTCACTTTCCCGTGATTCACTGTAAACTCTTGCGTGTTCGATCCAATTCCTTCTGCCAATGTTGCTTGTTAATCGGAAACTAAGAGTGTCAGTTATATGATACAAATCTCTAGGAAGATTTCTCATCGATTTAGTTCAGTCTAGAGTGCGTTAATTGTATTAGCCTTGACCAAAGACAAGCATGTTATATGGTGCACGTTCCCGTCGTTCGCTGTCAACTCTGGCGTGTTCGATTCGATTTCTAATGCCAATATTGTTTGTTAATCGAAAACTTAATGTATGTCATACAGTTTAAAGCTCTAGGAAGATTTCTCATCGATTTAGTTCAGTGTAGAGTGCATTAATTATATAAGCCTGACCCGATGACAATCATTTGTATATAGTATACTTTCCCGTCATTCGCTGTGAACTCTAGCGTGTTCGATCCGATTCCTTCTGCCAATGTTGCTTGTTAGTCTGAATCTTAATGTGTGAGTCATTCAGTTTAAAGCTCTAGAAAGATTTCTCATCGATTTAGTTCAGTCAAGAGTGCATTAATTATATACTCCTGCCCAATAACAAGTATGATATATACTATACTTTCCCGTCATTTGCTGTAAACTCTGGCGTGTTCGATCCAATCCCTACTGCCAATATTGTTTGCTAATTGGGAACTAAATGCGATAGTTATATAGTTTAAAGCTCTAGGAAGATTTTTTATCGATTTACTACAGTCTAGAGTGCATTAATTATATAAGACTGGACCATAAACAAGCATGATATATAGTATACCTTCCCGTTATTTGCTGTAAACTCTGGTGTATTCGATCCAATCCCTACTTCCAATATTGCTTGCTAATCGGCAACTAAATGAGTTAGTTATATAGTTTAAAGCTTTAGGAAGACTTTTCATCGATTTAGTTGAGACTAGAGTGCGTTAATTATATTAGCCTGGCTCAATGACAAGCATGGTATATGGTTCACGTTCCCGTCGTTCGCTGTCAAGTCTGGCGTGTTAAATTCGATTTTTTTTACCAATGTTGCTTGTTAATCGGGAACTAAGAGTGTCAGTTATATGGTATAAAGCTCTAGAAAGATGTCTCATTGATTTAGTTCAATCTAGAGTCCATTAATTGTACTAGCCTGGCCCAATGACAAGCATGATATATAGTTCACTTTCCCGTGATTCACTGTCAACTCTGGCGTGTTCGATCCTATTCCTTCTGCCAATGTTCCTTGTTAATCGGAAACTAAGAGTGTCAGTTATATGATACAAAGCTCTAGGAAGATTTTTGTCATCGATTTAGTTCAGTCTAGAGTGCGTTAATTGTATTAGCCTTGCCCAAAGACAAGCATGTTATATGGTGCACGTTCCCGTCGTTCGCTGTCAACTCTGGCGTGTTCGATTCGATTTCTAAGGCCAATATTGTTTGTTAATCTAAAACTTAATGTGTGTCATACAGTTTAAAGCTCAATGTTGCTTGCTAATCGAGAACTAAATGGGTTAGTTATATAGTGTAAAGCTTACTTAATACAGATAAATTAATTGTTCATATTTCATTATTTTTTAATTATAAGAAAACTGTTGGTAAAATAGAATAAAACAAAATAAAATAGAAAAATATACTAATTATACTGAAAAAACAATTATTCGAATTATTTTACGTTTTAGACATTTTTTGAGAGATATTACAGTTTACTAGAAAGATTCAAAGTATCACGGTGACATTTTATGGCTAATGGACCATCGTTATAGTTTTATCATTTAATTTAAATTTTAATTTTGAGAAAGTATTTGCTTGAAGAGTTATTTTGTAATAGGACAATTACGTTATATAGAGATTTTTACTCATAATTGAAAATAATATGAGATAAGTGGTTCCTTGTCTTTATCGATGACAGATGGCTTTAGTATAACCTTAATATAGTTGGCTTGTAAAACTTTTAGGATATATTCTACTAATGTTGTATAATACAAATAACTTGAAAAAGATAGTAGATTTTAATTTTAATATTTTTAATGATTTTTCATTATATTCTTTTATACTACTTTTGCATAAGTGCAATTTCCAAAATCTATACTTTTTAAACTTTTCACTCATCCACATTTTCCATTCGAAGTCATCATCACTTTTCTGGTTATATCCATGTCAATCGTACAGTATATACTCTCTCTCTCTCTCTCTCTCTCTCTCTCTCTCCCTCTCTCCCTCTCTCGCGCTTCTATCTTCTCTCTCTTTCACATACACGAAAATATTTATATTCCTGCAATATTAATAATAATAATTTTATGAATAATAAAAAAGCATATTATTATTATTATTATTAATGGATGATTATTCTATTGACTGAAATTTAATTTTTCTAGATGATAGAAATATGCTAGTGGATATGGTCAAATTATTGAACAGACAACTGCCCATTATCAATCTATACACTAATCTTGATGAATCTATCAAAAGTCAGATACTATCAAAAAGCTATGCAAATGAGAGCCGTAAGTATTTGAGCTTGTATCAGTACAATCTCTGTTAAAAATCGTCACATGTCAATGTTCATAAAAAATGACATGCTAAAAATGACCTCTTTAGATACGTGAGTATCTTCCGATTATCTTTTTTAAAATATATTATAATATAAAAGAATAGTATGGGAGAAGCGGTTTGGTTGGCGCCGCGATTTTGATGGCGCACCCTATTATCTTGATACCTTTTTTATTTTTTAAGATGAAAATTAGCTTATTCGATTAAGTAGTACAAAAATAGCCATCATACCAAAAATAAAAAATTATTCACAAAAGGTACTGCAAATAACAAAGAAAAGTAATTTTTAACCAATTTTGGTCAAGAACGTTACAATAGAGAAAGTTTAATAAACATCTTTATGTTAATAAAATAATAAAATAATTAACTTTGCAGAATTTATAATTATTAAATTAAATTCACATCCACTCTTATTACTTATTTCAATCCCAACAGTTGACAGAAATTATTTTTCTTTCATATAGAAATTTGACTCATCAATAAGAATGCGCCAACCAAGCCGCAAGTGGATTGGATAGCGCAAATTTGGGTTTTGTTTATTTATTCGTTCATGTTCGACTATTTATAAATTATAAATAAACAACAAATGTTTATTTCGAAAGAAAACATGTTAATCTAGCATTAATTACAGTTTCATTTATCTTTAATGCTTTTTTCACTCAAATAATCGATGATCAAGCTTAGGTGCGCCATTCATGCCGCATCTCCTCTATTCCAACCCTAGTGGAAATGAAAAAAGTAAGGAAGCGTACAAAACCATAACATTTTGTTGTGCTTCGAATAATTTTACGGTTCTTAGCGTATTGTTACGTTTTACCGTATTTTCTTAAATTTTCTTGCGTTTTTCTTATTATTAAAATTTTTTATGATTTAGAATCTTAAACCAAATGTTATTATTATATTATTGTCTTATTACCGTTGAATGGGACTGAGCGGTCACTTGAAGGCTAAACCGAACATTTATTTATACTGGGTTTACTACAAAGGTGACCGCTTTGCCCTATTCTACGGTATATATAACATTTTTTATAAAGTGGCGCCTCTCTCCTCCTCCTGCTCGCTTTGCTCATCAATCCCCATGTTTTTGTTGAGAAATAACATAAATATAACATTTATTATAACAATAAAATAAGTAAATTGAACATGAATTTTGTAAAAGTCGTTATCGTATTTTTGTTCAATAATTATTTTAGTCTTCCAGAGTTTCAAAGGATTAAAAACAATACGTGATCAAAAGTATTAACAAACACAAAAAATTGAATCAAAATCACAAATAAAATATATTTGTAACGGTACTATAAATTTTAAGTTAATTTTTAGCTTTGGTTCTAACTTTCAGTTAAAATAAGCTACAATAAAAAAGTGCCACTTTATTGTTAAATACTTAGAAAGATAGAAGGAAGAAAGGGACGACGGCAAAGTATACCTAACGTACATTAATTCGTTTTTGTCACACAAGCACGATTTTCACGTTTTTTTAGACCAGCGGGCGAAAAAAAATTTAGCGGGTCTAAAAGTCACTTTTACGCCCGCTCAAATTTTTTCAAAATATTTTGGAAAATTAGCATTACTGTGACAAAATATTTTCATAATGAATTCTATAATCAAACAAATACCTACACACTCTTTGTTCTATCTTGTATCAAAATAAAAATAATAAATGAGTTTTAAAACAACTCTACTACGTGTCTAGTTGCCGCATCTGAAAAATGTTGCATTAGCCCCGCTTAACCCTCCTGCGCAGAAGTTTATTTTCGTGTATATGGACTAGATCGAATGTAAGTCTGCAACAATATTTTCTGCAAATTCGTAACATTTTCTAAATAATAGCTATACTATTTAGCTTCGATTTGAGAGGTTGTAGATGTCCCAACAAAGTAAAGATTTAAATTTGTGATACAAAATGTATACAAAAATGACGTGCGGTTTGGACGAGTATACTCGGCTCTCTGCGCAGGGGGGTTAATATACCAAAAAGACGCAAAAAGAGTACATGCGTTACAAAAAATATGGTGTGCACCAAGGGCTAAGTGGAGTTTGTGACCTTTTGTGGTTGCAGTATTCGTCTTCGGCTCATACTGCAATCTCCACACTCGGTCTAAAAAAGTCCACTTTACGCCCTTGGTACACAATGTACTATTAGCACTCT
Organism: Gastracanthus pulcherrimus; assembly: GCA_949152435.1. Taxonomy (NCBI): domain Eukaryota; kingdom Metazoa; phylum Arthropoda; class Insecta; order Hymenoptera; family Pteromalidae; genus Gastracanthus; species Gastracanthus pulcherrimus. Next base: position 39,781,938 of record OX424576.1, on the reverse strand, counting down.
TTCGTCGTGTTTTTTTTTTCGAAGCTGACAGCTATTTAATTTTAGTTTGTATTGTTGTAATTGTAGTTACGAACTCTTCAAAAAACTCATCAGGCAACTGCCTTTGTGCCATCACTACTTTAAACAATTATAATTTGATAGCTCTGGATCTCAAATCGCTCATAAATAACGTAAAAATCACGGAAAATTTCGAAAAATTATACAAATATCGTAGAAAAAGAGAGATATACAGGAGGAGAAGCTAAATTGAGAGTGGAGGCTACTTTTTGAAATGGCGACGGCTGCGAAATTTTTTTAATCATAGGAAGATAAAATGTATGAGAGATAATATATAGATTATAAAATGTAAGAAAAAATAAGAAAACGTAACGGAAGGTTTATGTAAGGCATAAACACCAACAGACACGCAACACAAACCTATATTTTTTTGGCTTTCTTACGTTTTCTCATGTCTGACAGCGCGGAACCTACTTTTTTCATGAGCTAGATAAGAAAGAAGTCCCAATTTCGAAGAAAAATACAATGTTTTAATTTTTTTTTGTGATTTTTCTGTTTTACGAGAGTTTAAAAATGTAAAACGTTTACAAAATTATTAATAGTCTTAAAATATAGAACTTATACCAAAAATCGTAATGGAATATGTATGACATGAGTTTATGAGAGTAGTTTAGTCAGTAAATTTAAAATAAATAAAAAAAATTTTTTTAAATTTTAATTTTTTTTAACGTAATCTTTCTTTTGTTCGTTACATTTATTCCAAAGGTGTTCCAACTTTTTAAAACTACTCTTCATTTTTAGGTGTCATAAAATTCCATATAAAGCTCCTTATAAAAATTTTTGACTGAGTCGTAGTAAATAAAAAAAGAAATTGTAATACATGCATTTTTTGCTATTATAAAATAGTAATATAAAAAGCAAACGTTTTATGAATTTTTATGTTTAAAATCTGTTTTTGTCGTACTTTTAAGTCAAGTTGTGAATTGTATCAGTATTTATAATAACTTTTACATTTAATAATATCTGTACTGACATAATATTCCATATAAAGCGCCTTATAAATTTGTTGTATAACTGCAATCTTAAATTATCATAAAATTAATTATCGAAACTTTTTTTTATACTTAAATTTGTAAATAATTCATAGATTTAATATTGTAAAATTTACTAAATTAAATCAATAACAAGTACAAAACAAAATCCAAAAGATCACGAGATATACACCGCGAATGACAATATAATTTATATAATAACAATTATCAGGAAATAAATAAATATCGATATGCTTATATTATATTGATGAATGTATAATTGTTTATTTCAGTTTGTAACGGTTATTTCAGGTATCCCGAAAATCATTAGAGATCACATTAAACTTAGATATGTATGGAAATTCGCACACACGCATAATATGTTATATATTTTAATCACTTAGTTATCATCGCTATCATCATCATCAAATATCGTCGCCGTCTTACATACATAATCTAACGCAATTAAATATATACGCGAGATTCCTCTATTTGTGCAAAAACCGAGAATACAGAAAATTATTAAAACAAAACCGAAACCCGAATGATCGATGTTCAACAATAAAATTTCGAGACTTATCTGGCGATTTGGTGGTAGCGGTCGGGAAGAGATGGCTCGACTCGCTCGGGCTGCGTTCCGCTTTCGGCCTAACGAAGGCTGGTTACGTGGCAGACGTCATCCTCGTCGTCGAGGATCATCCTTTCGATTTCCAGGACTCTTGACCTCGTCGTCCTTAAGGAGTCGTCAATCTTGATTCGATTTCAAATTTGTATGTCACCACATGGGCAAGTCAATATAGCAGCGAAGGGCAGGTGTGAGCCTTGTGGGTGGTCCTGCAGATTCCGAGCGAGTGAGAGCGAGTGTTCGGCGACATCCACATTTATTGCGTAATGGGACGCGTCGGGGCACATAGAGCGCTGTTGTTGTCACTTTCTCAATCCGGTCATCGATGCTTAATCGATAAGGCGTTATAAATGACCTACCATTTCAGCCACCGATAACCTCTTTATTATTATTTTTTGAACACCCTTACAATATATACATTTAACAATTCTTATTGATACTGCTTTTTTTAGAGAACAAAATAAATATATTATCGAATATAAGCTTAGAAGGAAATGATATGTTCGATGTACCCGTTATTGATACGACAAAAAAAATAATGGCACACGATGAGTCTTATGGCATTCTTTATTTGCCCATGCATGATGAAGGTAAGATTTTCTTTGTTTAGGGTCAATGCACTAGTGAATGGCCAATTAAGGTATTGCTGATTTTTAACACTCTATTTCTAATATATAAAAGTTAGTAAGAGGAAAAAAATCTATTCAATATGGTTCTTATACTCTTAAACTTTAATTATAAGCGATAAATTAATGTTATAGGACAAAAAAAAACTATAAAAATACATTAATAAAATAAAAATATGCTAAATTCCAATAAATGACCATTTAGTTCCTGTAAATGACCATTGTGATCCAGTAAATAACCAGAAAATTCACTAGATGAAATTTATTTATTAGAAGTATAAACTTATATAAACTTTAATATAAAGAGAATTTAATAACATAAATAATATTTTTAAACAGAAATAATGCACATGCACAATGATAACTTCATATTTATTGAAAGATTTTAAGGTGATGAGGTTATAAATTCAAACATACAGTTACATACTTTCTTTTACTTAAATAAATAAATAATTTTTTTTATTAATCTTTTACAGGTAACTTGAATAAATTAATTGAATATATTAACAATAAATAGAATAAAACTTTTTTTATATAACTGGAATTGTTATTGTTACTTTTAGAAGTTAAATAGTAGCAAAAATACCATAAAACATTTTTATAAATACACAAAAATCTAGCTTACTGATATTTATTGTATTATATTCAACAAAGAAATCGAATATCAGAATAATTAAGAATTCTTTAGAAAAACAAGCCTTTAATATAATATAAAAACAACATCGTAAGGAATGTTTATGTAAATATAACCCTAAAATCTTGCGCGATTGAAAATTAATTGTTCTTGCTCATGGATCATATAAGGTATATGGTAATTAATATGTGTAAACACAATATTTGTAGTAATACCTGATATCGGACATTCAGTTGTTAACAAAACATCAAATCAAATTATTGAAATTTGCTGGTCATTTACTGGATCTCCGTGGTTCAGGTATTATTATCTCTATTAAATGACCGATCAGTGTATTCACTGGAGCAAGAACCTTCAAATTGCGCCATTAGATGACCACTGAATAAATACATGAAAATGCAATTTTTTTCATATACGAGTGAGAAAAATTGATCTACAGAATTTTAAAATTATGAGAATTCAACTAATTCATAAAATAAAAGTCATAATTTTCGCAATAAGTAGCTTAAACATAGTCATTGGAACAACCAGCCTTATAGTGAAGAGCACATTTTGCACAGTCATCGCGAGAGTGCATGATTTGTTATTTTTTATATTTATTTTAATGTATAACTTTCACATGGCATACATGAAACTGCACAGAAACACTTACAGATTTCAGCAGTATTTTTGTTTTGTATTAATAAAACAATAACAACTTATTTTTTCAGTCTTTTTCGATATTGGCCACTCACTGGTGCCTGGTCACACACTGATGTAGTGACCCTACCTATAATAAGCACACAAAAATAAGATTTTAGTATATAGAACAAGTCTAAAATTTAATCTTTATACATTTTTTATAAAAATCTTTATGTTGATTTTAGTGCAAGAATAAATCATAAAACGTTTAATTTTTATCTTGAAAATCAGAAATTTTAGTTTGCCCTATTACGTAACAATAAAATTTAAGCGGTAACGTTTTTAAATCATTAAAGAAGTGTTACATTTCTTAGTTACTTTTCCAAAATGTCATAATATTGATTTGTTATATACTCGTATGTAGTCTCGTTTCGGAGAGAGAATGTAATGATTTATATTTACTTCTTATATGATTTATGGGCCTAGCAAAAACATATACGACATAATTATGTTACATTGCGCACACTATGAGTATGGCGAGTGCCAACCTCGGGCTAGTAGATGGCGCGAGCAGGGTAAGACTTCAATCAATAGGGATAGGGGCGATGGGATTGTCACTTCTCATTGGCTGAAGTCTTATTACACCTTGTTGACACCTAGCAAAAGTTTGCTATGTCGTTATCTTCATTAGCCAAGGCTCTAGATTTTATAAAACGTTCAATAATCTTTTACCTAGTACGTCAAATCTGTATAGTTACTTTTATTCGTAATTTAGTAAATTAGTAATAATACATAATTTTAAATATTTTTCAGATAATTCATCCACACCAAAGTATGATCGAACTGGCGATATAGGTAAATTAATAAACTTAAGGGGATGGTAGAGCCGTTATACTCAATGAAGATTCTTACTGTATATATAATTATTTTATGGGGCTTCAGTTTACGTCATAATTATTTATGTAAATTTCGTATCATAATTTAAATTTTACATTCCAAAGTTCCACTTGCTCAAATCTACAGTTTTATATTCACAAATAATATTACATAGATATCTAACAGAAGACCCTACCATCCCCGCAACTTTTGTTTGTAATTATCCTGTTTAATTTTTTTTACACAATGTTCTCAAAACATTTGTTTTAGTTACTGAATATGACGACATAAATGTAAAATTTTATAACCCGGAGGTAGAAATTATGGTGGAAATGAAAATGTCGAAATTGCAGATATGCCAGATTCTGATGACCGCAATGACCCAAAAAGTAAGTGAATTGCATAATCAAATAAAAACCATTGAAAGCAATAAAAAGGGTATTTTTATTGATATATTTTGTTTACAAATATATTTTGTTTCGAGAGGCCCCAACGACTCTACACCCGGGTAGCCGGAGCTAGCAACCTTCAGGGTGCGCGTCCAAGGGTCGAAGAGCCTACGGACGTCACCCAGGATGAGAGTCAATACGTCGACAGGCACGGCTCGAGAGGTGAGCTTGTCGAGTATTAAACTCCGGTTTGGTAGTGTTAGAAGATGTTTAAAGAAGTGTTAGAATTTATATATTTTAAAGGGTTTATTATTAATTCAATAGGGTGGACTTGGCTATATAGAGTGGGGTAAGATTACCCCACTCTAATAAGCGTTGCCGCTATAGAGAAAGAGAATGACTGCTCTGCGGCCGCACGGCTGCTTATATACCCGAGCTTGTGCTCTCACTTGCGTGTTATATGTCTCGACGCCACCTGTGGGTCGAGGTTGTAACTCTTTGCTTAATTCTTATGGTAACACGTGTGCCGGTATGTCGGTACACGCGTTCCACTCTTACCTCTTATCATTATATGATATGCCGTCTCATTGCCCCCCAATAAAATTTTATAAGGCCACAGGCCTGTTATCAAATTTTATTCCCCCAATAAAAGGAGAGGCAGTAGTAAGTGTGGAATGCGTGGTACAATTATAATGTCTTATTTTAAACTGAATAATATTTTATTTATATAAAAAACTAAAAATTACTTTATAATATATAAGATTAAACTTAAAATACTTCATTTTTTCTTAAGACTATGTACTAACTTAATTACTAAAAATAAACTAAACTTAAAATACTTTATTTTACACCTAAAAATACAAACTTACAAAACGATGGCAACATAAAAAACTCTTTTCTATAAAACTAAAAAAATAAAAAACAATTTTTTCTCAAAAATAAAAATCAAAAAACAGAAATGAGAAAAAGAAAAAAAAATATTTTTTGCGCTTATGGCGCCGCCGCGAACTCTTCAAAGTCATCCAGGTGCCAGTGGAGGGGATCGCTTAGCCGGTGCATCTCCTCGAAGATCTCGTCGAGGTCATCCTCGATGTTGATGCACGGCGGCGATCCCGGAGCCGATGTTGTTGGCTGTGGCGACAGTGATGGTGGTAGCGGAATGTCCGCCACGTCCACTGGCTCTGGAGCTAGTGTTGTCGTTGTTGGCGTTGGCGGCGGCGTCAGCGGCTTCAGAAATTCTGCCAGATCCTTTGACGTGAGCGGACTAGAGCGGACACACCTTCCTGCTGGCTCGAGCCTCGCCAAGGCTTACTGGCTCATATTCGTCCAGCTCCCCCGATATTGGTGGTGGTGGTGATGGAGGTAGTGGGAGGTTTGGTGGCGACGGCGTTAGTGGTGGAATGGCCCGTCGCTTGGGAGGAGGTTTCTGAGTGGAGGTATAGGGGAACGGCCTCTTGGGGGTCACCTTCCCTATGCCTTGGCTCGAGGTCTGGGTGCCCCCCGCCTTGCGTCCCAGGAGCTTCTTCGTCTGCGTATTTTTTCCTGACGAGTACGCCTTGCTCCAGGGATGCCAACGAGCTGCTGCCCCGGTTTTAAGCCGCTGGCAGATGACTTTGCGTGTCACCGTCTTATTGGAACAATTTTTTCCGTCAGTTTTTTGTTCGCGAACGCAAGAGAGAGAGTAATAAATATTAGATTTCTGTGCTTACCAGCACTCGGCCTTTTCGGTTGAGATCATCAGCTCGTTGACTTGCGTCCCCTGGTGGCACACCTCCACCGGACTCGTCTGCGAGGCTACGGTCGCTGTTTTCGGTCCGCTCATGTCAAGGATCTGGACTAAACTGAGCTTCCGGAGCTTCTAATTCTACTCGTTGATTTTTCGGCGGTGTTTAGCGGTCACTGCATGTTTTCGTATTTTGACCCGATGGTGTTATTGTCACCTCAGCTCGCGAGACTCTACTACTCTCTCTCTGTTTTCTCCTCGAATGACTTTAATTGATTTTGTATCACGTCTTTGTATTCGTCATCTGGTAACATAGCTTTCACCTTGTCTAACGCGTACTGCAGGTCTGTGTTCCGATCAATTAACTTGTCATTCTCCGATTCTAATGAACTACACCGTTCTTGCACGCGACGATTATCCAATTCGACATCATCAACGCGTGATTTTAATGTTTCGTTATCGTTTTTTAACCTTTTAATGACTTCCGCGAGAGCATCGATGCGCGCGTTTATATCTAGAGCTATCGTTTCCTCGCGAGAGGCCTTTAAGGAGGGGAAAGAATTTGTTCCGGTGTCTTCCACCTCTTTCTCAATTTGCGTTATTTTCTCCTCAAGTGCACCCTGTCTCTCATCCAGCAATTCTTGGCTAACCGCGTCTGCCCAGTCTCTTTGTCTTTTATCATCTTGATCTAAGACATTATCAGGCTGAGTTTCTCTGATTTTCTCAAAGATAGCACCTAAGCGCCTTTTATTAACAGACATTTTTTAGAATTTAATGCAATTATGCAAAACCTTAAAAGAATTGATTGATTTAGAGCAATTATCCAAGCTTGATGCTACGTTACTCGAGACATAAAATTTTTATCACGAGTGAACGTCTTAAGGACTGCTATAGACTGGCAGGCGTCTCCCGAATATGAAATTCCAAAGAGGGGCAACCCTTGGCTTTTACATCGTTCGCGTATACAAATATGCACTGACTCGAAATAATATTCGATTGATTAGAGTTGGGGCTTTGAAGCCCACTTGAAATTGTGTGTTTGTGTAAAATAAAATATGTTTTCTCAAATCGGTTTAACTAAATGCGTGGGTGTGTGATTGTAGACTTTATAATGTAGGTGCCGTCCGTGACTGTGAGTCTGTCATAGACAGTTCAAACATAGGGGGTGTCATGCTCCGCGAAAGTAAACAGGGTCCCAGGTTCGGGCGCCAGATGAAAAACGGACAAACTATGTGTCGATATGGAAGATGCGAAATCGCGGAGGGTTGGCCGTGGAAAAGATGCGCGGAGTGCACTTGATCCTCTAGAACGTCCGATTACTCCGGTCGAAGCGGAAGTGATCTTCGGTTAGCCCCCTAAGTCTTACAGGTGCCGCGATGCAATGCGTGCAACCTGTTCGAGTTGTTGCCTGGAGGGAGACTCAGAGGTGGGGGGGAGAAAAAGGCCCCAACGACCAGAGATGAGTAGAGAGATTGCTAACGTCAATGCTACGGTACGTGCCCAAAAGAAACCACTGATTCGAGCGCCGCGCCGCGGGTTAGCGTCGAAGCTGGTGCACAATTCAGTAGAGCTATGGAGGGGGTATATACCAAACGTGCGCCTGCTGTAAGAAGAGAGGGAACGTGCGCCTGGCAGGTGGGCGGAGCGAACGGCAGCATATTTTCTCTGCGCACCGCGAAAGCAATTCGTAAGTCGCGTAGTTTGTCCTCGTGGCGCTACAATTGAAATTTTATTTAATGCACATTACACGTTTTCTCAAGTACAATAGCAAGTACCTATAACTTAAGCTTCGATAATTAAATGTACGTCCCAGAGCTTCTCTATGAATATATGCGACATACAAGCTATAGATGTTCAGTGCACCGACAGCCGAGGTGGCTAACGCGCGTGCCTGTCGTCTTTGCTTTTGCTGTCTCGGGTTCGAGTCCCGCTTGCTCCATATTTTTTTTTCGTTTTAATTCTTCATATGCTAATTAAATATTCTTTTTTTTTAAACATTCGTTAACGTTTATAGATACACATTTCAGCTTAGAAAAAAATATCCTTACGGCAAGAAAAAAATATTAATCTATACATTATTTTAATAATTGTACGAACCAATTTCAGTTTATTCAATGCAGTTTATTCATTACAAAAATTGAAAATTCCCTCTTAAATTTAACCAACACATTCAATTTCTTTCGAATAAATACTGCACTGAATAAGTTGCAATTGATTAATAGTACTTTCATTAAAATAATGAACCGATTCATATTATTTCGTTGGCATTGAAAAAATTTATCAAAATAAATGAGCAAGCACATTTATAATTTTTTAAAACTGAATTCTTGAGTAATTATACAACTAATTTTTATTCGTGTACACGTTTTTAAAAGTTGCCCTTTATGATATTTTAATTGCTTACAAAGATTAAAAGTAAGAGGTCAAGGAATATCGTAGTCATATAATTTTTCTATAGTTTTATTAACTATAAAGATATAAAATAGATACCTACATTGATTATATTGCTTTTTATTTATTGTTACATACTTTTTACTTGATTCAAAACGCTAGAAAATTCTCTGTATTAACTTTTTTATAAAATCTTAAATAGAATTTATTTAAATAATAACAACTACGGTTTTTAAAAAAATGTAAATGTGAGTACAGTGAGCATGGTTTTCCGCTCGAAAAAAGTTTTAAATAGCATGCTATATGGCTTAAATTGTTTGTATTGCATGCAGTAAGAACTATGTTAAAGGCCAGGACCGATAAGTTACTCCAAGACCCTAAACCAGTACAAAAACATAGATATCACGGTACTCACATTTACTCGGGAACAGGTTTTTTATGCAATTTTCCACGTTTTTTCACCTAAATCCATCCACAGATTTTTTTTATCGCCGTTAAAAAAAAATTTCTTTTGATCTATATTTTTGTTAACTTAGAAAACTATAAAAAAATTATTTGCATGTCTCAAAATAAAGTTTAAGTATTGATTTAAGCTAAGGACACGTAAATTGCCACTTTTTTGCAAATGACCCATAACTGAAATTAAATTTTAGAAACTTTACATGATTTTGCGGTATTAGTAAATTCTTTGTATACTGTTTCGATGAATGTAAAAGTAAGTTTTTGATTCTGTTTAATTACGTTGGTAAGACGGTTTGAATATCATAAGGCTTTGGCCATGTAAAATTTTTTTTTTTTTTGAGCCATAAATTTCGTGATTAATTCATTATTTTTAGTTTCTAAAACGCGATCTAGATACCATATCTTATTATAAATTACTATACAAACCAATCGTCTTTGATGAAGCTGTTTAAATTATACATTGCAGTTTCCTGTTTTGTTGTATTACGCCAATATAAGTATTATCGTGAGCACTACTTTTATGGTTTTTTTTTCTCTGTAAACCATAAGCAGTCATATTATAAAAATTAAATAATTTTCATGGAATTTGAAACGAAAATAAAACTAAAAATGAACTTCTAAAAAGTGAACTGAATAATTTAAAAAAAGTAGATACAATATGTCGTAGAATATTAACAGTAAATAGCGAAGAAATGCAAAATTTAGAAAATTTTATGTGATGTGCTAAAATTATTCTTTGAACAACTAACTTAAAACCAGCGTTGCTGAATTGTTAATTAGCCAATTAATAATTACAATTTAAAATTTAATTTTCAATTAAAACTTTTTAAATTGACAATTAAAATTTAGTTGTCAATTAAATTTTTTTTAATTAAAAATTATAATTTAGCTGTCAATTAAATTATTTTTAATTAACAACTAAATATTAATTGTCAATTAAATTTTTTTTAATAGACAATTAAATTTTAATTGTGAATTAATAAAAAATTAATTGACAATTAAATGTTAATTGTCAATTCAAATTTTTTTAATTGACAACTAAATTTAATTGTTATAAATTTAATTGAATAATTTTCAATCATTAATTATAATTTAGCAGTTAATTGAAGTTTTTGTAAATTTACGCGTATACCACGAATATGAACAATAGTGAAAAATATTTATGTCAGGGTAGGTACTTTTATACTTGTACTTTACGTACTTGATGAGTATTATTATCTAAATATAAATTTTTAAATTAGAAGTTTATTGGAAAATGTTTTGAAACTTTTATATTTAATCGTTTCAGCACCCTTTACACAAATAACCATTCATCTTTAAAATTCAAAACATAAAGCATTTTTATTACACAAAATACCTATAGTCTTAAAAAAATCAAAAAATTATTTAGAAAATTAGTAAATAATTTCGATGTACAAATATTCATTTTTTAAAGAAATATTAACAAGAAAATAATATACAAAAAAAAATTTAAGCGTATATTTAAATTTGAGAACCCAATTTGTAAATCTTTTGTATTTTTAGAATCGTTTGTACATGTGAACTAACTGCGCTGCTTATCAATATAATTATAGTAATAACCTATAATTATTAATTTATGTTATTATTAACAACTTTGAATTTAATGAAAACTTTGCTATAACTACATTCAACCGAGCGACGTTAGGAGCGAGGTATGACTTGCTAGTAGTTGTTATTTTTGTATGAGCTACTTTACCTGCAAATATCACGTATAAAAATGTTGAGTTATAATTCTTCTATGATCATATACAGCGAATCCAAAAACTCTATTGTGTATTAACTTTGGGGAAAAAAACATTCAAAATGGTTTACTTTGGGGTGATCATATATGATCATATACAGTGAACCCAAAAACTTAATTTGTGTATCAACTTTGGGAAAAAACTTTCAAAATCGTTTAATTTGGGAGGTTCATCAAGAAATATTTTTTTCAATTATAATTGCAAAATGTTCAATTCAAAGTTAAATTTTAGTTGTCATTTAACAAAAACTTTAATTAACAATTATATTTAGTTGTCAATTAAAAAAAATTGAATTGACAATTAAAATTTAGTTATTAATTAAAAAGAATTTAATTGACAACTAAATTTTAATTGTCAATTAAATTAAATTGACAATTATTAGTTAATTGTCAATCAAAAAAATTGAATTGACAATTAACATTTAATTGTCAATTAAAAAAATTGAATTGACAATTAACAGTTAATTCTTAATTAAAATCTAATTTAATTTAAAATCTAATCGATTATTTGCAACCCTGCTTAAAACCTTAACTTAATAACTAGTTACTCTTTTTTATGCATAAACAGAATGAATAATAAACTACAAAAAACGTGCAACAATTACACTTTGTTTGAAAAGAACGAATACAGATTGAAGTATAATTTGATTTTTCAATTTTGTACAAAATTAGTATTTTACGCGTTTAAGCCTTATATTTTACCAATGTAAGCGAACTAAAACTGGTTTTATGTTACAATCTTATAGTTTATTGAAAAACTGTATTCCTTGAACAAAAAGTTGATTGCACTTACCCATAAAATCACTGCATTCGCAAGCATTTTGATTATTTCGATAAAACGGTGTTTTCTTTTAAAAAATGCGAAAAATGCACTTCAAATCTTTGACAGTAATATGGCCGCCAAAAGTTTGGACCCAGTTGTTTCGTTTTTCTCGCAGAATTGCTCATATAAAACCATATATTGTAATATATAATTTTATATACAGTTATATATAACCATATATGATTTTATGTAAGTGTATATAACCGCTAGCGGTGCGTAATTTTTTCTACACACTGTTTATCGGCAACTTGTGCGTAAAATCGCTTTTACTTACTCTTCGTGATGTCTCGTGCGTGAAGTTAATTTTACGCCCTTGTTGCTTAAGGGGAGGAGGGAGGGGGTAGGGTTAATTTGGTCAAAAATAAGAGATTTTTTCGGAATTGCTTTAGAGCATACGGTTAATTGGAATTGATTTTGGTAATTGGTACATGATAGAGTAACGTTTGTAGTATTTTTCCAAAAATTTTCATCAAAAAATATGTATAATTCAGCCACTGGCAGCAAACCTACGGCGACGCCTCGAAAAAAAGTTACTTTGCGGTGCCATCTGTATCTCATTGTAGAATCATCTGAAATCAAAAAACCAAACTTTTTTTATTAGATAATCACTTTGCTTAGGTAACCCTGTCGAATTTTTGTTTTTTTTATTTTTTATATTATATTATATTATTTATTTTGCAATAACAAATAGTCGATTGTTTTGTCGAAAATCGCTATTTTTACTTCCAAGTGTTGTAAAAAATGAAAAAAAAATAAAAACTCGACATTCAAAATAAATAAAATATAAAACTATACACTCAAAAAAAAAGGAAAGGTGAAGGAAAAAAGACCAAAAATTATTGTTTATTTATAACATTTTTTTATTAAAAATCAAGATTGCACCTCACAAAAAGAAACAGTATCGTTAAATGCTAACAGCAAACCGTAAACAGTTTTCCACACCACCGTTGCGGTACTGTTTGTATCGCGTAGGTTTTTTTTGTTATACTTTGAATAACGTTATGAAAAAAAAATAGCAATGACATGTGACTCGACGACATGGTTTAATCACATTACATAACAACATTTTTTCATAATGTATTTCATAATATAACCGTGGTTCCATCGTCAGTAGCCCTACATACCACGGGAAATAGTAAATAAATTTGTTTTTTGGGTCATATAGAACATGAAAATGATCCCAAAAACCAATTTTGTTATGTCTTTGTTACGAAAAAGTAGTTTAATAATTAATAAATATAAGCCGTACGATTCACATACAACCCATGTACGTGCCTTGAAAGTGTTAACTATTGTAAATGGACTGAAAATATAACCAAATCTTTAAAAAAATAACTGATAAATTGAATTATAATAGTGTTAAAGCAATTTCATTCTAATATTTTTAAAATTATTTCAATTAGTTCTCAGCAGAGGAGACAAATAAATTTTATTACATTGTTAGCTAATGAACTATATTGAATGAATAAATAAATAAATAAATAAATAAATAAATCTGTTACAAGTAGGAATCAGTTGCACTTTAACTTAGGAATTTTTTAGTAAAAGTTATTTCAAATAAAGTTTTTGGCATGGACAAAACATCAAAATCAGATGACATATTTCGAAAGTTTTACACAAATAATGCATAAATTAAAAGGTCGTGTATCATTTTTGGAATAATTATGTCTTATAGAAAATATTTGTTAAAGTGATGCTAAAGCCACCAGACACCGACAAATATGAGAAACCACTTTTCTTATTTTATTCTTAATTTTGAGTAAATATCTCTATGAAACGTTATTGTCCTACTCAAAAACAACAACTTTTCAGAGAGATATTTTCTCAAAATTAAATATAGAATGAAAAAAGTGGTTCCCCGTATTTTACGGTAACAAGAGGGTTTAGCATCACCTTAATCTGAAAATTTGCCTGACTGCTGCTTACAATAGTCCGGTTAAACCACAATTTTTTTTAATTTATATAAAATAGCAGAGACAAGAATGATTCAACTATTGAAAATCGCTTACAGAATCACAAGTTTGTTAACATACATAAATAAAAACTTTAAAAACACAAGAATTCTATGTGCTAATCCAGTATTTTTTACACGATATTTTTGTGAAGATAAATTTGTAATACTTACGACTTCTTTTGAGAATTAAACAGTGCTTTACAGCAAAATTGTGTTTATTCATTTGACGCCGTTCTACGACGTCAAATGAATTGTTCGACATAATAAGAATGTGCTCCATGTTTCATTTTCTACGTAAATAAAATAAATAAACTATATTTTTTTAACTCCTGCATGAAATAGGGTACCGCACGCTAAAATAATAACTTCGGGGGAATAAGAAGTTCTACGGAAACTATATCTATATATATGGGAAATAAGAGGGAATAAGTTTCTTATTTCTACTTATGGCCCGGTACACGCAAAAAGGAACAGAAACAGATATAAGATTTAATATGGGGCCTGCGGCGGCTCAGTCAGTAGAGTGTCGGATTCCCTCGCCGGTGACCCGGGTTCGAATCCTAGTCTCTGCCGATTGATACAAGCACCACTGTAAAAATTACATGTGTTTTGTTTACAAACACACCGCAGACCCCCGTCGTCGATTAGCACCACATGGAAGCACAAACATGGCGACGTTAAAAAAAAAAAAAAAAAAGATTTAATATAGGTTAGTATATCTATATATATGAGGAACAGCGCGTTGTTCCTTGTATCTGTTCCTGTTCCTCATATATATAGATATACTAACCCATGTTAAATCTTATATCTTTTCCTGTTCCTTTTTGCGTGTACCGGGCCTATTCCCACTTATTTCTCATATATACAATATATACATATAGTTCTCGTACATTTTCTTATTCCCCTGAAGTTATTCTTTTTGCGAGCAGGGGCCCATACAAATGCGTCTTTGTTCCGCCTTATTCCTCACAGCTCCTCCATATTTCTCGCTGTTTTTCATAGCTATTCGCTATGAGCATCTGGTTGGAACTTGGAGGGGATAAATGAACCTGGGAAAAAAAGATTCACATATGATCATATATGATAATATATGGACAATTTATAGAAATACAAAAATATTGTTCAAATTAAGCTTAGTCCGCCAGTTTTAGTGTTATCATCCGCATGATACATCTTAAATGAGCAACTATATATACTTACTTCATCTGAGCATGAAAATTTAACTTGAAAATTCATGTACCATATATGATCATATAGTATCGTATATAAATTTTGATAACATGTGATCATATGTGATCATATATGAATCTTTTTTTCCCGGGTAGTATAAAAAAGTTTAAGCCGTGGCTGTACGGTACTGCATATTGTACGAGTACTTAGCTGGCCAAAAAATCTTGTCAAAAATTAGTGGACAAAAATAGTATATTGTGTACCAAGGGTGCAAACTGAGTTTTTTTGACTTAGTGTTGACTTTGCAGTACGAGTTGTAGGCGAGCGAACACGAGGTAAAAATTCCCACTTGCCCGTGGCGGACACCATGGTGTAAAGAATACAAGGTGTGCTCCCAAGGAGCCATCCCAGCATCCGCCATTTATAGCTCATTGAAAATACATGAACTATAAATGGCGGACGCTGGGATGGCTCCTTGGGAGCACACCTTGTATCCTTTACACCATGGTGGATACCATATTTTTTGTAACACATATCTTGATTACGCATTTTTCTTATGCCTATTCGCTCCGTGCATGTGGTTGGAGGGTATACAAAGAAACGACCGAGGCTCTCGGGGTGACAAAAATTGGCAATAATGTTGGAACGTCAAGTTGACCAGCAAGAAGAGCGGGTAAAACATAGTACATTATGCAACAAGGAAATAGTCAGCTTTATTCCCGTGTTGCAAATAGAACTTTATTTGCGACTTAACTGTAGCCACTTCATTGACTTAAAAATTTATTTACTTTTTTGTTACATATTTTCTTATCATTATTTTTCGAATGACAAACCAATTTTTAAACCATTTTTCTTAATATTCAAAGTATGTGTATTTTAGTATTGCGAATGTGCGCTACATGTTCATTCAACCTAACAAGTCTTAAAAGTTGTCTTTTGATATTACTTTTCAGTCTAGGCCTCGAAGTATGCTGTTTGATGATTCGTCTAATTAATATACATTTTTGTAAGTATATACTTCATACTGTACAGGTTATTGGTTAAGTTACTAAATTCAACGAAAATAATTATCCGTAAAAGATTCTGAACTATCAATAATGATTTTATATTTGCTTAAATATTAAAATTATTTCATATATTATTGTTTTTTACACTGGTTTATAAGAGGGTTAAGGGATTAAGCCTGGGTTACATCCCATAAATAATCATTACA
Organism: Gastracanthus pulcherrimus; assembly: GCA_949152435.1. NCBI lineage: Eukaryota > Metazoa > Arthropoda > Insecta > Hymenoptera > Pteromalidae > Gastracanthus > Gastracanthus pulcherrimus. The sequence goes on along the minus strand of OX424576.1, from coordinate 39,765,641 downwards.
CTTTATATAGACTGCAATGCAAGCTATTGCAAGATTATTATATCTTTAATATGTGTGCTATATGTGATTTTACCACAACTTTGCCACCTATATGTAGCCTTTATAGTCCCCAGCTTAATATTTTCTACTCTTAATCATTGAATTTAAGACTTTCATACTACAAGCTACGGGTTCGTGACTCAAATTCGAAAAAAAAGATAAAAGAATGTGGTTTCTGTGCAAATTCCACATACATTGAACACCAGCGCAGCCAAAACCGACGCCCGACAGAAGTGGAGGCAGCGCGAAATTCAAATAATGTAATTTTTACCCAAAAAAAATATATCCAAAAACATTTTTTTATACCCTGATAAATTATCTTAAATCACAAGTAAACAAGTTACAATGACATAAATAATTATTTATATTTCTTTATCTATATTTTTTCAATTTTAAAAATCCATCATTGTAACATGATTTCTTTTAAAAATGGACTTATTGTCACTTAAAAATAGTAAAATAAGATAGTTTAATGATGTACATAAAGTATGCATTCGATATAAAGTGGAAATAATTAGTTATTACCGTTATTAAAGTAATTATAAGAATAATGAGTTGATCACGCTTCAGCGCTACGTCGTTTGCCGACTCGGCAGGTAAAACAGCGTGGATGCTATAGTTTCCGTAAACTCAGGTAAGATCAGACGCCAGATGGTGGCACTCGCGATTTCTTTAAGGCTTTTCATTATGTACTCCGATGTTGATGAATTTTTCAATATCTGATAGAAGCTTTAATTCGCCTAATTGTTTATTTAATATCAAATATTTTTTTTTTCGGATAAACAACTAAGCGTCCTTGTAAATTGCATTTATTTCTGTGTACACAGATAATTACAAAAAAATTAATTTTTTGATAAACTAATAAGTGTTTTTGAGTAAATTGAATTTATTTATGTCTAAACTGATAATTCAATAGAATGGGGGTTTCTGCAAAAGTATTTATATGAGTATGCACATAATTAGAAAACAATGTTTATCATTGCCGTGATTTCGGACTACATAGGATAAAGTATGTGCATAGTGCAAAAGTCTTTAAACGCGGGGTTCTGGTTTATATCATATTAAATACATATGCTTTGTAATCTAATATTTATCGATGAGTTGACTACATTTATTTCTGAATACACTGATACTATAGAAGACTACGAGATGCACTGCGGCGATTTTCAGTCTGCAATTAACGTAGATAGCTAAAGTGCAAAAGACTTTAATTGACGTAAATGTTTATTTTGGATACAATTTTTTTTAAACATCTAAGTGTTTTACAGTAAAATTCATTTTTTTCAGAGTATGCATATGATTGGAAAACCATGTACTTCATTTAGGCGATTTTCGAACTACATCCAATGAAGTATGTACAAAGTGCAAAAGTCTTTAATCACGGGGTAATGGTTTATATAATATAATATAAATATTTTTTATAACTAATATGTGTCCATACTTAGACTTCATTTATTTCTGAATACGCTGATAATATACAAGTCTACGAGATGCCCCGTGCCGATTTTCAGTCTGCAATGAATGTACATAGTTAAAGTGCAAAAGTCTTTTATTCGCGTCATTGTTCACTAATATTAAATAATTGATTTTCGGATAAGTCGCTAAGTGTTTTCGATTGAAATGCATTTATTTCGGGGCGTGCTAATAATTTGAAAACAATGCACTTCATTGCTGCAATTTTGCGACTGCTACGAATGAAGTATGCTCAAACTGCAAAAGTCTTTAATCGCGGGGTAGTGGTGCATATAATATTAAATAGTTATTTATTTGAAAGAAATAAATGTCTTTAAGTAAATGGCGATTATTTCTGACTAAGCTGATAAGTACAGGACTGTATGTATTATGACAGCGATTCTCAGGCCGCATGGAATGTGCACAACGAAAGTGCAAAAGTCTTTAATTGGCGTAATTGTATATTTTGAATTATATTTTTCTTTTTTATAAATAACTCAATGTAGTTGAGTAAAATAGATCTCTTCTGAGTATGCATATGATTAGAAAACAGTATACTTCATTGATGCGATTTTCAGACTACATCGAATGAAGTATGTACAAACTGCAAAAGTCTTTAATCGCGGGGTAGTGGTGCATATAATATTAAATAAATATTTATTTGAAAGTAATAAGTGTCTTTGAGTAAAATGCGAACTTTTCTGACTACGCTGATAAGTACAGGACTGTATGTATTACCACTGCGATTCCCAGGCCGCATGGAATGTGCACAACTAAAGCGCAAAAGTCTTTAATTGGCGTAATTGTTTATTGCGAATTATATTTTTTTTATTAATAACTCAGTGTAGTAGAGTAAAATGGATCTATAAATGCATTTATTTCGGGGCGTGCTAATAATTTAAAAACAATGCACTTTATTGCTGCAATTTTGCGAATTGCATCGAATGAAGTATGTGCAAATTGCAAAAGTCTTTAATCTCGGAGTAATGGTGTATATAATATTAAATAAATATTTTTTAAAAACTAATAAGTGTCTTTGAGTAAATGACGATTATTTATGACTACGCTGATAAGTTCAGAACTGCATGTTTTCCCACTGCGATTCTGCCGCATGGAATGTAAATAGCTAAAAAGCCAAAGTCTTTCATTAGCGTCGTTGTTCACTAATATTAAGTAATTCATTTACGAATGCTTATCATTGAGGGTATGAAATAGCACTCAACTTGAGAGATTTTCCATACAGGTTTTGTTATAAAAAATCTAATTGTTATGTGCATTGTAAGAATTGAAGATGTTTGCGCTTCCCGATTATCCGGTCCGACTTCCTTAAATTACCCAGAATATAATGTGGTAATTTTTCCAGAGACAGTGATGTACATTTTGCCCTTTTTAACAATTATTTGTTAATTAGTGAAAATTAAATTGCTATGCTCAATTGACTAATGAAAGATCTTTGCACTTCCGTTATACCCACTTTGGCTTCTCTACCTTGGCAAAAGTGTGCGATAACAAGGGAGTAAGAGATATTAGCATAAGTAAAATATTTAACTTATAATAAATTTGCTGATAAATTTATTATATAAAAAAGGCAAGACAACAATTTCCTTGTTAAAATTTTTCTTAGAATATGTAAAGTAAAAATTGAAGATCTTTGCGCTTTCCCGATTTCGTTAAATTACCCAGAATATACTGTGTTGATTTTTCCACGGTTAGTTATTCATATTTTTTCCTTTTTAACCGTCAATTGTTTATTTACATTTAAATGTGTTTACTAAGATTGATAATTAAAAATTGTTCCGCTTTCTTTAGCCTCGATGTGACTCTTGTACTCTGACGTTAGTATGCAGTGAGAACGGGGTAAGAGATATCGGCCTCGAACAATTTACTTGTTAATAATACGTCTAATATATATAATAATAATAACTATTGTCTTTATTCATTAAATTATTGAGAAAAAAATACGTTCATCACAGTTGCTGTAAAAAGTATCATAGCATATTGTGGGTAATTTATGGAAACAACTGGCCGCGGAATGAGAACGCGCAAAAATCTTTAATCTTTACTATGTACATAATAATTAAAATTTTTGATAAGTACATTATTGTCCAAAGTCTTTCTCAATTAACATATTAATAAACAATTGATTATTCTTAGCTGAAATATTTAACATGCACCAATACCTCTTATCAAATTTTCATTGCATACTTTAGTCGAGGTACACGAGCTAAACGGCGAGCAGTATCTCATTTTGGTTTTTCTTGCTTTAAAATCAAATATCTTTTGATCTAATCGATGATTCGTCGTGATTCTTCTTTTAAATTGAAGCTCAGATAATCAGGTATTTTGAAAAAATATTTAATAATGCCTTTTGAAGATATATAAATCAGGAAAAATTGGCGAAGTTGATAACTTTTGCAAATATCTAACAAGACTTACTTCAACCTAATGAAATTTGTATTTTTATAATTTGTAAACCTAATATCCGATGTAATAGGTCATACTTGACTTGCTTCAGCGTCTAAACGTTTTCTGGATTTTTTCTCTTTTCAATGAATGAGCAGAACTGTATAAAAATGCCAAAATTCTGATTTCTTTCAATTTCTGAGGATCTAGTTTCATTCTGAATACCTATTAAACTAATTATGAATAAAATATTATTAATTAACAATTATATATACTATTGAATCCATAAACTCCTGTACACTGTAAATTCATAACCTTAACCTCGACAAACTTTAATCCCGTGATCCTTTAACTCCACAAATGCTTAAACTTATCAATTTCTATACCCATAAACTCCTAAAACCTTGATTCTATAAACGCTTGTATCCATAATCCTTCATATCCTTCTCCTTGCAAACCCTTAATCCCGTAAATACAGTAAACTCGTAGACCTTTTCATCATTAATTTTTTAATCCATAAACCTCTATCCCCTTTAACCTATAAGTACCTGATCCCAATCGGCCAATCGACTTTCACTCACCCTTGCATTCAAACACACTTATAAATAATTATTCTATTTTATAACAATTATAGACCCTATTTTACAACTTGCTAAATGTTTTTTACACAAGACCTTAACACATTTTTTTTAATAACATCAAATAACAAAGTAATCAAATTTTAATTTAACTATATGTATACATTCAAGATTCTTTACAAGAATCTTCAAGAAAATCTGAACTATCAATGGTATCTTGAGTACTAATACTTTCTTCGTGTTCAACATTTTGCCTAAAAAGTAATAGGGCAACATTTAAATTCTGTCTTTGTCTATCTTATTTTTATAGAAAGCAAATTGCTAATTGTATAGAATAAAAATCATTTTTTCAATCTCTGCCTTATTGAAAATTTTTCTCAAAATCTTACATAAGATTTTACGTAAGATCTTACATAAGATTTTACGTAAGTTCTTACGTAAGACCTTACATAAGATTTTACGTAAGATCTTACATAAGATATTGACTACAATCAAAAAATAATGATGTGTTTTAAGATCTTATTTAAGATCTTACGTAAGATCTTATCTAAGATTTTATGCAAGATCTTATGTAAAACCTTACTTAAGATCTTGTATCCCATTCAGTGTAAGATCTTAAATAAACCATTAACAAAAAATATTTTTGGTATATGAAATCACAATCTTGTATAAGATCTTACACAAGACCTTATACAAGACTTTACACAAGACCTTACATAAAATCTTACACAAGATCATCTATAAGACCTTTGAAATGAACTCTTTTTCATTGCCATATAAATTTTTTTTATGATAAGTAACTCAAGGTCTTACGCAAGATCTTGTATAAAATCTGGTACAAAACCTTGAGTAACTTATTATAAATGAATTTATAAGGTAATAAAAATAAGATCTTGTGCAAGATTTTATATAAAATTGTTTGTAAAATCTTATGCAAGATCTTGTGTGAGAACTGGTGTTAGTTCTTGAGTAAATTATCAACAACAAACAATCCGTATGTCTATGAAAGCAAGATCTTGTATAAGGTCGTGTATAAGATCTTGCGTAAGATCTTACGTAAGGTCTTGTGTAGGATCCTATGTAAGATCTTATGCAAGATCGTGCCTTTGTGAATTAAAAAATTTTTTTGTTAATGGTTTACTTAAGATCTTACACCAAATCTGACACAAGGTCTTACTTAAATGTGAATATTTCACAATCACTGAAAATAAATGATATTTACTTGTGTCTGAGATATCTATTCATTTCGACAGTAACTGGTTTCTCCCATTGGCCGTTTAATCGATTTTCAATATATATTACTGAATTATATTGCAACAATTTCCTAATAATAATTAAAATAATTCAGAAATATTCCAAAAAAATATTTCATGAAAGATTTCTGAATTATTTCACCAGAAATTTTCAGAAATATCAAACATTAAAATAATTCTGAAATGTTTTCCGAATATTCCAAAGAAATATTTTATGAAAGATTTTTGAAATATTTCAGAATTATTTTATTAAAAATTTTCGGTAAATATTTAACACTGACATAATTAACAAATAATTGAGAAATATTTAAAAGAAATATTTTTTGGAAGATTGGTGGAATATTTTAGAATTATTTCGTGAAAAATCCTCAGTAAATTAGAGGTCAAGAAATCATTCGGAAATATTCCAAAAATATTTCAAAAAAATATTTCATGAAAGATTTCAGAAATATTTTGGAAGTTTTTTGTGAAATATTTTAATGGAAGAAATTCGGAGACATACATTTCTTCCAGGAATATTTCATTGGAAGATTCCTGGAAAATTTCAAATCTTTGTGCCAATATTTCGGAAATATTCCGGAAATATTTCATGCTGTGTAGGTTGTGTGTGCATGCGTGTATGTATACAATTAATATACATAATCTTGAAAAGCGAAAAATAGAGTATTAGCATTTAATTTCTAAAATTTACGCGTTTATGCTTTGGTAATATCAATTTTTTAAAGGGTTAAAAGTAGAGTGCAGCTTCATAATTAGCGATTCGACAATAAAATAAGAATAATTAAGATGATGAAAATAATCGAGTTTTACAGGTATTCAGAGTTACATCAAATACTGAGCAGATGAAAAAACTCGAACTCTAGCGTTTTTATACATTTCTGCTCATTCATTGAAAAAAATTTTATACACAGAATGAATCAACTCTAGTATGACCTAATACATCGGATATTATATAGGATATTAATATAGGAAATTATGGATTCAAGGGTTAACGGGATTAAGAAATTAGGAGATTATAGGTATAGGAGTTTATAATTTTAAATTTCTATGGGTTACAGGGGTTATCAGACTACAGTTTTGCGAGGTTAAGGTTATGGGTTCAGCTGTTTATATGTTAACAGGAATAGGGGTTTATGGGTTTGGAAATTTAATGATGAAAAGGTCTACGAGTTTGAAGGCCAACGAATTTAAGGATTTATATTATGAGTTTACTGTATTAAGGGATTAAGGGTTTGCGAGGTTCAGGGTTAAGGGGATTATAGGTTCAAGAGTTTATACTATTACGGGATCAAAGGTTTGCTAGGTTAAGGGTTTCGGGGATTATGGGTTCAAGAGTTTATAGAATAAAGAGTTTACAAGTTTACTGTATTACTGGATTAGGGGTTTGCGAGGTTAACGGTTTAGGGGATTATAGGTTCAAGAGTTTATAGAATCAAGAGTTTACAAGTTTACTGTATTTACGGGATTAAGGGTTTGCGAGGTTCAGGGTATGTATTCAAGAGTATATAGAATCAAGGTATTAGGAGTTTATGGGTATAGAAATTGATAAGTTTAAACATTTGTGGATTTAAAGGATCACGGGATTAAAGTTTGTCGAGGTTAAGGTTATGAATTTACAGTGTATAGGAGTTTATGAATTCAATAGTATGTATATAATTATTAATTAAAAATGTTTAATTCATAATTAATTTAATAGGTATTCAGAATGAAACTAGATTCTCAGAAATTGAAAAGAATCAGAATTTTGGCATTTTTATACAGTTCTGCTCATTCATTGAAAAGAAAAAAGATCCAGGAAACGTTTATAAGATGAAGCAAGTCAAGTATGACCTATTACATCTGATATTAGGTTTACAAATTATAAAATACAAATTTCATTAAGATGAAGTAAGTCTTTTTAGATATTTGCAAAAGTTATCAACTTCGCCAATTTTTCCTCATCTATATATCTTCAAAAGGTGTTATTAAATATTTATCCATGATTCGTGATTACCTGAGCTTCAATTTAAAAAAAAATCACGACGATTCATCGATTAGATCAAAAGTTATTTGATTTTAAAACAAGAAAAACCAAAATGTCACACTGTGCGGCGGGTAGCGAAAGCGCAAAGATCTTTAATCATAAATCCTGGTAAACAAATTTAACTTTAAATAAACAAGTGATTGATAAAAAGGACAAAATGTTGGTCGCTGTCTCTGTAAAAATTATAACAGCATATTCTGGGTAATTTAAGGAAGGCGGGCCGGGTAAACGGGAAAGCGCGAAGATCTTCAATTTTTACTCTGAATATACTAAGCTTAATTTAGCAAGAAATTTATTGTCCTGGTTCTTTTTATTAATGTGTTGAGCAACAACTTATTTATTAAGTAAAATATTTAATCTATGCCATTACCTGTTACTAACTTGTTATCATACACTTTTGCCAAGGCAGAGATGCCAAAGTGGGGGTAAGGAAAGTGCAAAGATCTTTCATTGGTAAGCTGAGCATAGCAACTTAATTTTTTCTGTAACTAATAATTCTTAAAAGAGCGAGACGTGCATCACTGGCTCTGTGAAAATTACCACAGCATATTCTGGAACCTCCCTAAACTTGGCATGGACATTTTCTATTTAGGTTATATAAACTAATAGATAATTATCCGTAAATTATCCGTGAAGTCGAAAAATTTGCCGCGGATTTATTTTTAAAAATAATCGGGTACCCTGCTAACTTTGGAAAAAGTTAGCAGGGTACCCCCTTAAAACTACCAAGGAAGCATTCCACGTCATTGGGACAGGGCTTAAAATTTGCCGCTTTTTTGCCGTAAAACAACCCTACACTCAGATTTAGACGAACATTTTTTTAAGCGCTCATAAGCGCCAGAATACTCTAACTCAACATGAAGTTGGCAGGGTACTCCCGTAAAATCCACTAGACTAGATCGTAAACTATTGGGTTAGGGCTCAAAATTTGCCGTAAATAATCCGAAAATTATCCGTCGAGGCGAAAAAATTGCCGCAGATTTATTTAAATTTAAATAACCGGGTCCCTGATAACTTTGGAAAAAGTTAGCAGGGTACCTCTCTTTAAACTATCAAGGCAGCATTTCACATCATTGGGACAGAGCTTACATTTTGCCGCTTTTTTGCCGTAAAACAACCTTGTTCTCACATTTACTCCAAACATTTTGTACCGCTCATAAGTGCCAGAATTTTCTAACTCAAGATAAAGTTGGCAGGGTATCCCCTTAAAACCCACAAAACTCCATCCTATACTGTTAGGTAAGGGCTCAAAATTTGCCGTAAATAATCCGCAAGTTATCCATCGAGATGAAAAATTGCCGCGGATTTATTTTTAAAAATAACCGGGTCTCTGCTAATTTTGGAAAAAGTTAGCAAGGTACCCAGTTAGTTTTAAAAATAAATCCGCGGCAAATTTCTCGCCTCGACGGATAATTTACGGATAATTTACGGTAAATTTTGAGCCCCTACACAATAGTCTAGAACGCAGTTTAGTGTATTTTATGGGGGTGCCCTGCCAACTTCATTTTAAGGTGGAAAATTCTGGCGCTTATGCGCGGTACAAAATGTTTCGAGTAAATCTGAGAACAGTGTTGTTTTACGGCAAAATAGCGGCAAATTTTAAGACCTGTCCCAATGACGTGGAATGCTTCCTTGATAGTTTATGAGGGGTAAGTTGCTAACTTTTTCCAAAATTAGCAGGGACCCGGTTAGTTTTAAAAATAAATCCGCGGCAAATTCTTCGCTTCGACGGATAATTTACGGACTATTTACGGCAAATTTTTAGCCCCTACACAATAGTGTAGGATCTAGTCTAGTGGATTTTACGGGAGTACCCTACCAAATTCATCTTGAATTGGAAAATTATGGCGCTTATGCACGGTAAAGGGTGTTTCAAGTAAATCTGAGTGCAGGGTGGTTTTACGGCAAAAAAGCGGCAAATTTCCAATCCTGTCCCAATGACGTGGAATACTTCCTTAACAGTTTTAAGGGGGGTACCCTGCTAACTTAACCCTAAGTTAGCAGGGTACCCGGTTATTTTTAAAAATAAATCCACGGCAATTTCGTTGCCTGTACGGATAATTTACGGCAAATTGTGAGCCGTAACCCAATAGTCTAGGATCTAATCTAGTGTATTTTACGTGGGTACCCTGCCAACTTCATCTTGAGTTGGAAAATTCTGGCGCTTATGCGCGGTAGAAAATGTTTCAAGTAAATCTGAGTACAGGGTGGCTTTACGGCAAAAAAGCGGCAAATTTCAAACCCTGTCTCAATGATGTGAAATGCTTCCTTGGTAGTTTTAAGGGGGTACCCTGCTAACTTAACCCTAAGTTAGCAGGGTACCCGGTTATTTTTAAAAGTAAATCTGTGGCAATTTTTTCGCCTGTACAAATTATTTACGGATAATTTACGGCAAATTTTGAGCCCTAACCCAATAGTGTACGATCTAGTCTAGTGGATTTTACGGGAGTACCCTGCCAACTTCATGTTGAGTTAGAGTATTCTGGCGCTTATGAGCGCTTAAAAAAATTTTCGTCTAAATCTGAGTGCAGGGGTGTTTTACGACAAAAAAGCGGCAAATTTTAAGCCCTGTCCCAATGACGTGGAATGCTTCCTTGGTAGTTTTAAGGGGGTACCCTGCTAACTTTTTCCAAAGTTAGCAGGGTACCCGATTATTTTTAAAAATAAATCCGCGGCAAATTTTTCGACTTCACGGATAATTTACGGATAATTTACGGAAAATTATCAATTAGTTTATATAACCTAAATAGAAAATGTCCATGCCAAGTTTAGGGAGTTATTCTGGGCAATTTAACGAAATTAGGTTGGGTAATCGGGAAAGCGCAAAGATCTTCTATTTATACCATGCATATACTAAGAAAAATTTTAACAAGGAAATTATTGGATTGCCTTTTATATTAATGTATTGATCAACAACTTTCTTTTTAAGTTAAATATTTAACTTGTGCCATTACCTCTTACGCCCTTGTTATCGTACACTTTTGTCAATGCGGAGAAGCCAAAGCGTGGGTATCGAAAGTGTAAAGATCTTTCATCAGTCAACTGAGCATAGCAATTTAATTTTCCCTAATTAACAAATAATTGTTAAAAAGGGCAAAAAGTTTATCACTAGCTCTGGAAAAATTATTGCAGCATATTCCGTGTAATTTACGGAACCGAAGAAATCGAGGAATTGTGATGCGCAAACATCTTCAATTTTCACTACGCATATAACAATTAGATTTTCTATAAGTAAACCCGTACGGGAAAATCTCTCAAGATGAGTGTTATTTCGTACCCTGAACTGAAATTTATTCGAAAATGAATTATTTAATATTAGTGAACAAAGACGCGAATGAAAAACTTTTGCACTTTAGCTATCTACATTTATTGCAGACTAAAAATCGCAGTAGTGCACATACTAGTCTCCTATATTATCAGCGTATTCAGAAATAAATGAAGTCTACTTATGGACACAAAATAGTTATAAAAAAATATTTATATTATATTATATAAACCATTACCCCGTGATTAAAGACTTTTGCACTTTGTACATACTTCATTGGATGTAGTTCGAAAATCGCCTAAATGAAGTACATGGTTTTCCAATCATATGCATACTCTGAAAAAAATGAATTTTACTGTAAAACACTTAGATGTTTAAAAAAAATTTAATTCACAATAAACAATTACCCCAATTAATCGCTGTGATAATACATACAGTCCTGTACTTATCAGCGTAGTCAGAAAAGTTCGCATTTTACTCAAAGACACTTATTACTTGCAAATAAATATTTATTTAATATTATATGCATCACTACCCCTCGATTAAAGACTTTTGCAGTTTGCACATACTTCATTCGATGCAGTCGCAAAATTGCATCAATGAAGTGCATTGTTTTTAAATTATTAGCACGCCCCGAAATAAATGCATTTATAGATCCATTTTACTCTACTACACTGAGTTATTAATAAAAAAAAATATAATTCGCAATAAACAATTACGCCAATTAAAGACTTTTGCGCTTTCGTTGTGCACATTCCATGCGGCCTGGGAATCGCAGTGGTAATACATACAGTCCTGTACTTATCAGCGTAGTCAGAAAAGTTCGCATTTTACTCAAAGACACTTATTACTTTCAAATAAATATTTATTTAATATTATATGCACCACTACCCCGCGATTAAAGACTTTTGCAGTTTGTACATACTTCATTCGATGCAGTCGCAAAATTGCAGCAATGAAGTGCATTGTTTTCAAATTATTAGCACGCCCCATAATAAATGCATTTATAGATCAATTTTACTCTACTCCAGTGAGTTATTTATAAAATAAATTTACTTCGTAATAAACAATTACGCTAATTAAAGACTTTTGCACTTTCGTTATTCCCATTCCATGCGGCCTGAGAATCGCTGTCATAATACATACAGTCTTGTACTTATCAGCTTAGTCAGAAAAGTTCGCAATTTACTCAAAGACACTTATTACTTTCAAATAAATATTTATTTAATATTATATGCACCACTACCCCGCGATTAAAGACTTTTGCAGTTTGTACATACTTCATTCGATGTAGTCCGAAAATCGCATCAATGAAGTATACTGTTTTCTAATCATATGCATACTCAGAAGAGATCCATTTTACTCAACTACACTGAGTTATTTATAACAAAAAGAAAAATATAATTCAAAATATACAATTACGCCAATTAAAGACTTTTGCACTTTCGTTGTGCACATTCCATGCGGCCTGAGAATCGCTGTCATAATACATACAGTCCTGTACTTATCAGCTTAGTCAGAAAAAATCGCCATTAACTTAAAGACATTTATTACTTTCAAATAAATAACTATTTAATATTATATGCACCACTACCCCGCGATTAAAGACTTCTGCAGTTTGAGCATACTTCATTCGTAGCAGTCGCAAAATTGCAGCAATGAAGTGCATTGTTTTTAAATTATTAGCACGCCCTGAAATAAATGCATTTATAGATCAATTTTACTGTACTCCAGTGAGTTATTTATAAAAAAAATAATAATTCGCAATAAACAATTACGCCAATTAAAGACTTTTGCGCTTTCGTTGTGCACATTCCATGCGGCCTGAGAATCGCAGTGGTAATACATACAGTCCTGTACTTATCAGCGTAGTCAGAAAAGTTCGCATTTTACTCAAAGACACTTATTACTTTCAAATAAATATTTATTTAATATTAGTTGCACCACTACCCCGCGATTAAAGACTTTTGCAGTTTGTACATACTTCATTCGATGCAGTTGCAAAATGCAATGAAGTGCATTGTTTTCAAATTATTAGCACGCCCCGAAATAAATGCATTTCAATCGAAAACACTTAGCGACTTATCCGAAAATCAATTATTTAATATTAGTGAACAATGACGCGAATAAAAGACTTTTGCACTTTAACTATGTACATTCATTGCAGACTGAAAATCGGCACGGGGAATCTCGTAGACTTGTATATTATCAGCGTATTCAGAAATAAATGAAGTCTAAGTATGGACACATATTAGTTATAAAAAATATTTATATTATATTATATAAACCATTACCCCGTGATTAAAGACTTTTGTACTTTGTACATACTTCATTGGATGTAGTTCGAAAATCGCCTAAATGAAGTACATGGTTTTCCAATCATATGCATACTCTGAAAAAAATGAATTTTACTGTAAAACACTTAGATGTTTAAAAAAAATTGAATCCAAAATAAACATTTACGTCAATTAAAGTCTTTTGCACTTTAGCTCTCTACGTTAATTGCAGACTGAAAATCGCCGCAGTGCATCTCGTAGTCTTCTATATTATCAGTGTATTCAGAAATAAATGTAGTCAACTCATCGATAAATATTAGATTACAAAGCATATGTATTTAATATGATATAAACCAGAACCCCGCGTTTAAAGACTTTTGCACTATGCACATACTTTATCCTATACAGTCCGAAATCACGGCAATGAAAAACATTGTTTTCTAATTATGTGCATACTCATATACATACTTTTGCAGAAACCCCCATTCTATTGAATTATTAGTTTAGACATAAATAAATTCAATTTACTCAAAAACACTTATTAGTTTATCAAAAAATTAATTTTTTTGTAATTATCTGTGTACACAGAAATAAATGCAATTTACAAGGACGCTTAGTTGTTTATCCGAAAAAAAAATATTTGATATTAAATAAACAATTAGGCGAATTAAAGCTTCTATCAGATATTGAAAAATTCATCAACATCGGAGTACATAATGAAAAGCCTTAAAGAAATCGCGAGTGCCACCATCTGGCGTCTGATCTTACCTGAGTTTACGGAAACTATAGCATCCACGCTGTTTTACCTGCCGAGTCGGCAAACGACGTAGCGCTGAAGCGTGATCAACTCATTATTCTTATAATTACTTTAATAACGGTAATAACTAATTATTTCCACTTTATATCGAATGCATACTTTATGTACATCATTAAACTATCTTATTTTACTATTTTTAAGTGACAATAAGTCTATTTTTAAAAGAAATCATGTTACAATGATGGATTTTTAAAATTGAAAAAATATAGATAAAGAAATATAAATAATTATTTATGTCATTGTAACTTGTTTACTTGTGATTTAAGATAATTTATCAGGGTATAAAAAAATGTTTTTGGATATATTTTTTTTGGGTAAAAATTACATTATTTGAATTTCGCGCTGCCTCCACTTCTGTCGGGCGTCGGTTTTGGCTGCGCTGTTGAACACAAACATTCCAAACACACACTAACACACACCTACACACGCACACACACCAATCGATGCACGCAGCCATTCATTCCAGCCATACACGTGTACTAATTTACCCGTTCACTGACCTTTTCACCAACTCATTCATCCGTCCACTCGCACACCAACACACACATACACTCGTCTATACACACATGCACACACCAACCCATCCACGCAGCCTTCTACCAACGCACCCATCCACCCGCACACCTACCTTTCCACCCACATACTTATCCAACCACCCGCACACCAACATACTCGCGCACCCATCAATCCATCCCCACATTAAGGGGACCTAACCACCTTACAATTACAAATAAATTGTTCATATATTCATATATTGTTATATATGGCCATATATAGATGCACGAAACAATAATGTATATAAAATTTTTTTTTAAATAAAAACATTAAAGCATCCATAATTTGGCACTAGAGCTATCTGCAGACCAGTTTCTCAAGCCTTATTACAAAAACTCAAAGCGGAAATAGATGTAAGTCATATATGACCATGTAGAGACAAAGTTCATGTAAGTCATATATAGCCATTAGGGACAAAATTCATGTATGTTTGTATACGTGGTGTCATATATGGCCATACATGAAAAATTTTTTCCCAGGATCTAGATTAAAAAGTGCGAAACCAAACTTTTAAGACTAGTTAGATTCAAATAATTTTTAGTGCTCATTCACAATATAAGAATATATACATATCTTATCACCTAAGGGATTTTAAAACGTAAAGTTAAAATCTGCTTATGCAAGCCTATTTTATCTATTGGCTGCTGCATGTAAACTTTGATTTAGCTATCATGCAGTCCTGCATAAAATATATCTATTAAAAAGTATACAATTAATTGTCAGAATTTATCTTTATTTTGTAAGAACACACAACATCAAAATAATTATAATATAATCGTTTTGTACCATTTTGATACCGTCTAAAGCTATTTAATTCTTGTAAATGTTTTGATTGGAAAAGTTTTTTTCTTGCATAATATAAATAAGATAATACTCTTCAATTAGTCATTTCTCGTTTATAATTTTTAACAAGTTCAGTGCTGCATGGTAAACGTACATACTTTTTAAAATAGAAAATTTCAATGCAGAACAGGAAATTGATAACTTTCTTGTTGATAAACTTATAGTTCTATGTGACCAAAGAAATCGTAAATGATAAATTAGGTTGTAATAATGCTAAAGTATGCAGCATACGACATGAAATAGTATATTACGCATCTAGGAAGGTAAAGAATTGGCGAGTCCACAGCACGCGTAAATTGCCACTCGAGCCTTCTGATTGGTAAAAATGAAAAATTTTAGGTTAGTTATACCTAGGATATAACACTACCCTAGAGTTTATGTCTCCAACGTCTAGAGTAGAATTATAATTTGGAAGAATTTCAATAATAATATATGGTCCCTTAAAATGATTATCGAATTTCTCTTTTCTAGATTCATATTTTAAATGAAAAAGGTCTCCTACTTTAAAGTTTACAACATTTAGTTTTTTATCGCAGTGTGCTTTAGATTTTTGTTTTGCAGCTTCCAATCTAGCAGCGGCTAGTTTTTGAGTGTCCATCAATCTACTTTTCAGATCGTCTACGAATCAATCGTATCAATCAATCTATCGTCTTCTATCTTCTATAGTGATCATCATAAGAGGATTTCACTTTCCTTTCAGAAAATTTGGAGGGTTTCTAGCCTTTATTCCAAAGACAATCTCATGAGGAGTTAAGAGAGTGGCCGTGTGTACTCTGGTATTATAGCTAATAATAGCATATGGGAGCCATTGATCATTCAGCCAATCACGTACTGTAGCAAAATGTTGCAGATATTCTATTAGTGAATGGTGGCTGAATTCAATGCCTCCCATAGTTTGGGAATGAAATTCCTTCACTCATAACTCTTTTTAACTCTTTAAAAGCTAGAATAATATTATCGATATTAATACGATCTTTTTGTTTATTTTTCATGATCAACTAAAAATTATGGGCAACGAGAGTTGCGACACAATAACTGCCCCTACCTTAGGCTCTGTTTGTTTCAAGAAATCTACATTAATAAGACCTAAATTTAATATTTGATCCCCTATAAGACTTGAAATTTCACAGTTAGCATATATGAAATGAATTAAATACTAGAATAAACAATATGGATTAAAAGAACAGTAAGGACTTGTAAAGGCTCATTATCAGAATCGTATTCAGATTGGTAACAGTCATAATTATCAACAATCATTTTAAGAGATGCATTTTCTTTCATTCTAGGTTGTCTTACAGGTTTTTACAGGTTATTTTTTCAATTCATCAGTTTCGTCATCATAATCGGGAGTGCTTGCATCTGGAGTTAGCGGTTCTAAATTCAGAGAATTTAATCTCAATCTCATTTTGTTCGCAGTCGGTCCATTGAAATAAAACGTCTTTCTTTAGTACGTCGTTAAGAGGTTTAGCTAATTTAGCAAAGTTATCAATAAATTTTCTTATTTGAAATAGTCTTATTTGGGTCGGGTCTCACAACTTCGCTAGATATTACATGTCCGAGGTGGATAATTTCCTTCTTAAATATGTGACAATTTTTTAACTGTAATGTTAAACCAGCGGTCTACGTAATAAATTTTCTAATTTATTAGCGTGGTCGGCTAGCGAACTAGCATAGCTGACTATGTCGTCCATGTAAATAAAAAGTTCGATATTTCAATAACCAGATAAAATAAGGTCCATGGTTTGTTGGAAAGTAGAGGAACAATTACGGAGACCAAAAGGCATGCGTAGAAATTCAAAGTGGCCATTTTGTGTAAAAAAAGGGTGCCTTAGCGTTATCTTTAGGATCCATCGGTATTTGGTTGAACCCGGAAACTAGATTGAAAGTAGAAACATTTATCACCGCCTAATTGATCCGAAATATCGGTAATATTTAACAAGGAATACCTATCAGCAACTGTAATGTTATTAAGTTCACGAAAATCGATAACTAACCTATATATCATATTTCCTTGAGCATCAGGGCACTTAGGGACTACCCAAATGGGCGCGTTGTAAGGGAGACGAATATGGTTTGATAATATCGTTATCTAACATGTCTTTTACTTGTCTTTGAATTTCTTCTCTCAAAAATAGAGATTGTCTGTATTGTTTAACGTTAATAGACTTCTCGTTTGATACATTTTCAATCAATTTAGTTTAGCTAGGTGAATTCATGGGATATCTATGAATAAGATGTTCTATACTTTGTCTTTCTTCATTATTTAATTCGTTTAATTTTAATTGTTCTTCAAGGGTATTAATTATTTCTTTACATTCATCTGATTGAAGATCATCTGGTTTTAAGGAATAAATTTTTTTTATTTTAAGAGTTTCAATTTCTTCGAATTCTAAAAAGGGTAGTCTAATTTCAACATTTCTAGTAGTATTACTAATAGCAAAGAGATTAACTTTATAATTTTCTACTGTAACTAAATTTTCACCGATAAAAATATCAGGTTCGGCTGAGTTTCTATGAACACATCCCTCGCCAATTTTCGGGATTTTAACAGAAAGTTTTAGTAATTTACGCGTCCTAGACGGTATCTTAATAGTCTGATATCTTTGAGTTGTAAAATCTAGTGAAAAGTTATCCGGAAAAATAATTTTATTATATAAAAAGGATAATACAAAGAAGCATTATGAGAAAGTCGTATGGGACTATTTGCATTTTACACGGAGAACCCTCTATATTTATAGTTATTTCCCTAATCGTCCTAAGGAGTCTGGCTTCTATTTCCGCGAGCTCACAAGTTTTAGAAGCATCTATATTATTATAATTAAGTAATTTTTGTAATAATATTAATTTCTGACCATGTATCTATCAAAAATAAACCATTATTGTTAATAAGGTCGACACTTTTTACTAACACCGAGCTGAGGACTCCATAGAGTGTATCGAAAGGACTCGTAGTTCCTCACATTTTATTTCTGGTGACGCTTTTCACTCGTTACGTTCACTGTCGCATCTATTTACTGACCGCGTCTTGAGTTTAAATAATTGTTACTGAATTGAGACCATTGCGACGATTTCTTATTTAACCTAATTTGATTATGCTTTCTCGTTTTACAATTGCCAATCGTATGGCCATGGTATTTACAATAGTTACAGAAATTATTAAATCTAGATTGCGGGCAATATTTGTCAATATGCCCTCGATTTCTGCAATGATAACAATATCGGAGTCTTTGATCGGGTTTAGAAAATTCTCTACATTCTTCTATAGCTCTAACTCTATAATCTCTATCGCGATTTGAAGGTGAAATTACACCATTTTGTCTTTCAGATTTTTCAAGAACTGTCTCTGTGTAACAAATAAATTTCGCAAACTTTAGCTGTTGATGTAGCTTTTTCAAACGTTTTTGGTTCTATCTTGTTAATAAAGGTAGCTATACGCTCATACAATCCAATAATAAAACTTATAATTGCGTTGTCTGTCATTCCGTGACTCATACCTTTGGCTACTTCATTCATATAAGTTTCATTTATAAGTTCTACAATTTTGTTCAAGATTTGTGATACTCTCCATATTCAGACATGTTTTGAGTAGTTCTTTGTGAAATGTTAAAAAGTTCAGTTTGATGTTGAGCTAAAGTTATTGCTGGGTAAAATGCAGATTTTAATTCATTAAATAATTGTTCTGAATTATCAAATTATTTGTACTCAAGGTATTAACAGGCTTGTCGGGTTACGCGAGATTTGACAAGTCTTATAAAAATAAAATAATCGGCAGGATCGATAACTTTGTGTACATCTTGACATTCGCGGATAAATTTTGTTGCAGCAATATTTTTTCTGTCAAATTCTGGAATTAATTTTAAGGATTCAGTAGTTTTTATAAATTTAATTTGATCTTTACTTTTAATAGAATTATTTTCAATACTGGGTTGTTTATTACAAAATAGGTTACTATTAGAATTACCGGAAGAAGCTGACAGGTTTTGAATTGGGCTACTGAAATAATTATGTAGAAGGTTTGAAGTTGAATCATCATTATTATTACGTTGATTTGCCGGTACTGAACTTATTAAATCGTGAGTGTTTTCAGATAGATTCTGTTGAATTTGAGGTTTTTGTGCTGCATAAACTAAACCGTTTACAACTTGATAGCAACCGTCGGTTAAGGGCTTTGATTGTCTTTTAAAATATTTTCAGAATTTTCAAGATTTTTTTGTTCATCGTTATTTTCGAATGAAGAATTATTTACAACACGGTTTTGACCATTATTTTGATTTACATTATCATTTCTTAAATAGTCTAAATTATCACGATTTTTCGGAGTTAATGAATTTAAACTCAAGTTAAATTAATCTCATTCAAGTTAGATGTATTCCACTCAAGTTAGAAGTATCCCACCACTGTCACCAATTGTTATGTCCAAACCTTTTGATTCGATATTAATCGAATAAAAGCTGGTATGTTCGATTTATCCACTTGAGTGGATGTTTGAAGTAAAAAGACTTTATTTAATTTTAACTTTGATTTTAAATGATTGGAAATGTTAAATAACCGTGATAAAATAAATTGGAAAAGAACTTAGAAAAATCTTGGATTTTTGATCAGAGGTTCTGCTCGGGAGAAAGTCTCGGACAGAACTAAGCGATTTGAAGCGGGGAAGACGGCTTTTTATAGGTATGGATAAAGAGGAGGTATCTTTTGAACTTGATCTTGAAAATTTTAT
The DNA here is from genome assembly GCA_949152435.1 of Gastracanthus pulcherrimus. NCBI lineage: Eukaryota > Metazoa > Arthropoda > Insecta > Hymenoptera > Pteromalidae > Gastracanthus > Gastracanthus pulcherrimus. Next base: position 39,745,417 of record OX424576.1, on the reverse strand, counting down.
TGTGGAATTTCTTTGAAATTGATTGACAGATGTTGATAGTTGATGTCGGCATTCCTCTAATAAATAGGCAGTAGCAGCCTTTAAAGCTGAAGGGTCGCTTCTTTTGAAAATGGCTGATTTTCCAATTCTTAGAATAGGACTAAATCTATTCTTTGATCTTTCCGATAAGAATTCTCCAAAATACTCTTTTAATAATTTTGACTTTAACGGTCTAATTTATTTAATATATCAGTTTTATTAAATTGGTAAGTTATTTACTTATTGAAATTTATTGATTATTATTTATTTATTTGGTTTTTAGGTTTGTCAAAATTTATCGTATGATTAAGTTTTGAAATAGACCCCTTTTCGCGCTTTTTTCAGAGTGAGAAATACAGTCTGTTTGTATATAATGACGTAGGATATAACAAAATCAATCAAAAAGCCCCACTTAGGTTATGCGACGGAAGATGGTACCACCCTGGCACATACGAAAAAGAATCACCATCCTCTGGGTGAACAGACTTCCCTTACTGTTATAAATAATTCAGATACATAAAAAATTATTTGCTTTAAAATACAAAAATGATATAAAATATACGTTTATTGATGTTACAAATTAGCGTGTACAGAATTAGTCTTACATAGAAACGATGCTCATATGTTGGTTTTGATAATAAATTAACGATATGAGATGAAAGTAGGAATAATAAAAGTACAAACATTACAAATAATATAATAAAAAAATACGTCAAAGTTGTCATAATGAACACACATCACATGTTGTAAGGGCAATATATAATATGATTAGGATTTCCGTTCCTTTGTATAGAATATAACAGTAATGACAATGGTGCTTTATATAAAAATCTACAATAAATAATTAATTATATACTGCTACACAATACTCAAAGCGCACGGTAGAAGAAATCGGTAAATAGGCATTTAATTCGAAAACTTCGAGTTTTTGCGCACTTTTAATTTCGTAACTTGGCACTTCGTGATTGTCCATCGCACGATGCCTTTTATATTCGCATCGATGATCATCATAATTTTTTTTATCATTTTTCGTGGTTTATAAATTAAAAATTAAATTATACATATATAAAATAAATAAAAACGACATCATATATCTGTATAATTATTCGCAAGCTCAGCAACATTCACAAGATGTGTATAACTTATTTTGAGTTCGTTCATCAATAGAAGTCGATTTATAATTTGATTCTCTTCTTCTACCTAAGATTGCGTGCCGAATATCAGACTTCAATTACATACACTTGGAGCTAGCATTAAATTTTAAAGCATTACATTTTTTTGTCTTTTGCTCGTGTCTCACGCATTCTGACGATGGTCGACAATGATTTTCGATATTGCGTGCAATAGAAATTTCGATCGATCAGTGATAAAAATTTAATTGGCAGTCCTATTTTTTTTTACACTTTCTCCGAGAAATTTCAAATTTTCGTTCAGTAGAGATAGTTTTTGGGCTCCTCCGTGGGCTGCCCGCAGACGCCATGGTACTTCTTTGTGACGTGATTTCGCGTGCGGCAGTTCTCGATCTCGAGGAAGCACTCATTACTGTAGGACATGCCGTCGGTGCCACAGACAGGATCGTAATATGGCGGGCAGATCTTTTGACAGCCGCGGAACATAAAGCCCTGCACGCATCGCTTCATCGGCACCACGTACACGTGTTTTCTGCAAATTAAGCGTTTGTTTTAAGAATTTTTTATTACGAAGATAATTAGTGGCTTTTTTATATGGTTTATCTCCCTTCTTTATTATTAATTATACTTAATTACTTAACTGTATATTATATAACAATTAAACAGGCATTAATCCAAGATTTTTTTAGATAAATGTAATTAATGAATTCTCTATTAAAATAGCTTCAGCAAAAAATCCATAAGTAATAAAAATTACTTTCACGACAACATTAAAAGTAATATATGGGTGATTTTGCCATAACTGTCCCAGTTTAGCTTTAAACGTATCCGACAATTTATTAGAACAAAAAATTTCTTTTCTCCATAACTAACTCTTTCTTAGAGTTTGAGGATTTTCTGAACGCATAATAATATTGAAAACAAAATACTAGAATGGGGTACATTAAAAACTATTCCAATCAAAATGTACACAATATTATATCGACATTCCTTAAGAAGACTAGCACATTTCAGATTTCTCAAAAACACCTAGTTCTTTTCAGAAGCCTCTTAGAAAAAACTAGTAGTTTTTAGATTGTCTTATAAATACTATCGCTTTCTTAGATTTTCAAACAAAATTAGAGTTTTTATCTAAAATTCTAAATATTGCTAATTTTCATAGGAAATTTCTAATAAATACTAGTATTTTTCGAGAAACCTGAAACGTGTTAGTCTTTGTAAGGAGCAACGATACAATGTTAGCAGGGGACGAAACTGACAGGGACGGAACTGACATTCCACGTTAAAAATGCTTGTAACGTTTCGTATATTTGTTATTAAAATTATCCCGCATAGATTATTCTTATGTCCTCCAAATACTATTAGAAAATGCATTTTGTTGACCAATAATAATAATTTAAATAGTTGTTTACAGGGAGGATGGAATTGACTGAAATGTTTGTACGTTACAAAATTAAAAAATATTCTTGTGCGCGGTTGCAATTTTTCAAACCTTTGATAATTCTGACGTTTGCATTTGTGTACTCAGGATATATACTTTGAAAGTCAAATAGTACTTTTTTCAAAGTGCTTCATGCCATTATCAACATTTTGGTGTAAATCACTGGACAAGAAGTATACATCCGATTTTAATATTAGTTAATTAAATGTGGCTTTAAAACTAATGGAAATATACATAATAAACCCTACAATTTGCAACATGTATGTAGAGATTTGATATATTCGCTCTTTTCTCACGTGGTATAAGGTTTTATATTGAAAATCATGTTTTAGACGCGGGTCGGAACTGACATTTTGACGTTATTTTATTGATTGAATCTAAAAACCAATCATTTCAATTCCTGCAATTTATCCAAGAAAGTTGACAACATTATACACACATTAGAGTCGACAAACATTCTTTTTCATTCATACACTCGTATGCGAGGTCTGGACGCCATCTCGGGCAGTTATAGCAGAACCACTTATATGCCTTTATTCATTAGTATGAAGTAATATTTTTTTAATCTTTATATATCAAAGAAATAAAAATATTTATATGGCTGATTTTCAAAATATTATGACGAAAAACTATGTAAAGAGCTTTTACGCATGCTTCTTCATGTAAATATTGTCGTTTCTCAATTTTTTAACCATAAGAAAATGCATATTATATATGAAATAGTATAAATTATTATAAGCTGATAATCAATAAAAGTGTCTCTACTATGGCATATTACAAGAAACTCACGGTATAAATCGAACATGATAAAAAGACGCTTTTATACACGTTTGTTGATATAAATATCATTATTTTTCACCTTTTTAAGTCATGGAAATATGTATATTTATGAATAAAAAACATTTTAGAAAAACAGTTTATACTTTACCTAGTTTCATAAATATAGATATTTCTATAGTTAAAATAGGTGGAAAAAGACAATATTTATATGAAGAAATTCGTATAAAAGCTCTTTACACTTTTATCGACTTAACTAATGAGTTTATAACTTTTTAACGGCTTATAAATTGATATAGTTTTATAAGTATATATCTTATTATGATTAAAAGAATCGATAAATAACTTACTGTAACAATATTTACATAAGCAAACATATCTATAATAGTTGTGTATCAAAGTAAATAGTTTTAGAACTTAAATAAAAACGACAGAAAAATCATAATATTTTGCAAATCTGTCACATATATATACAGATTCATAATACAAAATAATACAAATTTAATTTTAATTGTTCTATAAACATATCAGTGTAAGTTCCGTAATTATACAATAAAACTGTTTATAGTACAACATGCTTATATAAAGCGGTACAATCAGACAGATAATTAAACAAATGAATGTCGGCGACTTACCCGCAATTATCCCTCTTCATTTCGCACTCATTCCGGTAGAGCTTGTTATCGGAGCCGCAGACAAACTGTCTCTCACCGCTGCAGATCTGGTTGCAGAGCGCAGTGGTGCGACAATGCTGTGCCGGCACTTGTACCACTCGCTGACCGCACGTCTCCTTCTGAAGCTGACAGAGAGACCTAAGAGAAAGATCTTATTAGATTCTGTTTCCTCTAGTAATTACGTTAGGAAATTGAAATGTTTTCAAATTAATTGCCTTTGTAAGAATATTTTAAATTATATTAATATCTCATTTCTAGAGTGAGACTAGATATTAAAAATATTGCAGGTATCAGCGTTAGATTTGAGTGCAAAAAATGACATAAAAAAATAAAAATTATATTTATACCTTAAACATCCGTCCGTAAAAAATACATATGTTAAATATCTATAAAATAAAAAAATCAAGTGGTTTTCCAAAAATATTAAATTTAATTGTGTTGTTATATTTTTGTGTCCTGCAAAATGTCTAAGAATTCACGCGAAAATTCAATAAGTTATATTAAACGAGTCACCAGCGCCTTCTATTTATTTATAGCATCGCGCATTCTCGCCAACGTTCATTGGCAATATTACAATTTTACTATGTAAGTATATACCGGTAGACGTTGCCGTCGCTACCGCAAACTGGTTCCTCCGGGATGTCATTGCAGTCCTCCGGGCACTGTTCGGTTTCCTTCAAGGTCGTGCACTCGCCCACGTGAGCTAGCTGGATGCCTTTTCTAAAAAATAAGAGGCAAAAACGAACGGAAATGCGATTTTAGTGCATAGTGCATTTGCAGAACGAGCGCTTGTGAGCAGCAACTGCGAGCGGCTCATTCGAATGCAGCTGTAGAGAATCGCGTCGCGGCTTGTATTACGTCTTTGCGTGGGATGTGTAGGTGCGCGGAATGGACTGTGTCCTCACAACACGAAACGTACACTGCGGCTAAGAGACCATATGAGTGTTTGTGTACTTAATATGCAGTGCGTAAATAATCTAGTTTGAATCGTTCATGAAGATAACACTATTTTGTATGTTTAATGCATATGTTCTTGCTCTGTAAAGTTAGGCTAATATTATAGTTGATAAATTAATTTATCTGTTACTACTTAAGACGTAAATTTTTGCAGTTTCAACTATTTAATAATGTTATTATTACGCTCTTGAAAAATTAAATAAATGGAAACAATTCTTCAGATAATTTCAACAAAAAATAAAAAAATGCAACATTTCAATACAACTAAAGTGAGTAATTTTTAAACTATAGTTATGTAACTTATTTTTAACAAAGATAGATGATCTTTTCTATATATATAATGTCTATGCTTCTTCTAAAAGATATTTCCTAAATTTAATAAAATTTTAATTTATATTTTATCAATATGACTTGAAAAGTAAGAATCTATTTTGAGTTTTATAGTCACATTTCTCTTGCATTTATGTTCCATTAACTTCGGAAAAATCTATTCTGATTAACTTCATTACATATATAATGAACATTATTTGATTACAACTCACATTATTTTTATTTACTAAAATATGCGTATGAAAATGTGTTCAAAGATGATCTGAGAAACGGTAATAAGTTATATAGTACACTTACAAGCAGATGGCGACATTCAAGTGACACTGGTTTGGATAAGTGTTGGCATCGCTACCGCAAACTGGATCGACTTCGGTTCCACAGTGCTGTTGCTGCTTCACGCACTTCGACAAGCGGTTTCGACATTTTTCAAAGTCTACAGACGTAACTTTTCTCCTCGTGTTTCTGCAGACATTAGATTTTATTAATTGAAAGATCGTAATATTTTAGTGGATATTTTAAAATGTATGATAAAACTAGGCATAATATTTTCCCAAAAAAAAATTATTTTTTAAATACAGTCTTTATTTTGTATTATTTTGTTTTAAATTCTACAATTTGATTTTTCAAAAATTTACAAAAACTGATTTTCAAATATCTGTACATATACAATTTAAAATCATATTACTATAATACCATAATGCACATGTCCCTATTATTATTAGAATATATTATTTAAGATTTAAGAAATATAAATTTTAAATTACTTATGAAATAAAACAATTGAAAATACAATCCATTCTAAACGGTTTAGAGATTAAAATGTTATGTAGAGAAACCATGAAATGCAATGGAATATTTTAGTGGATGGTAAGAAAGTGAAATAAATATTTAAAGACAGAAAATCTCTCAAAATCTTATCACAAATCAGTCAAAAAATCGATACCTTTCAAAGTTTTAAAAAGTAATTTAAAAGCGTGCTTAAACCACTTTAAAATGTATAAGATTGATTCGTAAAGAAATTTCAAAACCAGAAATATCATCTTAACATAAACTAAAAGTGCATACATATAAGTACGTCATGTACTGGTGAAGATTGGATAAATTAATGCTCACGTCTGAAGTACAACATCTTTCACGATAACGATAAAAAGTTATCGCCATTGCAAGCTTAAATTATAGATTAATATTCGCTTAACGGATCCTTCATCCATGAAACTCACCCGCAGTTAAGCATTTGCATTTCGCACTCGCTTCGGTAAATGCTTCCGTCGGAGCCACAAACTGCAATTTCCGGCTCGTTCTTGCAGTCCAAGGGACAGGCTGTGGCCGCGCTGCCGGAAGTCCTTTCGCGCGACACGCAGAAGGACATCGGTACTTCAAAAACGTGCTTCCTGGAAGAGACCAAGATATTTTTTCTTCAATCGCTTTTGTGCAACGATACACAGTTTCCCGTTAGTCGTTCGAATTCGCTGTGCGCATATTTGAGGATAAATTTTACTCTATACTAATTTATACGAAAATAAATAATAGTAGTTAAAAGAATTAACTTTTTCAATCCGTACATGAAAACTTTCTGCATATAACTTGATACAATATAAGTGAACAAAATTTGACTGTAATACTAAGTATTTTCTTGAGCTTTCTCAAAGTTTAGCAAAGTTTAATTAAAGCTTGTACGTATTTTATATTTTCTGAATATGTGTACTTAAATATAATGTAATAGCATAACACATTATTATAATAATGAATTCCCTAAATAGTAAAAGGAACAATTATTAGTTAGCGTAATATCAGTATATAGCACATTCTACAATTCCAAAAACTCCAATTACAAATTTCGCTTAAAAAAGTTTAATAAACATTCGTCGAATAAGTATCCTCTCTTTTTTTCAGAGGAAAAAACACTGCTCGCGAATTCAGAAGGGGGTCAGAGGTCGAGGGCCGATTTTTTTTTACTCTGCAACTTACCCGCAGTTCTTCGCTCGCATTTTGCAGGTGTTCGCGTAGAGGATGCCGTCGCTTCCGCAGGCCGGCTTGGCGCCACGCCAGCAGGACTCCCGACAGTGTCTCGTGGTCTGGCAGTGCTTCTTGTTCGTCCTCACCACACCCTGCCTGTGGAGTCGATAGAAATTCGTTGAAATATCGCCAAATGAATACGGATAGTTTGTGAATGTCTCGGATATATGTATTGAGCACGTTTGGCTATGCGCATATTATATGTATTGCTTTTCAATGAAGTATTGGCTAACTAAACCACTTCCGCTTCTTGCCAGCGTTTTTACAATTATTCATGCTTTTTAGTTTTTCGTTTTTCTAATACTTTGTTACTAATAAATTATTGATCTTTTTTGAATAAAATTGAACTCAAAATCGAGTAGGTCTTTATATTTCTTAATATTATTAGCCTAACAAACATTTTCTTGATTATTATAATATCGATTTATTATTCAGCAATTTTAGATAATATTTTACTTTAAGAAGTTCATTTAGTTAATATTATTATTACCTCTTATCGAAACATTTCTAGGATATTACCAAACTAATATCTAACTTGTTTAATTAATATATCTGCATCATAATACGCAAATAAAAAGTAAATTATATTGCATCGTTATGGGCTACAGGCTATACCAATTATCCATATTTTAATAATCAAAAAATAAGAGTAGTTAACTAGTTATCACATTGCCTGTAAAATACAAGACATTAAATTGTATCTATTAGAAAGCTTCCTGACAACTTGCCAGCAAATACGCAGGTAACCGGCAACACATTATACGCTCCCTGATTTTCAAGTTAGTCTCCTTCTTTTAAAAATTATTATTTAGTATTAATAAAAGTATGTCAACTGTTAATTGAACACTTTGAAACAACTTTAACTTGCTGAAAATTAATTAAACCTAACATTAAAGCTTCTCCCGATCGGTTTAAATCCAAAGCTCAGCGTACAACCAACCACGACGTCCATCTCGACTACTCACCCGCAAGTCAGCAGCTTCATCTGACACGTGGACTTGTAGACGTTGCCGTCGCTGCCGCAGACCGGTCCGTCGAGAGGCGCGTAGTCGCAGGACACCGGGCAGTTCTCCCGGTGGGCCGAGATGTTGTTGCAGGGCCCGAGGTGCGACAGCTCGATCCCCACCCGACAGATCTCCACCCTGAGCATGCACTTGTTGAGGTAGGTGCGGCCGTCGGTGCCGCAGACCGGGTCCTGGTCGCCGGGGCAGCGGTGCTCGCACTTGCTGCTCGACGAGCGCAGGCAGGCCGTCTTCTCCGCGGCCACGCTCACGCCTGTTGGTGCGCGGAGATCAAGGTGACTTTGCGTTAGTTGGGATCTTTTGCACGCTTGAGGTTTTGATTAAGGACGAAGCAATTTACATGGAAAACACGAATGAGCCATTTGTTCAGTGAACGACCTAAATCGATCTGTCTCATAGAGCAGATCCTAACTCTGAAATTAAATCTGTAAAGTTTTGCTGCTATTTAGATATAACATTTTTTTAAAGTTATATAGGTACTTAACATTTTTCAATATTAAGTGAAATCGGTTTAGGTCGTTCTCCGAGCATCAAAAACTTACTTGGGTGTTATGTACAATGATAGAAAAATAAAGAAACATAAAAAAAGTTTGTCGAACACAAAATTGTAAATATTGTATTTTCAAGTATTAATGACCAGGCTCTGGTCAGACCATTGTATTTTTATGTTAACATTTACCGCTTTGTGTAAAATAATGAACCATTGTTAATATTCTATTTAATAGACAACACACTCACAAAACAATTGGATACAAAAAATATTTTACTACAGAATTACATAACACCACGATAATATAAAAGTTTCTTGGATCAAATTCTCAGAATAATTGAATTTCTTCAAGTGCCATCTTACACGCCAAACTTAAATAACTTTCATTTAAGACTCTTCCATTCTTCCACACGTGTGCACGATTCTAACAAACAATTGAAAATAATGCCACTACTCGCTTTACAGAAGAGACTCCAAGATCTGAGATCGACGTCATCGACATTGTTGACGAAAGACACGTCAGACGCCCGGTGGGCGCAATTTACGATCAAAAGGCCTGGTAGCCAATGGACCGTTCATTCAAGTAAAGCAAGAAAACAGCAAACTCCCGAGTCTAGCTGCTTTACGCGGAATCGTATCGTATACGCGGGACAGGGCGCGAGATCAGTGCGCGGCTGATGATAATGGTGCAATTAGACTTTTTTGCGCGCAAAGGCAGCAACACCGTGGCGCGCAGCGCGGCGTGGCAACTTCATTCTTAATTAAGATGCCGACGAGCTGTAAGGTTTCCCTCTTTCTCTTTCTCCTTTTCTTGCGCCTCTTTATCTTCTCTAGCTCTGATGACAATGTACGAGACAAATAAAGAGAATGCAATTCGAGCGATGATGCGTATCATGCCTATAATTTCCTTTAATGAAAGGAAAAGGAAGTTGCATGAACTCTTAGAGAATTTTATGTATTTTATTCTTACACTCTATTACAATGCTGTTTGTTTGATATTAAATGTATAGTTAAAAAGAATGTTACTATCAAATAGTCTAACAGGTACTACAAAAATAAAACGATGTAAGTAACACGATGTAGTAAAATACAACATTGTTGTAAAATGCAAAAGATACAAGAAATACTTTTTGAAAACAATATCGTGTCAAGTCAATTAAAACTTTTTGCAGTAACTTAAATAGAAAAATATCTTTTTAAATAGCAATGATCTACTTAAGACTAGTAGATTAATAACTTATTAACACAATATTAAATTTATAATTGAAAGAACTTACTACGATACCAAACAAAAACTTAATCCTGAAATATTTTTGAGTAGTAACAGTAAATAGTCAAAGATTCTTATCAGAAATACAAGAAATACTTTTCTAAAATCACATGAATACATATGAATACAAAATATAATGTTTAATGTAGCTCTAATGAGAAAATATTTCTACAGTCATAAACTGCTTTAAACCAGAAGGTTAATAACTTATTAGCGTAATATTAAAAACAACTTTCTTTATAGATTTAATTTTATGTCTTCATTAAATTATATTTATAAAAAGCGACAAACTTCATAATATCAATATTTACAAAAAAAATAATTCAATGTCAACGAAAAAATGAACCCTACATTAATTAATTAATTAAATTAGTAGACTAATTAAAACGAAGTAATGACTCAATGCAGCATCAAGCCTGCTGTAAACTTTACGGAACCCAACGCGGTTTCACGTCTAAACCACCAACAGGCCTGCACTCGCGTATAAAGCATCGCAGCTCTGCATTCTCCTCATTCTGTCTTATCCCGCGCGTGCACTCACTGCTCGCATGCTCTTTCACTTCCCTCCTTTCATCCTTGTGTTCTCTTACTCTTCCTCTCTCTTTGCCTCTCCTTCGTTACACTTCTTGAATTAGCCTTTCCCTCCTTCTCCGCGCTCACTCGTGCTTTCGCCATAGAGCTGTGTACAGTTGCCGAGCGTATGGTGGATATATACGTGTGTGTGTACTCACCTTTACCGCAGGTCTTCTTCCGCATTTCGCACGAGGACGCGTAAATGACACCGTCGCTGCCGCATACCGGTTCGCCGCTCGTCGGACAAATGCGCGGACACGAGCTGCTCGCGTATTCTGCAACAGGAGAAAAAAAGAACGAGAAATGCCCATTAGTCGATGCGTGGACATGGGTGATAATGGCTTTGTGTATATGGGAGCATCAACGACTTTCGTCGACTGTTGGTTGCCATTTACACAGCCGGCAGACAGAATAACCAACGGAATATAGCTATGAATTTAGCTTGTGAAATAATTTTAAAGATTACACATATGGATGGTTCTACTGAAACATATATTTTCGTTTCTAGTTTTGTTTCTAAAAAGTATGAATGTTAGGATTATTTTTCATAAAAATAAAAAACTATTAATGAAATATAGTAACGATGTAGACTTAGGCGCAAAGCAAACTTATATGTAATTACGAACAATTTTGTGCAATTATATACAAAATTATACACAGAATACACAAAATTACTCTCAAAATTAGGATGTCTTCAAAAAGGCTTTAGAAATTACATTTTGAAAATCACGACATAAAAATGGGGTCGTACTTATTTTTCAGGTAACTGATATTCACCACAGACACCACTTCTAATATACATAGTTTCAGAAAGTAGAAATTAAGTAACCTCAAGGAAAATTGTATAGCAAAAATATAACATGGAGAATATCTATTTTAGTAGAATCACCTAAATACGTAGCTTTATTTTATAATTATAATTAAAATAATGTTCTTTAAGATATTTTGTCCGCCAATTGTACAGATATAAAAAATATATAAAACAATATGTATATCGTATTGTTTCAATTGTACATATAGATGTGGGTATTATATTTTTTATTTTATGAAAGACTTCTTTTACGATTCTTATTGCCTTCATTAAAGCGTAATTACATACTATAAGGTTTAGTGAGCAATTACCCTACGTGATTGTTAAAGTGTTGCGTTTAATTATTTTAGATGATCGTAAAGGTGATGTTCTTACATGTTATTATAAATTAAATATACGTTTATGGCACAGACGTTGAGATAAGAATAAAACAAATATGTTGATTGCGTTAAAAATAAATAAAAATGGAATAAAAACTTACGACAAGGGTATGAATTTATATCCTGGTATAATAAAAGTTTTTTGGGATATTTTATCAAAGAATTTGTTTTATTTCTTCTGTCATAAAGATAGCTTTATTAAAAATACTTTTAAATTATTATGATCATTAACGATTTTTTTACTTAAACGTTTTGTTTCGATAATGAACATTCATTGCTTCCCGATTCTAAAATTAACATCATTTTGTCACGAGATCGGAATACAGAAGCATCGCGTGCTGAATACTCCTTTGCACTCAATACGTGATTTTTCGCAATATTTTCCAACCTAGTAGCTCGACTAAAGTCGTGATCGAACTGTTACAATAAAGTAACTGTTTCACAAAGAACGATTATTTTACGGATGTTAGTTCGGAGCCAGACCTTTTATTTCAGTATTAACTGTTTTAAGCATTAATCGTAGTCATATTTAAGAAAAAATTTTTGATTATATTATAAGATATAATTGCTTGAAATTGTAATTATCCTGTGTAAATAATAACATATTTATTTTATGAATGATAAAATTTATATTATTATTGTTCAAAAATTAATAACGAAGCATACATTTTAATGAATTTGTTAATTCAGCTTATTCCTTACTTACCGCTTCTTTTTAGATAAATAACAATTAAATTGAAATGGAGAAGACTTAAAAAAATTGCATACCAATCCTTGTTTTTAGTAGGATAAAATATAATCATTTGTAAACTAAACATTTGACAGATATATAGTTCATTAAAACAGTACTAGGTGGCGCATGATTTAAAACACACTACTGAAGCAATAATATACAAGAAAATTATTTCTTTCGAAATTATGTATGAAAGTGTCTTATTAAGTGAGAGAGGGTGGATTATTCGTTCATTCTTTCATTTCAAACCTAACACCCATGCGTCATCTCCATTCCTCACCATCATCAACCTGCTCTAACCCTCTCACTCGAATGTCGTTTACCTGCCTGTACACAGCCGGACCCTCAACTCTTTCCCACAACCATCATCCACGTCGCTGAAAGCGCGCGCCTCGCGCATAATAATCCGCCTCATTGTCCGCAAGAATCCTCGAGCGCGCGCGAAACTCTTCCCATGGAGCCTCCGACTTCACGCGGGGCGAACTCGTTTACGCGGTTTCCCTGTGTCGAAACTACATTATAATCACTTCCGGCTGACCATAGCGAACGCTTCGCTCGCGCATACGTATATACACGCGCTCCAACAGAACAGCGGCAGCAGCACCGGTAGCAACCAGCAGAAGCAGAAGCAGAAGCAAACGCGCCCGTGGTCTCGGTCCAGCGAGTCTCGGGTCAACAGCACCTTTGAATTTACCAGCGGGCGCGAGCGCGCTTCCGCGCGCATAATAAATAACGAATAATAAAATCGCCGGCCGGCGCGCGCACACTGTGCCGTACAGTTATATAGCCGCGGAATTAATCGGAGAGACTGAGCTAGACGGTGCGGGTGAATCCGCAGCGATTTGCGAGGTTGTGTGCGCCCCGCGAGGAGATGTCTGGGTCTTGATAAAATTCACGAGCCGAGGTGCGAGAAGTTATCGTTGGGGGAAGCTCGAGATAGCCGAAGTTGGGTGTACCGCGGCTATTCGTGTGTATAGGTATATTGGTTCGCTGTGCAGGAAGAGTTACTTCATTGTAGGAGAGTTCGAGAACGTATAATGCTGTTATGGATAGTGGTCTTGTTCGGAAGATTATTTTCCTAGAACGACTTGCTTTAATAACTGTGTTTGATTATCTTCTCCGTCGGAATAAATTTGCTTTTAATGGGACATGCATATGAACAGTCCACGAGGAAAATGATATTTCAAGATTAATATTAACTTAAATAACTTTTAATAACCAAGTAAATCTCTCTTTAAAATTTTTGGAGTGAAAATCGTACTACAGTGACTATTTTCACAATTTCGGAGTAAAATTCCACTCCAAAAATGGGAAAACACAGTCATTGGAGTAAGATTTTCATGTAAAAAATTTTAGAGAGCTAATCGGTTCTCAAAATTAACCTAAGTTTTCATAGATAAGTTATAAAATTTTGACACAGTGTGCGTAAATTTGCGCTTTACGTATTTCATACATGCTTAAAGATGCAATTTCACACCCTGCACTGTTTTGCACCCTTGTTATGAAAACTACTATTTTTTTTAATCATACAAAAATTTTAATAGCACTATTCATAATATCAATCTTTTATAAAGCATAATGGATTATTAGACTGAAAAAACACTACCTTCCTTTAAATAAAAAATACGACAGCATTCATAAAAGTGACAAATGACGTAACAAATAAAATCAAAAGATCGATAATCCGTAGTTTCCCTTGCTCTCTAGGCGCATCTCACTGCGTACAGTCGCAGTCTTGTTTTTGCATTGCACCATTACTCGACCGTAACTCAGCTCGACCGTCTGCGAGCGACACAGGGGAGAGAAGAAGAATGAAGAGGAGGAGGTGTTCGTCACTCCCACGGACTTCATTTAAGTGAATCAATTATGCCAACGAGCGCTGCAGCGTCTATATACCCCGGACGACGACCGAACAATGCAAATCGAATTATGCCCATGGAATTTTCTCCATATGCACGCGCGCGAGAAGCCTCGTGTTTGGGCTTGCGCGCGCTTGATAAAGCGGCCGGCAATGCATGCGGGTCGTCGAACCAATTCTATAATAACCCCCCAGTTTATAGGTACGAATCGATGAATATTGCAGTCTATTTTCTATTAGTACTTCTTTCATTGTTTACATTAATAAGATTGATTACAGATTTAAAAAGTTCTATGTCACCAGAACCAAGGTGAAATTAATCAATTTCGAAAGTTTCGCAAATGCTCGTGATTATTTTACCACTCACGACATATCAAATAGTAAATTTCGTATAATTTAAATAATTTTACTGTAAATTATCAATGGGATTAATTTGACGCTTCTTACCAAGATTAGCATATTAATTTTATGTTTATTAAAAAATACTAGTTCTATGTAAAAGTATCCTTTAAAAACTAACACTTTTTTGAGTCTATAATATTATATTAAAGACTAACACTTTTTTAGAACCTCCGAAAAAAATTATAGTACTTGCCGGAGAGTCTGAAAAGTACCAGTTTTTGTACGAGGAATCTGAAAAAAAAAATCATTTTTCCAGAAATCTGGAATGAGTTTGTCACCGTAAGGGGCGACGAATTCAATTAATTAAATTATTATACTATATGTCGTAAGTTTTTAAATTATTATCTTAAGCGTTTGCAAAAATTTTCAAATTGTACTTAATCGACTATAGTTCTGTGCCACATTTTTAAATAAAAAGTTTTCTTTCTGTTGCTATATGAAGATATCTCAATCAAAGTCTTTTGTTCAATAGTACATTGTTCTCAACCAATCGTTTGAAATTGAATTTCATTTTTGTCTGTAGAATGTCTGAACGAATATCCATAGTGATGTGACACACGAATAATAAAAAGATCATCTAACAAAGCTTCTGTGGATTTTTTTATCTTCCATTTTAATTCCTTTGTCAAATATGAAAATTCTATTAGTTCCTCGTATTGTTGAAACATTTCCATAAACCAAATAAAATGTAGTCCTTTACGGAAGCTAACTGATCAACCAAACTCTCCTTTGTTAAAATATGAAATTGAAATAAAATATGAATCACGGTATCAATTCTTGAACTCCTATCAATTTGAGTCAATTTCTGCGTGTAACTGATTTAAAATATCTAATAAATAAATTGTTCTTCAAACATGACCACCTCATAATTTATCAATCCTCCGTTTATTATTACTTTTCTGATGTTCATCAACCACTTATCAATGATAAATGATCGAACCGCACTCTCTCAGCTTCAATCTCAACGCCTCCAATCCCAGAAAGCTGCACTAGCGATCCCGCGGCAGTATGCCCGAACAACGTGAGAGAATTCCCGTGTAATTGGTACGCCACGTTAAATATTCTCATCCGCGCGCAATAATGGCTTCCGAAAAGTAGCAGGATTAGGCCTCGCTCCGAGCAGCTCCAGGCAGGCATCCTATCGCCTCCGAAGCATCTCGTTTCCTCGTATAAGCCTCATAGCTGCTACTGTCCCGCTATACGCGCGCGGTAACGTACAATACGAAAGTAGCGTGCGCCTCTCGCGCTGTGTATAATACGGAGTCCGTAAGCCGCGGTAGCATGATTTATGCTCGTTATGTACGCACGCGCGCGCGCGCGCAAGCGGTTATCGCGCGAAGAGCAACAGTAGAGCGCACGTGACAACTCTCATCGGCCAATTATCGTAATTGAGGCGAATTATGACGATCTCGCGCCTCGCGAGCCACTGTCGCTGATCGCATCTTTGGTATTTAATAAAGTCTTTATGGTGACGTGTAAGTGCGGCTGTGCATGCGGAGGTTCGATGGCCGCGGGTGTATTGTATTTCATCGTGTCTTGATTTTCAATGTCTTGTATGTAAGAGAGTTATATTTATGGGTTCAGTGATTCTTGTGAATGTAGAATTTAAATTTAATAAATTGCAAAATCTTTCTTTTGTTTACTTCGAAATGCAAGTAATATTTGAATAATTAAGTAATCTAAAATGTTCTTAAAAAGCTGGTATTCTGTTCATTAGTTAGGTGTCGGAATTTGACCTAACAGATGTCAATGAATGGTAAGAAGTATTAAACATATTGGCATATCGTATGATGATTATTTCAGTTTTGATAATAATTTATTGGTATTTTAAAATCGATCTTACAACCAAATAAAGGCTAAGCAAAATTAAGAGTTGCTCATTTCATAGCAAACAAAGTTTTTCAAGAAACAAAGTTTCTCAAGATAATCAATTTATGATCTATTATAAAGAAATTATTATTCTGTTTATTGATAAAGATGTACCTATTATTATTTTTATTTTATCTTCAGTATTTCGAAATTTGCCATTTTTTATGACTAGCATGCTCAAACCAAAATACAAAATTATAACCCATTTTTATGAATTTCAAGTTATCTAGGTTTGACTGCAGTGTATATGTGACATAACTATCACTATAATGGAATTTTCAATTCATTTAACAAAATCAGGATTTAATAAAGAATACTTAGTATCATAAGTAAATTTATTCTTTGCATTGCCATTGCAATGTACACCGATAATGTGTACACGGTAGCAACAAATTTATACAGTCGCATCGTGTAGCGACTACCCGCGAGCTACCGAGCAACGCGAGTATACATTACGAGAATCCACAACGAGGAATGTGCACGCGGCGGATCGCGTATTCCGCGGCTTGCCTCGTAAATTCTTCGTTCGCGGCCAAGTGCGGCGAGCGCGCGCGCGCGCGGCTGAAGTGGAGTACTGGGACGAAAAACTACCTCCCAGACAGTTCAGGTGTCTCTCAATCCTCGCTATCGCGTTAACTTTATTTCAGCCGGCATCTCTATGCGTTTCTTGCACTGACTCTCGTTTTTTCTCCTCTTCCAGCCCCCATCATTCCGATCCTTCTCTCTCTTTTTCACGTCGTACACTTTTACGCGCTGCTGCACCGCGTGTTTCTCTTTTTTCGCGTTCACCTGGCCGTTCCACTTTTATTTGTTTCTATCTATGGTCCAGCAGCGAATCTGCCGCTTGTTTCTAATTGCGAGCGCGCGCGCGCGCGATTGTCTCGTTGAAGCGGCCTTTTTCTGTAGCAGCTTTTCAGCTCGCGATTATGGGTCCGCGCGCGAGCGCAGCCTCTTAACGACTTTCGAATCTGGAGTTATGCGAGATTCGATCCGTTAGACCAAAGAAATTTCATCCCGATGGAACATGACAGTTGATCGCGACCATACGATCCGGGCGCGTAAACGCGCCGTTTCGCCTTCTACTGATGCAGACCGTTTTTCTCCGTTTCTCGCGTCGTGAAATCGCATCGTGATGATTCCCACGAGTTTGATATGGCGCTTTTTTTCAGAAATCGTTTACCAGTATGCTTATTTATTGGTAGAAGGCGTATTAGTAAGGTAACGATAAGTACAGTTTTTTCAGGTATTTTAAAGCTTACAGTTATCGAGAATTGAACTTTTTTTGTATTATATTAAACGACTATTATTAATTTTATAATTGATTTTATATTGAAGTAAATATAAATATAGTGTCTTTCATAAAGCGTACTTTATTTGCGTAAATGTCTATTAATATTTACGGTAATTATAAACTTTGTAATTATTCGTAATGAATCATCATAAAATGATAAGTTTATTGGTAATAATATAACAGGGCGTATTACAGAGACTATTTTTATGTGTAATTAATCAGTAATGTATTCGAAATTAAAAATAAAATGATCAATATAGAAATAGTAAATTATAGACCATCAGCAAGACATTAAGTATTTTATTATAGCTTTAGTTTTATGTAATTAAAAGCCGTTGCAGCATTTAGGCTAAAAGAAATTTCGAACGTATTTCGGGACCAGCCTATACGTAAGAACAGTTAGTCCATAATTTACGGTTCCTACGTGAAGATTTATTACATATCATTCACACACTTTGGCTATCTGGGTATATGTAAAACTTGACGAATTCGCTCATTCGACTCTAGGAATTCCAATCGCAACCAAACGGCACATCGTATCTGGAATGAATATCAATGAATGTCAATCTTTGCAATCTAGAGCATTATTTTTTCAATTCGAAAATTCGAATAGTTTTCTAGTATCGCGTGTATCTAAAGACTAGTAATTATTCATGAATCATTATAAACTAATTCGAATTACGCCTACGTCTATAATTTACAGCTAATATGCAGTTGAAATATTAAAAAAAGAAAAGAACTGTTACATATTGAACGTGTAAAACATAATCGTATGATTATATCAATCATCTAAGGAAATTAGAACTTACTTTTCCATATTATTTCAACTTTTGAATTAACATTTCGTCAGTTTTATCTAAAACCCTATTCACAAATCTAAATCCTAACAAATCAATTACGATTCAATCGACTAATCAAACGTGCGCAAAAACTAGTTATATTTTGTTTCAAAATAGTCAAACGTTCGCAGTAAATATACGCGTACGTACATGTACGCAGTAATCAACGAGCGTAAATCAGTTATCCTAACAAGGAATCGCTCGAGTGTAATTGTACAGTGCAAAGGCAAACACTAGCCTGACTTGACGGATTATCGACAGGGCCAGCCCGGTTGCCGCTGATGCTTGCGCTATCCATTAAGTGCTCGTTCGCTCTCTCTCTCTCTCGCTCTCTCTCTCTCTCCCCCCCTCTCTCTCTCTCTCTCTCTCTTTCTCCCTCTCTATTCTCTGCTCTTCCATCGTATGTCCGACTGTTACGATTGTGCAACTGAGCGAAGGGCAGGCCGGCATGGGCAGCGCACATATTGATCTACTGCACTTTTGCCGAAGAGCCCGATTCACGATGATTAGAACGATGAAGCGTTCAGCTCATTTGTTGATATTGCCAGGCTATTGAAATTCTAACATTCTAAAGCTTTTCTCTCGAAATATTTTGAAATTGTATAATTGTTACTGTTGCAAAATAAATACGCTGAAATTGAATAGCTTGACTAATGCATCGTCTTCATTGGCACTTTAATAGCGTCTCGCTTTAACTTTTAATATTAAATAACATTACAGTGATAGTTGCTAGTAAATTTTAAAGATTTCTATTGTGTAGAGATTTGTTTCTTCTATTTATTCATGCTTAAAAGTTTGGCTTTTCTAAAAAAAATAAATGTGATTCGACATTGAAAGTTACAGCGAGACTCTATTAAACTGTCAGTAAAGACGAGGCATAACGTAAGCAACGTTACCCCAAATTTTCAGAATGCTGCGTATTTTCCACTTTGAGTAAAAAATCAAATACTTGTACAAAATGTTTGTGAGCCTCATGTTCCAACCTCAGTTTTACATAAATATCAAAATCGAATTTGGTCCCGCTGTAACCAGGTAGCAGGTTACAGGCGATGTCCGCCACCGAAAAGTCAGGGAAGAACATTTTTTCAACATGTCCCCGAAAATTTCGGATTGAGGGGGATTCGAGCCCGCACCTCTAGAACGGCAGTTATCTTAAGAGGTACTAGTTTACCACTTGAACCATCGACTGCCCCAAATATATTATTTGAAAATACATTTTTTCTTTTAAGTTTAATACATTATACTGTTGAGATGAGTGTTTGACAATCATACATTACACAACTGAATAATTTAATGATGATTCTCTTTGCGTCTTCCGGTGAGTTTCGAAAAATGATAAGAATTTATAACCTAATAACCTCGATGCATGCAATATTCAGGATCAATCAGAAGAATAACAATTTGAAATACTGTGTCGCCGGCTTTTAATTAGCCCTTGCTTTACATTCACAAGGGGTCATAATGTACAATGCGTCTAAAGAGCAGACAGATTTGCTATAGGGGGACAACATTGATCATTTAATTATTAGATTCCCTAAATTATTTTCTCAGACAATTAAGGTTCTTTCATAAGAATTAACTTTAAAAGTAAAAATGTATACAATCATTTGTTTCCGTGTTACAATATCAGAAAAGTTATAATATAAAAGAATGGTACTTTAAGTGACAAAAAAAGTTTAACATAAAAATGTCGATTTTGCAAAATTAAATATCGCGTAAATTAGAGAATGATTTGACAACCGATCCGAATCTTTCTTATTCGTTGTCCGATTATAATTTGGAAGGTCTCGAATAGTTCCTTAAAAGATTTCAGGGGGACTTACCCATATAAAAATTGAAAAACTTCGAGAAACCTGAAAAGTTACAGCTAATTGTTTATACTTGTACAGTTGTACATGCACGAAATTGACTGTAATTTTGCAGATTTCTCGATGTTTTTCAATTTTTATATGGGTAATTCCATCTGAAATCGTTTAAGGAACAAAATGAGACCTTCGAAATTAAAATCGTCATAAAAAAAATTTTGTTGTCTCTTAAAGTATCCTTCTTTCATATTATAAGGTTTCTGATATTGTAAGACGAAATCAATTATTGTATAAATCTTTATTTTTAAGGTCAATTCTCATGAAAGAACCACCTTAAGTTTAGAATGTAAATATATTTCAGAGCTGCTAATGCTACGATATAAGGTAAAGTGTAATGGTAAAATGGTAAAATACATTGTAAAATACAATTGTGAAATTCAATTTCACAAATCGCTAAGCATTTACTTTTATTCGAGCAATATTTTTCGATGTTAAAACGATCAATTAAAGCACTATCTACATTTAACTACAAATGTTAATAGACCACATATCTTTGCATATTTTTATTCACTCTCTTGCTATCAGATTACAGCACACCGAATCGCGAGCAATTACCATGCGCAATGGATTGAACCAGTTCTGAAAAAAGAACAGTACTCGAAAACTACTCGAGATGCAACGATCAGGCGCCTCGCGTTCGCTCGAAATAAAGAAAATCAACTGGTAACACGCAGTTAAGAGCCACACCTTCCTATTCGAGGAAGCAAAAGTAATCGTAAACCGCTCGCTACAGCAGAGAGAAAGCCCTGCGTACAAAGTTAGAGGCGCCGCCGGCGCGATAACGACCGTACGACTGCGGTAGTCGAGTCTTATTATTAGAGACGTATCGGTTTCACGCTGCATTACTTTCACGACGATACGAAAAATCGTTTTTAATAAAACGAATCGAGTGGTAGAAATTGCGCTGGAATCGTGTATTACCGCAGGGTATAAGTGCACTTCCTGTAGGAAGGCGCGCGCGCGCGCGCGATCGCTTGCTGCCGAGGATGACCTCGACCTCGGCCTCACCTCCATACCTACTTACCCAGACCAACGGCAGCTGCAGCCTCTCGCTGCACGCCCGCGCAAATAAGTATATATCTTCACGGATTCGTATGGGCTTTCACCGCTTCTTGTCGCGCGAGTGCGCACTCGTGCATTATCACGCGGTTGTACTTATTTTAATACCAGAATATTAAAGAGGTTCGTTACCCGTAAATTGTAATATAGTTAGAGTACACAGTGTAACCACTAAAAAAAGGTATTTAAAATGGTTATTTTCTTTATTTTATATTCGATGTTAATGTTTTAGGTTTCATTTTTATCTTTAAATATTTTACTTACTATTATAGATTTCTTAATATAAATAGCTTGACAAAAATAGTATACTTGCATAAAATAGTTGTTATGGAAGAGAAAAAAACTAATTATTTATGTATATAATTTTATATAAATGAACCATAAGCGTTTCCTTTTTAAACAACAATTATTCATGAATTTTTTCAGGCGATTTACAGTATACAATTTTAGAAGGAAAATGACCAACTTCAGATCAACTTGTTTCTTTTTATTTCATGCATGCTTCCTTTCACATAATTATACTGTTAGTGATATTATATCAGATCTTAATAAACTGTTTGCTTGATGTACATGTAATAAACTACCTTCTTTGAAAATGATAGGCAATTAGCTGTCACGTTAACGGACACGTGTTTTAATATTGAAAACGTTTCATTCAAATTTATACGACAAAACTGTTCATCTTCTTCACTAAAGTATAAATAAACTGGTATGAGTTTATTTAAATTTTTTATACTAATCCCGCAAAAATATTGATACTAATCCTTCAAGACCATCGAAATTGCTGTCAATTCGTACAGATATTTTAAAGATCGCGTAAACCGCAAAAGTGAGCTCCAATAAGGTTCTCGCATGTACGTTTCTCTCTATATACATACCCATTAAATGCGTCTCGCACGGGTTTCTCTCATTCACCTTCTTTCGCTCGCACATAATCAGAAGGGATAAACGAGCGCCGGCCGACCGTTCAATTTCACACGGACCCCGAGCAGCACCGCTTTTCACTGATGATGAGACTCGCCGATTTATACACCGTCCGCGCAGTTCCTGTCGGCTTTTCTTTCGTTCGAGTTTCGCACCGCGGCAGCCTTTACTTAGCGGCTTTACTCTTCATTTTTGCGGAGTTATGCGCTCTCTTCGCTTACTTTTTCTCTTCTGCGGAATTAATAGCCGGAAAGTAGTGGTGCTCTTTTTTAAACTGTATATTACATGTCTATTTGAATCCTCTCTTTGACGTGGATTCAATTAATTGCAATTTAACAGGTTTTTAGCTAATTGTATGTAATTTATTTTAAACTTAATTTTTGTATGGTTCATGTTTTAGTATCACACGAGTAAATGTTTAAATTATATCTATTATATGCATAATACAACTAATTCCGTTGTTTGAATGTTAATGGTGATCGACTATATCATATATAAATTAATACCTTATAATTTTGTATTGCAATTTGTAATAAACGATTCTCATTTTAGCTTAAGTTCAATTATACTTTAATCTTGATTATTAAAAAATGATCTTAATTTTTTCAATAATATAGAAATTGAATACAATTTCAGTATGTTTTCAATATCCTTGTTATGTATATATATGTACATATAAAAAGTTAATAATCGTTCTAGTAATAGACAATTTACCTACACGTAAATTAGATTGTAAATAATAATATATCTACAAAATTTCTCTCACAATCATTTTTCTGGGCTTAAAAATGCCTAAATTGCTGATACCCCGCAAGACGCACCAAAAAAGAGGATCTTGTGAAAAGTAGAAATCTCAAGTGGAGAAATCGTAAGAAATAATAAGAAAGTCACGATAGTTTCCCTGTTAACGATTGATCGTTCGCCAACGGTCTATAATTACACTAACTTTTCACGGTAAAACTCGGACATGTATCGGCCTTGAAAGTCAACACTATGATTTCCTCCGATGATATTTTATTATGAGGAAGTAAAAGAGAAATCGCACAATTTACTTTAGACAAGGATTCCCCGAAGACTCATAAAATTCTAATAGTAATAATACATTAAATACCCAATGTGTTGATAAGAGGTTGCCGATGATTGCATGGCTATCTTCACTTGGGCGGAGTACACAGTTAAAGCTAACTTGAAGGAGAAACTTCTCGAGATGCCAATACAAGAACTTGATTCATGCTTCCGTTCGTTCTATTCCAAAGAATCACTCTACTACACTACTTTTGCCATTTTTATAAATGTTTTTAAATTATTTTATTATTTTAAAACTACTAACTTTATTAAACATTTATACCAAGTCAAATAATATATAATATTAAATAATGATTTTTATGTTATAGGGAATGTAATGTGACGAGCATCCTGATTCAGAAATCATTATGATATTAATATTGTCATATTAACTTATTAAGGTGGTAAAGTGCCGATTGTCGATAAAATTACAAAGCTATTTATTGTAATATATTAAAATAAATTTAATGAAGTTAGTTTACCATTAGGATAAGTTCATTGTTCGCGAAATGAGTTTTTAGTAAGCTATAACGCGTAGTTTGCACGACAGCTGACAAAGTCATACTTCAACTCGTGACGTTTATATGTAAAGCAACTGAGAGAACGTGAGATGATTTTCAAACTTCTAAATTTCGTCATATACTCGTTTTACAAGCATTTTATAAGAGGAATGCCATTTCTACAAAGTACGTAACCTTGAAAAGGATATTTTTGAGTAAATATGAAGATCATTTTGTATCCTTGATTATTACTTGTATTTTTATTCAAATCAAGTAGTACTGTTCCCGTGTGTTAAGTACAATAATATTGGATAATTTCTTATAAGTAACAATAGACGCTCTATTCAATAACCTGTCACTACTGAGTAATATTTAATGCATTATACTTATTATTCTACTATTATTTCTCTGGAATTTCATATTAATAAAACCCTGAAGTATTTTATAACAAGGTACTTTCATTTTTAAATAAATTTTATGACATGACATGTTTAATATTCAGTGAAGGTTTAGAAATTTGTAATATTTTCCACTCTACTTAACTGAAACGAAACCGTGATTATCGATGATCGATTTCTACACGTGATAACGATCATCTGATCCGACCTGTCCTACATTTGGAAAAGACTTTCTTGTAAAACAACCTAATCCCCGATTATGTCCACCTAGTCTTTAACTGCACTTCATAAAAACATGGAATCACTTCTAGTGCATCAAATTTTCTAGAACAAGTAGCAAAAGTATAGAAAGTAAAAGATGAATACAAAATACTCTTCTCACATCAAGAGAAATTCAACATTTTGTATTTTTAACAAATAATGCACTATACATTATTAAAAACTTTAACTTTAGATATTATTCGAATAGATCACTCAAAAACTTTTATTATTTTAAATAGTAAGCTAAAAAACTAAAAAATGCTGACAAATGCTTTGGCTCTATGATAATATGTTTTCTTAAAGCGATATCGTTCATACAGTAATAAGTATTAATTATATATTGGTTATGGTATGGCTATTATATGTATACATATAATTTTACAGATTTACATACATATATATATATATATATATATATATATATATATATATATATATATATATATATATATATATATATATATATATATATATAATCATAATAAAGCTTACAGGTGTCGCGATATAAGAAGTGTAGAAATAAGTTTTATTGAGTAATTGCTAATGTCTATATTTTTTACATTTTATATTTTTGTCTCAGTATGTAATACGTCTTTGGGGTCAAATTTGCATGAATATAAAACTTGATGAAACTGTTATCCAGTACAATATTTGATTAAATAATATTTAACCATTTTTGAGTTATAGAAATTTAAAAAAATTCAATATCACACAAATTCTCTATAAAAAGTGAACAAAGCATGATTTTATTAGTTCTGTATTATATAAGAAATTCACTTCCCGAAAAACTTTATTTACTTCATTGAAATTTTTCAAAAAAAAAATTTTTAATTTTTAAATATTGATACATGACTATATAAGAAAAACAAATTGACAGGTTTTGCTTAATTTTTCAAGTGCACACTGGGTAATAATAGCAGCCATCTGTAAAATTTGAGGAACTGTAATATGATAAGTACTAACAAACAAACACACACACATATAAAACATACATTCTTAAAGACCAGTATATAATATATATTCAGACACCTGAAGTCATAAAATATGTTTATTAGTTGAAAAAGAAAAAAATTTATCATCATTTTCTTCGTGAAAGTAAAAGTTTGCGAAAAAATACAAGTATATTTCCATACGCACGAGCATATGCAAGTAGAAACATTCCAAGTTTAGTGAGACGACAAACTTCTTCATATGTATCTATTACTCGAGCTACAGTTTTCCCTGTGCATAATCATACCTCCTTACCTCGACCCACAGAACCCATAAGACTCTGAAAGAAAATTGACAAACGCCAACTCGTCAACAGGCTCGAGCAGACGGGATCGTCAGAATTCTCGTACTGCGAAGCAGCAGCGTTGCGCGTGGACACAAAACAAGCCACTTAAACGGAGAAAGAGGCACGCGCGTCGCGCTGACTCGTGAGAGGAAAAAAAAGGGCGCTCGCGCTCGCGCATTTCCTACTTGAAATTCACCGTCCCTCCTCGCGACTCATCCTCACTGGGTCTCGAGGTCAGCGAAGTAAGTCAGCGAGCCGCGATATCGACGATTGCGCATGTCGGGAGGACCGATACCTGTGCGTATAGTTGCGCGGGAAAACGCAAATGCGCTCGGCTACTTGTGTTTGAGTGCTGTACGAGCACCTCTGTTAGAAGATTTTTTGCATATGCAAGCGTGTAGTGTTCTAGGATATGGCTTGGATAAAAATATGTGCATTGACATTTTTCTGTTATGTATGTATAATGAGATATATATATATATATATATATATATATATATATATATATATATATATATATATATATATATATATATATATATATATATATATATATATATATATATATATATATATATATATATATATATATATATATATCGGGTTTCTTTTTTTATAATATAAGCATGACAATGAACTGTAAAACAGGGAAATTGTACATATAATGTAGACACCTCATAATACCGGACAATTGTTATTTTAACATTTCCAGATGAACAGAATTTGGCTTAGAAACTGTTCACAAATACTTCGAAATCTTAACGTATAGAAACATTTACAAAGTTTCTATGAACGATTGTCACCTTTTATGTATTTTTTATTTAATTAGACGGAAGTCGAGCAAGAATCCTGTTGCAAACCAAAGCAGTAAATCTTTTTATATAAAAAAGAAACTGATTACCATATTTATAGTGCGAATTTCAAAAGTTGACTTCGCACTAGAACGTGAGAATCATTCAAACATGATTTTTTTTATATATATTCATGTGCATTCACAACAGTATTAAATAAAATAAATATTTTGTATTCAAACGCAATTTTGAGATAATATATGTACATATTTATCATATAGAACGAATTCAATAACTATAATCATGAACACGAACTTTCGACCTGACAAATGAAATTCGTCAAAAAATGTCAGAAATCTTTAAACTACAATCATACATACATTAAAAGTCTTTCTGCAAAAAATCCTCTTATAAAGAGCAACCCACAGCAGTATACGTCCTAACGCCACACAAATAGACCGTCAATCATGCTGCAGATCACCGGTCGATCTATGGATCACCGACACGCCTGTCAGATTACAGCCGCGCGTATAAGTAGAGGTCCATTTCGCCGCCGCCTTTGCCTCGTCTGTGCGGCGCGGCGCCGCATTTTGCCACCTGCGGTTAGCATAACACGTTCCGACGCTCGACGTCGTCGCGGCGCATTTAAGTTGGTCAGGCGAATCAGCCTCTCTGCCCAGCGAGGATCCTTTCAATATTCAACGAGAGCAGCGGCACTGCGTCGCCGCCGCGAGACACACCACTAATTACGTTAACCGTCTTCCATGAAAACGCGACGAAGCGATGATTCCTGCGGCTATCCGACATCACAGATGCGGCGAAAAAACGCTCGTACTTTCTGAGGTAGGCGTTTTAAGTGCTTGTAATTAGTTGTAAGAGGATGAGGAAACGTTTAGTTAAGTGAAGAGAGAGAGAGAGAGAGAGAGAGAGAGAGAGAGAGAGAGAGAGAGAGCTAGAGAGGAGAGAAAAAAATGGGACTGTTATTTTATGGGATAATTGGCACGTGCTGCTTATTAATAATTTATATATAATTATATTGCTCGCAATACTTCATACAAGGACAATTAATTATCATTAGTTGTAGAGATATTTTTAATGCAAAAAACTTCTCAAGTTAATACATCTTACTCTAAGCTGGTAGCGTTATAAAAATATTAAATATACCGAAACTGATTAAAATTTATTATAACTGACTAATGTTGTTTATACAAATTAAAACCTCTTTTGAGCTTAATGAATATATTATTTTGAAATATTAATGAAAACATCAAGTATGCATATCATACATTTAAATTTTAGGTCTATTAACAGCATTCAATTGATTTAATCAATTTGTCCGTATCACGGTAACAAGATTGATGACAAAAAACAGTTAATTTGCCTGACCGACTGTTCCACCATCCATAAATCACATCTCCTTCAACGCTTTCCATATACCGATCCTTTTTTCTTCCAAACCGCATGCGGCGTTTTGCTGTTTATCCGCACCGTCCCTCTTTTTTTCCTAAATCTATACCGTTACACGAGAAAGGACACGGCGCGCCAGTCTCGAAGCGCGGATAGAAGGTCCACGGGGACTAATCAATCGATGAAGACGGCCGAGCGTATAAAATATGCTCGCGAGCGCGAACAAAACTGTGGCTCTGCGCGTCTGTTACGGATAATTGCTTTATTTAGGTCTCGGGCGCGTGCTGCTGCTCCTCGCCTCGCCTTGTCTTGACTCGCGTACACGCGTGCGCGCGAGCGTGTTCCACAGTGACTAATTAAGCAATTGTCGCGATTTTCTCCTCGCAGTTGACATAGTTTAAAGAGCGACTTACTTCGGTAGGTTTTTTCTTGCTTTAGACCACACTGCGCTGACCGATCATTGCCAAGGTTGGCGAGCGAGCGACGGTGGGCGTTGATTGTAACTGTTGCGCGACAAGAATATTCATTAGCGAGTTCAATTAAATGGTGTTAGGAATTACACTTGGAAATTTGCGACTCTGATTGACTTACAAGATGGGGTTACAGACTCTGGGTCAGTGATTTCGATTAGGCTGCAGTTCTTTTAAATTCGATGATTATTCATACATTTAATTTTTTGGTTTAATAAATTTATATTGGTATATAAAATAGAGCTCATATGTAGAGGTACTATTTTTCATTCAAATTATGCATGCTTAGGATAGAACAGTTGATGTTTTGAGTACACGGACCTATGAGATGTAACAATAAGTAATATGTTCAAGGTACCAGAAAACACCTCCTAGATCCTCATAAATCTACGACCTGTAGTTTAGATCTCCTCCTTGTTAGTGTATTGATTCGTTATATGACTGTTCTTTAAATAATGAAGTTGAATGTTTCTGATGAAATTAATTATGACATTACAAGAGCAAACCTAAAACACTGCAGAGCACAGATAATAATTTCAATAATCAATTCCAGCATTTTAATAAATTGAACTGCAGTTTATTCTCACATCAAATGTACAACTCAATTATATTATAAAGTTTGTTCGTATGATAAATTAGAAATCTTAATAAAACTCGAGCTAAACATGTATAACTAACAGGTAGTTCAGTAGAAGTAAACTTATAAACGTTCATAAAGACGTGTAAATGACGAGGCACTTTGCTTTGAAAATCTCGATGACCTGCATATCATGTATGAAAGAGCCAACGAAGGTTTCGCTTTCCTTTCGCAGCGTCCTCTTCTCTAGCCGGACGTATTACCCCCCCCCCCCCCCCAAAGAAAGTGCTAGAATGGTTCTATCATTGCGAGACATCTAAATATCATTATCCGGATGAGAGAGCATCGATGGATGTATGATTTGACACAATGAACATATGATCACTTTCATTTGAGCGAACAATATGTAATCGAGTGAACAATTATTGGCGCGTGATTTTGAGGTCGGTATAAGAAGTATACAATCTCAATGCAGGAATCGTCGATGAGTCGACAAATCGACGGTAGAGTCAAAGAACAGGCTAACTCGGCGTTTGCTTGAAGAAGAGGCTAACTCGGAAATCGCGTAAAGAAGAGCTACTTTAACTAATTATTTCTCGTATTTAATTTTATAAAGAGCAACAATAAAAAATAGCAGAACATATGGTCAGCGAAAATATTAATTTACCTACTTTCTTTGTTACTTTTTACAAAATTAAACGCGAAAAATAATTAGTCAAAGTAAACCTACTTTACGCGATTTCCAAATTAACCTCTTCTTCAAGCGAACGCCGACTTAGCTTCTTCTTCAAGCAAACGCCGAGTTAACCTCTTCTTCGGTTCAATCGTCGAAATGTATTACAAACTATCAACAAGCACAAGAACGTGTCTCAACTTTACCATAGATTTCATAAAAGAAAGGATGTAACATTGTAAGTACAGAATAATCCATTAATTCCTATATCAAAACGACAATTTACCTTTGTATACCAACCAGAGAAATAACTCAATTCACGAAACAGTGAAACTGTAATCACAATGGCAATCGATCGGATTCTCAATTAAGAAAATATAGAGCATGACGAGTGAACGATCTCAATTCAGTGAACATCGCGTCAAAAATCTAAAGCATCAGCCCCGTCTTATCGTCTCTTGCCACGGCGAGCAATTGCCAATTCGTGAAATACACAAGGAACAGGATCAGTGGACCATCCGTCACAGGCCGTCGCTGCTGATGCGCACGGTTGCGGCACATAAAGGCGGCGCGGTGGCGGTGATTTCGACGGAAGATAAACGCGCGACGAGACGAGACGCGAGCCGACTGATTATTTGCGAGTGTAGCAGCGACGTTTTGATGCCGGTATCGCGCTAATATAACGGAGATCGGTGGCTTCTGGTTTCTTGTGCGTACATCGGTGGGTATTGACTATATAAGGTGTGAGTCGGTGAACTGAAAAATTATTCCTTTTTACTGTAAGCGCGAGACTCTTACTTCATAGAGAACTCCGGAATCAGACGGAACAGCGAAATTTGCTTGTATTAAAAGTAGCAAAATATTCGTACAGTCGAGTCAAGATCAGTGTGGATAATAACATCTGTTTATGATTGCTATGAGAAGAGTACACTGAAAGTTAAATAAAATAATCCATATTATAGTCAGATACAGCACGGAGTACAATGCCCTTTCTACACATAGACTTCAAGTTAGTCTCACGTTAACTTTTAATATCAAATAATTTTCATTTCGTTTATGTAACAAAATCTTCCAAGATATACAAATCATAGAAAAATCTTCTCTATTTAATGGATTTTTTCAAATTAGTCTAACTTTTATGGTTTTAATGATTTTATCATTGAAAGTTAAAGCGAGACTTTAAGTCTAGGTGTAAGTGCCCTTTCTACACCAGATAATTATCATAGTCTCTTATTAACTTTTAACACAGAATAATTAAAATATCGACGATTTTATCGGAAAATAACCTGTACTGTTGAATAAAGAATATTTTTTACGTTTTTTCATATCAAATATATTTTGTTTATATCTTTTTGATAAATTTTATTCGTTTTTGAAAGTTAATCAGAGATGATGAGAATCCTGTGGTGTAGAAAAGCCATAAAAGACATAACAATTTTGTTAAGAAAGATCAATGCATGTAGCACACGCAAAATCTATTTTTTGACCAATTTTATCTAAATTTATCTAAATTTCAGTACACAATTACATTCAGTAGAAATATCCAGATATGCCAAGACGCGACGGTATCAATGTTTTCTCAAGAAATGTCGATGTAGTGTACAATTATAATTCTTATATTAATAGAAAATTCATGAAAATATTATGTATATTACAATGTTAATGTGAGATGGGTATCATTAAATATTATGAAAGGAATTATCTCTGAGTAATTTATACTTAAAAGTGGGAAATTCATAATAAGTAAATATTAATAAAAATAATTTAATTTGTCTAAACGCTTTAAATTAGATTATATTTAAGAATGAAAATAATGATCTAAAAAAGAAAATAAAAGTCTTTAGTAATGAATATGTTGTGAATTGCATTACTAAACTGTAATCCTACTGTAAATTCGTATACGCACAATAAATCATTGAAATTGAAAACACAATTACGCTCAGGAAATGATATGTGAAAAACATACCAAGTAAAACACGTCGACGCTCGCTAAAAGACTTTATTCTGATAAGAATTCAGCGCGTCGATTGGACAATGAGTTGCGCTAATAAAGTAATTGCTTATTTGGAGAGTGTGAATCATTCAAAGAAGTGTACAACGAAAGGGTTATTAGGTTACAGGATAGAGACTGCAATGAGGCCCGAAAATTACTGTTTGCAAGATGCGAAACAAAGCAAAATAACATGAAAAGGCGTTGAAAAAATAAATTTTCTAATCTATTAAAGTATAGGAAAAAAAATTATTTTAATAAAATAATTATAGAAAAGTGAAACGATTGAAAGTAGATGATAAATTATGCGTGATTTAAATTGCTATTGTAGAATAGACAACTGTATAATTTTCAGTGTGACATGTGACACATTAGAAAACATTTTTCTGTACATCCCTCTGCGAGATGATTTATATCTTCTATCGCATAATTTATGACTTATACGAAGTCGATCAATCTTTATTAACCGCAGTAGAGGAAACCAGTTCTTGCTAGTTTGCATACGTTAAAAATACACTTCCCTGTGATGTTATAGGTACAAAGCCTATATAAATCAACGAGGCACTTTATAGGTATTGAAATGACATAATAAAGACATAGGTTTTTGTTTTTTTATTTAAACACACCACGTTTGAAAAACGTCATGTTATTGCTACGGTATTTAATTAATTTATAGTTTGGAACGATCCGAATGTAAATCAAAGCATTTATCTATAATATAAGCACTATGAAAGCGTGTAGCGCTCTGAAGCGCATACAAACCCAAATGAACTGTAGTATTATGGAAACTATTTTATTATCATACGAATCTTCGGTTCTGCTTATGTAAGCTTAATGTAAAATCGCTCATATTAAAAGGTAATCTTGATAATATCTTGGTATGCTCGTAAGAAAACTGAATAGCATAGAGTGAGCCTTTGTTCAAGATTACATAAATATCGAATATGTGAATACGAACACTAACCTTGAAAATTTAGTACTTAAGGTAAAAGATCACTAATTACACTGCTACATATTATATATGTATATATATATATACTAATAATATATTTTCAATAAATAATATTCGAAATACTGTTATCGTTTATTCAGCTTTACAAAAATCAAATTGGAACAAAAATGTTATCGACTATTAGTTATGCAGAATATTTACTTCATGAAGTGCGAAATAAACATGACTTTTCTCTCCTCTACCGGCACTCTCCGGCAAGGTCTAATCCTTGCGATAACGAGAGAAAGAACGATTCCGCAATTCGAATTTTCCGCGTAATCCCCGTGCGAGCACGATATAATAAATGGATGATGTTACCCTTGGGAGTATACGTGTAGTCCGATCTCAATTTTTTAGCTTGCGAACGGGACATCTGCAAGCGCGCAAGAGTGGACGGAGAGAAAAGAGAGAGAGAGAGAGAGAGAGAGAGAGAGAGAGAGAGAGAGAGAGAGAGAGAGAGAGAGAGAGAGAGAGAGAGAGAGAGAGAGAGAGAGAGAGAGAGAGAGAGAGAGAGAGAGAGAGAGAGAGAGAGAGAGACTTGGTCCTATGTGTAATGTATACGTCGCGCATGAGTGCATTACCCGATTCATCTGGTGACGCGCGATGAATAATTTACAATTTCCAACTCGCGTGCTCGCAGATAGGGTCGACACACACACACACATATACATATACACGGGCGGCAGAACTATTTTGATAGTATCTTCAGCGCTTCTTCGCCAGTACACTGTATATATGTATATATAGAGTGCGGCGGCCGGAGTTTGCGTGTTCGTTCATCCTTTGCCCAGCGCGCTTCTCTCTTTCCATCTTACTCGCGACTCTCCCGCCTGTGCTACTCTTTTTTCTCCTCTTTTACTTACTCTCTATCTTACTATGATGTTTCTCTTTCTCTGTTTCACTATCTCCTGTTATTCATTTCTGTTACTCGCGGATTATTATATATCTAATGCCGGATTATAGACCGTACCATATTTCAGTATTTACATCGAGGTGGAGTAATGGTTATTTTCTCAATATTTAATGTTATTTGGATACATATAATTCGAATAATAATTATTACAGATCTACTACATTCGATACGTATATAATTTTTTAAAATGTTATATTAGTTTTAGAAAACATTTTTATTTATTATAGTTTGGAATTTAAACAAGATATTATAATGCTAGAATATTGTTATATTAGAAATCATAATCAATAACATATACAACATTAATGTAATTGGATCTTCGCTTATGTGACTTGTTTCCCAAATTGTTCAAAAAAAGTATAACGACCAATAAATGACAGATAGCATTCATTGTCCACCTGTCTAGGACTCGGTACCCACCTTCCCGTAATGAATCCTAGACTGTTAGGTAATAAATCTCTATATTTCTTATTGTATCAAAATTACTATAGACAGTCTAGTAATAGTTATTATTTTTTCCGCGAGTAAAAGGTCATAATCCTATTTTTGTAAAGTACACAATTACCTGTGTAGTATTCTGAAAGAAAAAACTCTTAAGTTTATACATTTTTGCGTTATCTTCTACCTATTAAGTACAGCGTGTAGTCATTAACACTTTTTTCTTTATTTAAACTATCTCTTTCAGAAAACAATAAAAATCCCCATTACATTCAATAATAAATATATACCCACTTCCTTGTCTAGATTTCTCATCGTTCTCCTTCCCTCTGTCTCTCGCCGCTCTTTTTACCCTCCTCGCTGCACATGGTCGAAGGCGCGCGCGCGCGCTCGCGCACGTAAGTAAGTAGCCAACGCGTTATACCGTGTGACGACTGTGCGCGCCAAGAGGAGCCGGCGCAGCAGCAGCAGCAGCTGACCGTTCGTTCAGCTCTCGCTGGGAGTTCGCGGGGAATGCCGCGCGCGCTCCTCTCTCTCTCTCTCTCTTTCTCTCTCTTTCTCTTGGACAGATAAAATCATCGTTCGCCTACTCGGACACGGCCTGCAGAAGGAGAGATCCTATATGCGTTTTCCCC
This sequence comes from Gastracanthus pulcherrimus, assembly GCA_949152435.1. NCBI lineage: Eukaryota > Metazoa > Arthropoda > Insecta > Hymenoptera > Pteromalidae > Gastracanthus > Gastracanthus pulcherrimus. Next base: position 39,710,303 of record OX424576.1, on the reverse strand, counting down.
ACCCCGCGCGAGCACTTCGCCTTTTACAACGAATTACATTCTCGTGGATATAACGTTTTTTCTTGCCTCCTTTGCCACTTATTTATTGCAAACAGCAGATTTAACGGGTACACGCGCGGCGGCATGTTGCGTTGAGCTCCGATTTTTATACTTGAAAGGGAATTAACCGACGATTTCGCGCGAGGATCGCGAGAAGCTTCTGCAAATGCAGAGCTTGAAGGAGTTTTTTACTTTTTTGTTTTCAGGCTAAGAATTTTGTATTTCCGGTGGTTTTCTCGAGCAGTGATGTGTGGTTGTGCGCGAGCAGCGATATGTTAATCTTTACCGTTACTCGCGGTGAACGCGAATTTTCATTATTTTCTTTGCATCATTTTGAGACTTCTGAGCAATAAATTTTAGTAACTTAATTAAATTTTGCGTGAATTGATTTATTGTACTAAATGATGTAAAACTATTTAAAAGATTTGTCGATAAATTCATTTGTTTTTAATAAATAGCATTCCATAACATGTAATTGATGACGAAAAGACTAACAGTGATAATATATATTTTCATTTATATGATATAGGCTTCAACAAATATTTTTATAATTAATCCCGATGAATGTTTAAAATTTTAAATGCAATAATTCCTAAGAAACTGACACTTTGTCTAAAACTTGTGATAAATTTGAAAATGCATTGAAAGCACGCAGTCACCTACCACTAACCCGTCTTCAATATCTTCGACTCGCCATAAATTAAAAGCCAAAAAGAGAACGAACTCCAGCTAGTCTATAAATATGAAAAGTAGCCATATAAGAAAGTGAAAGCTCGATCAATCAAAGGGAATTTTTCAGCTCTAACGCTTCAGTAAAACTGAAATTAATATACTCATAAAGTAGATAAACAGAGCGCCCCAGGTGATCAATAACCAAATACGCGTCATGATGAATGCGCGATTATAAAAGAAGCAGCAAGAAGGAACTATACTGCAGCACATAACGCGCGCTAAATAGCAACCTCATTGCGATTTCCGTGAGTGGCACGCCGTGCGCGCGTTATAACGCTGGAAGCTGCTATATGCGCTTGCGCCTCCTCGTATAGAATAGCCATAAACGCGAGCTCGTGGGTACTCATATAATGAGTGGCTGGAGCTGTGGTGCGAGCCTCCGAAAAACAATAAACAGAGATCGAGATAGCGCGAGGATGAACGGACAGGAGCGGGGGAGAAAGTGAGGCTGAATGCGCGTTATAAAAATAAAAGAAAATAGCACGTTGTAAAATGAGAAATATTATGTTGACATATGAAAGTGCGTTTATCATAGAGTGTAAAGACTTATAAATCGAACTTAAATAAACCTTATGAAACAAAACGTATAACTCATGTACAAAATTAGAACAGTAGATTCCTATGTACTATTTGACCTACAATTCTACACATTCTACATTTTTTCCCTGTTTTACAGATTTTCACTCAAGACACTCAAAAAGAGTTCCCGTTATAAAATGGATGAAAAATTATCATATAATGAATATGCAAGGAAGTGTTGAGCCAATAGAAAATTACTTTTTTCAAACAAAACATGCAGCTTCTGGGTATCACTCATCGTTATATACTTTACTTTATATAGACGTCATACTATTGAAAGCCGCCAGTTTACCATACCACAATGTGCAATTTTATCGTATCTCCTTACACTACTCTTGAAAACACATTTGCAAACTGTCAACATTTGTCAGATCACAAACGTTGGTCTAAAAAGAACATGAAAATCATCTGCTTCATGAAACAAGTAGCACGCGCAACGCAAAACGCTTCCCATGTCCTTCTGCACAAAGAAAACGAAAATCACCTGAAAGTCACTGCGAATCCCGTGGACAAAGAATAAGAGTGAGAGAAAGCGACAGCCCACAATACACGCGCAGCCGACTCCGTGTGTATACCAGCCATCCTCGTAACTTCTCAATGGGTCTTGTCATTTTTGCGTAATTATACGGCCCTCCCCTCCTCGACTGCTCCTCGACACCTCCACACGAGTTCCCGACTCGTCGCAATGCTTATACTAAAGTGTGCGCTATATAGGTATGACTCTTGCGATCCGGTCGTGAAAGAGACCCGAGTCGGAGAGCCAAGCGTCCTGTGTCGGATAAATGCACTCGGCTCGGCACCACTATAGGTACCTCTGAACTTCTCTCTTTCTCTTGCTCTTGCTCTTTCTGTCCGGGGACTTTGGCGCTGGCTCGAACGATGTAATTGCCGCGAATCGAGCCATGGAGCTGACTTTAAGTGTCAAAGGCGTTTTTTACGTCGGTCGGTCTTTCTGTGTGTTGTGTATGTGCGTGGGTATCGGGCAAACGAACCGTTGTTCTTTTTTGTACTCTGGGCACACGCTGTCGCGCCGGGGAAATGGAGCGACAAAGTAGGCTTTGTTGCATCTTCACGTGCATAATGGATAGCTTTTGTTTTTATTAATTCTGGCATTCTTTTTTGATTATTTTGTCAAGTTTTTGATGGTATTGATTGCATTATCTTGAAATAACCTTCATTATAGGTGTATTACATATAGAAATAAGTGATTACTTTTTATTTGTATCCGCAAAATGCAGTTCAAGCTGAAGGAAATGACTACAATTATGAAATCAGTATGAAAAAATTTAAAAGTACTTCTGCATAAACCTAATTTTTGTAGTTGAAAAGTCATTGAACTTAACAAAAAGAAATTAGATGTCCCTTAACAAAAAATAAATTTTATGGTTGTACTAAAGTAATTTCGCCATGGATTCCGAGAAATTGTCCTCATTATAACGAGAAGAATATTCGCTTACATTCACTCGGCTGTTAATTTCTTTCTCGCTTTTATAGTCATGTGAAAAAAAATGATAAAGAACATTGTGACAAGATTGAGAATGCTAAATCGTCTTCCTGTCATTTAGATGCAAGAAAGTCGTGATTTTATATTAGGGGTTAATTACTGTAATTCACACGGACATTCGAATGGCTGCAGCAAGCGACATTGACCCATTTACAGCAGCCGGACTTTAATTACCCTCAGGAAATACTAACTAATTATGCTAAACTATTTGTTGTTTATAAAAAAATATCTAAACGTAAACCAACCAATATAACAAATTAACAGTAATTCATTAATGATAGGTTAGTATGTAATTTACATTATCAAACAGTAATCTGACAGCTTTAAAAGTAAGACTTATAAATCAGATAATTATTTTTTTTAGAATCTATAACAAATAAATACGTCGTAAAGAACCTATTAGATGATTCTCACTGCAACAATACTTTGTTATTGCTCTCATAGCATTATTATTTTGCTGTGATAACCATACAATATCACCGACAACTATAATATACTTACGACAGCAATATGTATGGTTACTCGAGCAATACCAGTATAGTTATCATATAAATATAAAAGTATTGATGTGAGGCCTATTCCTTTTTCTCAGTGCATGTATAAAAATATATTGCACATTAAATATCAGACATCAGTTTTAAAAAGTTTAATTAAGTACAGTATAACATTTGCTACTAATATAATAGAGTGAATCCTAAGTTCTGTAATTTCATTAACTCGTCAAAAGTACATTTTCCCGTAGATAAACTCGACGCAATGGCATTCAATTTTAAGTTTACAAGCACATAGATTACGTGACGACAGAAAGTGCATCGTAGAGAAGTAGCGCTTGGCACATTATTTGCGCGGTTATCTTCCCTCCCCGTCTTTAACTTCTGGTACGCTATTTCGAGCGATTAAAAAAGGAACATTTTTCGTCGTTCATTCTCGTTCGCATTGGTGCATAATTAACGAATCAAGGTGACCATTCAAACTTTACCGGTTTAATGGGTCCTGGCATACAGTTGACTTTGTAGGTCCGTTACATTTTTTGACATTGCTTATGCCAATGACGTCGTTTTGTTTGTGAACGCACTGATTGTTACGCAACATTAAAAAAAATCTATTTTTCACGCTCAATATATTACATTTTATTAATTAACTGTGTACATTCTTATATCTTTTAGAGAAAAGGTACAAGATAACTTCTTAAAAAGTGCGCGCTCTTAAAAAAAGATTCTTAGGAATATACTTTGCATACATAAAAGTTAATAAGGTTCCGTTAAAAAATTAATGTTAAAGTTGTAAAGTTATAAATCATTGTTCGCGCTATCGGAGAGTTTTAATTATAAAATTGTATAATTATCATTAATTTACTGAAAAGTTATTTACTTCTATACGATTTCTTACTCTATGATTCAGTGGATAAAATTTAAAATGAATAGAATTATAAGTTTCGTTGAAACTGCCGTTTATTATATGCTCAGTACCAAAAGATGTTCCCGATCCCACGATCTCTACTGTACAAAAGTAATTCGGTCTTTTCGCTATAACCGATTTGCTATAATAAACCGCTAAAACAAATAGCGCCTGCCGCTTTGCGCATAATATATCCGCACGACTAACCCACTTGGCAATATAAATAAACCCTGCTGAACAGCAATTAACACGCGCATGCGAGCGCCGATAATAACTGGCGCCGATCTTGTACGGCGCCTAGTTTTTCCGCGTCTTCATCGAGGCGTGACCTTGTATCTTGTATAAGGATATTGCACGGAGCCAGGAAGCGATTGCGCGTATGTGGACCATAAAGATTGCGAAATATCGAGTAAGTATCGAATTAACAGTGGGTAATTTATAACAAAGACTGCTTTCGGAACGAGTTCTATTATCGCGGCGATTATACTACTTAAGCATCTACAAGTTCACTACTTCTTGTAATTTTGCTCATTTTAAAGTATTTTCTTTGCTACCTGCAGATAAAGTGTATTGTTATCATTACCATAAATTAAAGATCCCATTTGAATAATAATTTTTTAAGATTTCATAAATTGATGTTACTCATTCCTAGAGTAGGTATCACTATAAAAAAGGTGACTTTTAGTAATTGATCAAAACATTAATATTGCGAATATATAAAAAAAGTTAAAGTAAGAAAATAGCATCGATCGAAAAACGCTCAGTTAACTAATTTGATTAAAAATGGCTCCTAAATTAAATAACCGCATTGAGATAAGGAGCCCAGCTAAAACGGTAACAATAATAATTATCAACCGCAGAGCTCCTCCTCAACCATTATCCCTCCATCTCCCATTCGCAAGACACCCACAAGCTGCAAAATTACAACCTACAACTAATTTAATTAAAACTCAAACGCGTGCGCTCGCGAATCAACTTTTGCGAGCAAAAAGAACCTCAACCAACAACGCGGCAGCCATAAAGTCCACGTAATTCCGCCTCTCTCTCTCTCTCTCTCTCTCTCTCTTTCTCTCTCTTTCTCTCTCTCTCTCTCTATCTCTCTCTCTGTCTCTCTCTCTCTCTGTCTCTCTCTCTCTCTCTCTGTCTCTCTCTCTCTCTCTCTCTCTCTCTCTCTCTCTCTCTCTCTCTCTCTCCTGCCTATAGGGTAAAATTTAATCGAAGGAAGCAAGAGCTAGAAACAGGACCGCAGCAGGACACCACGTGCGGCGCGCGCTCTGCTTCGCGCCCATTTGATTTAGCGTCGGACTGTTCGTTAAATGACGACTGACAGTGTGGTGGACGACCGGTTCTCTCTCTCTCTCTCTCTCTTCTCTCTCTCTCTCTATCTTTCTCTCTCTCTCTCTCTCTCTCTCTCTCTGGAGCGGCGATCTCTCGACTTATCACCTCTGCACTTGCGCGACCACGAGCCGCACTGCCGCTCGCATTGTCTCGACGCCTCGCAAATCTTCGCGCGCGAGCCCAAGACTTGACTTTTAGCTGTAATTCAGTATCCCCGCGAGTGCACTCAGTTTGAAACCTGCACACGGACTCCGTGGTGGAGCAAGAGTTGGATGGTCGAGGATTTCGCCTATAGGGGTTTAGTGGATGGATCGGTTGTCAAAGGTGGATAACGGGGCCTGGTGTTGCGTTAACTTAGCGGAAATACGGCTTGCGATTTCACATACAACGTTGCACGTTGAAATAATAATACAAAAGGTTCATTTCATTTAAATTTTTTAATTAGAAACTTTTCTGCACGTTTTGTTATAGATTTACTCTCTAAATCTGAATAAGGGGAAATCATTTAGGATAAGTGCACATTCATTTAGTCTAAGTGATTTTTAGTTATTGAGATTTATTAAGAGTTAGTTATTTATCTTTTACAAATTAAAATGTAAATTACGACATGTAACAAATCTATCAAACTTATAATGTTAATTTTAAGTTAATGTATCAAGAAATTTGCATTTTTTGTCAAATTAATGTGATAAGGGCCGAAATTGAGACGTTTGAAACGTTGACACTATACCGTTACATCGACAATTTTTATTAATTTTTAAGCAAAAGCAAAATTATATATTTGCAAGTAACTCGGACATCGGCTATAAACGGATATAAACCATATTTATTTAAGTCCAATACATCTATATATTATTTCCTAATATCAATTCTCATCGAATATATTATTTTTTTATTATAACAAATCTTTTTACCCATGCATGTATAGAAATAATAATTAACTTAAAGTTAATATCAATCACTTTTTTATGATATTTTTATATCACTAGAAATAATTAAGACTGATTACTTTTTTACTATTTTGATATTTATTTAAAATTTGAATTTTCACTTTATTGTTCGCAAAACCGAGCTTCTTGAAACTTCTTATGGTGGGCAAACTTTTAACGCTAAAGGGCTTTGTGTTTTCCTTTCCACCGCTGGCAACTCACAGTTCGAGAGGTAAAATTTAGGAAGTGTTGTTATGGTTATTGCGGCACTTAAATTTTTGCTGTTTTCTTCAAGCATCAATCGCACACGAGCGAATGTGAAAGAGCATCTTGACGCGCATTCTTCGATCTCTCGTCACGACGATGTTAAACCACCACACTTTTAAATTGGGCTTTTTTCGAGCGCCGTTGTCGAGTCGTTAGCCGCGCGGCCACGCGAACACAAACGTGTAATGACTCGTTTTATAACGTGAAATATTAAGTCGTATATTTATCGTTGCCCGCTTGGGTTGTTTTTTCTTTCTTGAGAGGTCGATGCAGCGCCAGGCGCGCTGCACGCTTACATTTTTCAAATCACGCGAGCATACATACGAGGGACGGAAAATGGTTTATGAATAATGAATTTGTTTAACGCGCCGATTGAAAGGATGTGAAGGTTCAATTAAGCACTTCATGTGGGCTCATTGGCTGAAGGATCGAAGTGCAGCGCTATAGACACGGGCCCTGCGCACTAAACAAGCCGTGACAAAGGGCTGAAAGCGTAATTAAATATTTATTCATCTGCCCAGTATATAGTCATTCTAAAGGATACGGGCGTTTCATCAAGACGAACGCGTCGATCTCCCTCTTCCCCCCTACTTCTTCTCGATCTCTTCTGACGTGAAGAGACCCCGTAATAATGATAATAACGCGTGCAACGCATAACGTGCACTTTTCATTCTTTGAAAACTGCCAAAGATGTAATTTAATAATACTCCATTTGAATGTAAAAAATGTTAATCCTAAATATATTAAATTTATTGTTGAACATATGAACATTAAAGTGCAGTATAATTGTGTATTTTTGAAACATTCAAATAAAAGTCTATAGTGCACTTCATACGTTTATTTTTAGTTATATTGGTTATACTATTTTTTTATATACTAAATTTGAATTTCGTACTGAAACGAAGCAATCAATCAAACTACTTTTAAAATGGTTACAAGATGCGAGCTCCTTCTTAGGATAGGATATCTTATATTTCAGGAACTAAGCCTATATAAATCACCTTTCATAATGAATAATGAGTTATGTGTTAATTTTGAAAACCCATTTGTCAACAGTGCAAATGTTATGTCTTATTATGAATAGTAATGTGCGTCAAAATAACACAAATTATGCGTTAAAATCCTAGACTCCTAAATCCAAATAAATTAACACATTCGTAATAATGCAAATTTAATGATCATTTCAGTTTATTTATATATATGAATAGACTTTGATTGAAAATTTGTAATGTCTGTAAACTGAGTATATAATTATTGCAAGGATTCAAGTTTAAAAAAACTGGAACGTAAGAAAAAATAAAAATTTACAGTCGCATCAATTTATATAATTAAACTGGCGACATAATGACAGTATCGGCAACTCTCCCTCAAATTAAAACGAATCCAATTGCATTTCTTAAGTTATCGTTATTACAACACTTTTACAAATGAGAAAATCACATGCATTCGTTCATCGCCGAGACATTAAAATACTCGACAGGGCAGTTTATATGATTGACGGAATGAGTGTAATTTACCCCTTACTCATTTTTTCGCGCGCTCGCTCAAGAACTTTTGCAGCGGATGGCGAGTGTGTGTATGTGTATCATCGATGAGTAAAAAAGGGCGTGCGCGCCCGCGAGCCGGGAAGAAACTTGACGTGCGCGAGTTCGCGAGGCGAACGATTAAAGTCACATTATGCGAACGCGCATACGACTCAGCGCGACGCGGCTCGCAAGCGAAAGGGAGCTTCTGTAGCATTTGAAAAGTAAAGAGAGGCTTTTTACCGAAAGCACCGCCACCCGAAAGTAAAATACTTCCTGCTACTGCAACTTCGGTATCTCGCCTTATCGGACAGGTAATAGCGATTGTGATATTCGATAAGCTGAGAAAATTATTTTGGAGAGAGGAAAGTTTTATTTGTTAAGCTTAATTTATTTTATAAAAGTAATTAAAAACTTATATTATTGTTTTTAATAAATAGCTATTTATTTAATATAACGAAGTGCTTTATCACTTTTGTATCGCTTTCATTTATTTATACTTTATCTTTCACAAAAATTACTATGTATATAACAAAATAAACTAGCAAAATATCGCATGGCATTATGGTCTACATAATACGATACTCAAACAAATAATTGAAAGAAAAAGATGTATTGAGAATAGCGCGAAAATATTTGGGATTTCTTGTTTGCATGACACAGTTTTCTAAAGATGACCTAAATGGATTGTGTAAAAAATAGAAATTTTAAACCACAGAATACTTTAGCTAATTTTGTTCAATCTTATTCCTTTAAAGTTAGAAAAGTCGAACACAGATTTCATAAATTTTTACTTACATTTTACAAGTAAAAAAATATAATTTAAATCCTTCAACATCAATTAATTAATTTTTTAGTTTATGCCGTTAAAAATTTAAGCTTAAAATGTTTTACGTTTTATCTACATATTTTATTTATGATTTATTTTTACCTATACGTAAAATGTAAAAGTTACTGTTTATTTTTAAAAATAAACAGAAACTTATCGCCAGTCAAGAATCGCAAAAGAAATGCAGTCTCTCTAAAGTGTTAAAAAATAACACGACCCTTTATAAGGGCCTTCAATTTAAAAAAGTATCATTCTACCTACGAACACAATTAAATAAAATAATTTTTTTTTTAAAACTCACCTTGTATGCAGCATAGCAGCACGATCCCAATGAGCAGGTAGTTCCGCATCCTCGCTGCTGAAGGATAAGCAATCCTTCGAAGCTCGATCCAGGAAAGAAGTCAACCAGAAGAAAAAAAGGAGGAATCTGCTGTCGAAAGGAGCGAATCCCAAAAAATCGCGTCGCGTGCGCTCGGCAGCAGCGAGCACGTCGATCGAAAACACAGAGCGGAAACGAGCGATTCGTTGCGCGAGCGAGCAGCAGCAACAGCGGCAGCAGTGGTATACGGGGCTCTAGTGTGGCGTGGCCGCGAGAGAGCCAGTCGGATCGTCGACTGAGCCGAGCAGAAGAGCGGAACCGAGAGCCGACACACAGGGACAGAGAGAGAAAGAGAGAGAAAGAGCGGGAGAGGAGAGAGAAAGAGAGAGAGTGCGGAAGGGAGGAAGAAAAGAGAAAAGGCGACACCGCAGCGCTGCACACGAGAGAGAGAGAGAAAGAGAGAGAGAGAGAGAGACGAGGTACCGAAAGGTCGAGAGTGCGGGCAGCTTGCAGTGCAGGAAAGAGCGCACACGGCCGAGAGACGACCGAGGAAGGAGGCGGAGGAGGAAGTGTGCCCTCTTCGTCGACCTCTTTCGTCCTTCGAGGTCCACGAACGACTGAGACCGTCGTGCTGCCGGCGCGCCGGCTATAGCCTCCCCTTCCTACTTTCTATGGGCCGTGCTCTCATTTCCACTCTCTGCCGCGCACACCGCGAGCGGCCCGCACGGCCGCTATGTGCCTATCTCGTTTAGTGCTCGCGAGCGCGCGCGCCGCGTGCACCATGCTTCTCCTCTCTTTCTAGCGTGTGTTCTCGCTCTGTGCGTGCGCGCGTATACCGACTACACGCGCGCGCGCGCGCGCGATGGAGGGGCGCTTTGACAAAGTGCGCGCGCGCTGCGACGGAGCAATTGGAGAAAGGATGGGACAGGCATGAACGGGCGATTGATATGTATATGTACGGGAAGAGGTACCTGGCCGAAGTGACGAGAGCGTTTACGGGGATGGACTGCACTAAGCGTAGATAGATGTGGCTTGATAAAAACTGGCAGGCTGATTGGTATCAGGTATCAAGTCATTCGTTTGGAGAGATTGTAAGTGTTAAACTGACAATAGTTGTGCATACTGTCAAATTCGAAGAGTAAAATTTTGTATAATTAAATGCATATGTTAATAACCGTAATCAGAAGACTTGTATTGTTCATAAATGAATAACAGTCACTTAAAAATTAAATAGCTTACGAATAATTAACTATAGTATTGTACTTTCAGAAAATAGCATAGTAATTTTAAGAGGAATGAATTCGGGTTATTACATCTAATTAAATTTCAATTCATGAAATTTATATTCTAATGTTGCCCCAAACTCGATGTAAAATATATAGATTCTTAAAATCTATGGCGTTTCAATTCTAATTTTTAAAAGATTAAATTTTGTTCAGATTTTACGAACAAAAACTCATGTCGATAATTTAATTTACATATTTTATTTATTTTACAAAATAAATTTAACCTATAACAAACTGATCGCTACAATAAATAACTAGAAAACAGAAGCGACCCCATGAAAGGCTCAATCAGCGTCTTGCAAAAAAGGCACACAACACGGAGCACCAAAGATCTAATCGAACGATGATCAACAAAACCCGGAGAAACTATTATTACGACAAGTATCGGAGCGATTAGCGCCCGGAGCTCCCATACCAATCCGTCTCTGTATATCTCGTAGCCTCCTTCGACTTTCCGCGCGAATCTAGGCCAGTGGAAGACGTCCGTCGTCGTCGTCGTCCTGAGCGATCATCGTTATTCCTTTCGGACGCACTTGTTGCCTGCCGCGTTCTACTCCCGCGCGCGTTTTCACGGGTAAATTCGATCGCGACTATCGAGCTATCAGATCGTGAGATAGCGCCTTCAGTAGAAACAGCCCGGGACGCGCAAGACCGCTTGTGTATGTATAGAGTCTATTGAGATTTTTACGGGAAAGAAGATTGACGAGCAGCGTGCCACGTTCTATTTCTGGGTGCTAGAGGAGATAGAAAGAGAAAGGGATTTTGTGTAGTCGGTAGTTTGGGCCTCGATGAGATCGCGTGTTTGATTTAGGTTCTGTGGGTCGTCGTGTCGCGTATGGGGACCGCAGATGTATTTTGAACGTGACATGTCTGTTAGTTAGATTGTTGCGCGCAGCTAACTACACAGAAAGTGTGTTCCGAAGGAGGTGTTAAATGAACGAGTACGTCTGATGGATGTGCATTTAAAAATATCCTTCATAGATAGTAAATCAACTATGTTATAACTGTAAAAAAATAAAATTGATGATTTTTAATTATTTAAAGTAAATTTAAAGTAAATATTTAAAGGCGTCAAAGTAATGCATCTCTTGTTTATGATCAATTATACTGCATTTATTATTAATGGATGTCGCAAAATAAGGTATTTACTTAATATGATTGAGTTTGTTGTTTCCAAATTATTTAGTTATTCCGACTTTTTATTCATTCGCTAGTAACAGCTTTATAAATGAACGGATCAATAAAGATTTATTCCTCTTCTTGGAAACAATTCTATTTGCAATCTGAGAGAAAATATTAATGCCAAAAAATAATGTGATTATGTATTTAAAAAAAAATTGATTTTCCTCTATAATTATTAAATGGCTTATGGCTACTAATTACACATTTGGAGCAATTATATTACATTAAAACATATATTATTATTGCAAAATATTCATAAGAAAGTTATAAACAAGTGAGTAACAAGTAAATATATAACTCTAATGTCAAATCAGAGTTTTAATCAATCTGAAAAAAATAAAATTTAATTCTTACTTTTATTTAATCTTAGCAAAAGGATGAATGATCTAACAAAGAATTTAAATAAAAATGAAATGTTTCTGTTAGATAATGAACATTATTAATTAAGAAGTAAAAAGATAATGTAAAGAAGTTTATAGAGTATATACTGTTTATGGTAGTTGGTAATATGTTTGCCAATAGTACAGAGCCGATGAGAAATACCTGTTCTATGAGATTAATTAAAAGCTCTAAGAAAATCTTTGGTAAACAAGGACGGCTTTTTGCCAATTCTGTTCGCGGGAATGATGAGGAACTCTCGCTAATAACGATTTGTGAGAGAAATTTTAATTAAATGGTTCGTTTGAGCTACATTCTTCGATTTGCCATGCTGGTTTATTGTTTGTCTTGTACACTCGACAAAAACTTGTCGGGAAGTATGGCGTCTCGATGTCATTGTCAAAAATTTATTTGTGAAAGCTAGTGTTTAGAAATTATTGATCTGAGCAAAGGATTGTTTTGCTCAAAAGATTAATACCAATCTTTTTATAACGAGTTGTAATTATAATTAGTCAACTCATAAAGAAAAACTTTATTAAATATTCTTAATACATTAAAATTTAATGTATTTTTATATTCCATCCATTATTATTAACAAAAATAGTATTAAAGTAATTCATAATGATAACTTTTATAATATAAGCAACCCTTATCGACTCTATGTTTTTTGTTTTTTAAATAATTCTTAAAACATTTTTTTGAAAAAATCTTCACATTAGGCCCTTTTTTATCAATACAACAAGAATCAAAAATTTGCTCAAGCAATTCTATTATTTTTATCACTCCGAATTTTTTGTTCTCAATGTCGAATACAGTTGTTTTAAATGATTGGAGTAATACAAATAATTGATTTGCTTGAAAAAAATGTTGTTATTGTTTATTGATAAAGATAGGGCCTGATGTAAAGTTTTGTTAAAAAAAATATTTTAAAAGTTATTTAAAAAATAAAAAACATAGAGTTGGTAACGTAGAATTCTTCCCTTCCGTATCACACCCCCTTAAGACTAGAGTACACTTGAAGGGGTCAAAAAATAAACTTCTTCTTTCTTCAAAAAAGTGTTCCTTCAAGATCACTTTATACGTTAGAAAGCTTTAAATTACATTTTAAAGCATTCTATAAGTTTTATGAATATTTAGTAGCATTTAATTACATTGATTTATATGAAATTTGCAATCTTTAAAGTTGTATTTCCCAGCACTTCATTTTTGTCCTTAAAAATGCTCCTTACGCAAATGCGCGCGGTGAAATGATTTGAAACTTCATAGGATTATTGTTTATTATATTATAAACACATTGACAGAGCCATTTTTCATATTTTAGACCACTTTCAGGCATTTTACAACAAGAAAAGTATCTGACGAAAGTATCCGTCGGATACTTTTTGCGGATACTCAGTATGCGATGAAAGTATCCAACATATACTTTTTTCGGATACATTTTTTAATCACGTATATCGACTTAAGGGGGCAGGCCTGGGTTAAAATCTAAAAAAAGGAAAATTGCACTTTTATTTATGCAGAACTTTTTGAATGTGATTTAGAATATAGGAAGTTTTTTACCAAAAGGATGTAAAAAGTCAAAAATTTTTACCACTTAAAAAATTAAATATCTTGAATCTGTGACTCGTACCAAGTGACTCCTTTTGATACTCAGTTTTTCTATTTTCAACCACTCCTCGTAGACTTTCTCAACATCCAGCCATCGATATAGTCTGAAAATTTTATGAAGTAATAATTAAAAATATAAAGCCTTAAATTATTAAATATTTTAATTAATTTTGAGGTTATATATTTTTAATATTTGCTATATAGGCTTTCTTTATAATCTGCTGCGTTAATATTGGGAGGAAACATATCAGAAACATCCTCAAAATTTTTCAGACTATATCGATGGCTGGATGTTGAGAAAGTCTACGAGGCAGACATAAAAATAATAAAAAACATTATTTTTAAATAATTGCATTGTTAAAGTTTGAAAACACAATAAACGCATACAAACAATACTCACCTAAAGAAAAAAGTAGGAATGCTTTATATTACCTTGTTATATATTTCATTAATATATTTCACACTATTGCTTAGACAAACATGTGTGATACGTCAATGATATGATCTCATGATAGCGCTGAAACAAACAAATTTGTTAATAACAGTGTCTCATTCTTATCAGTAAGAATAATGAATACAATATTTATCTCTTTTCGTCATAAAACATAAGTATATTTTGAATTATTATAGACATAGCTGGTAGTTATTTTCCAGCTGGGAAGTTGGTTTCCTTGGTTAGCTAAAAACTGAATGAATAAAAATAATTTGTAAAGCATACACAATATATACTTTACATGACAAAAGTTTTAAAAGTTATTTCAGATCAACTCTGTTAATTTTGAAGTATTTCACCATCAACAATATACTGCGAGTACATAACACCATGTTTTTCAAGAGAACGCTGAAAATTTTCCACAATACCATCTACCTCCATTTTCCCAGCATTGCCTTGATGATTTGACGTACACTGACTTTAATGCGTTTCAATCCATTCTTCATAAGCTGGTGTGTCTTCTTTTCCTTTCCAGAAAGAGCAACTATTACAAAAACTATTTTTTATAGAAACATCAAGCACTTTTCTGGTCGAATTGCCTATTACACTAGAAACACCTTGGAGTGAAGAAAAACCTCTTTTTCTCCTAGAACCATCTCACCATTACTCATAGAGCCTCCAGCAATCACTTGACAAGCTTCACTCAATTGATCATTGATATTGTGAAAATTGCTGTGCAATATTGTCTGTGGCAAATCTATAATTCCACAAAATGTTGAAAGTCCAGCATGTCCATGACCAAGAGCACGCAGAACCAAAACGGATCCTCTATTAACTTCATATGCATTACTTTTTTTGCCAATGAATCTACTTGAATTAATTGATGCAATTCTTGAATTTGTACAATTTGAACAAAGAAATGTCAATTTTAAATCCAAGTCCTCGTACATCAGATTCAGAGAAATTCAGTTTTCCATGACATATCTTGCAACATGCGATTTTTTCTAGTTCAGGAAATAGGATGTCAGTGTCGACAATTCTATTCCTGATTTCAATGACTTCAATTATAATGTCCTGAACTTTTCTAGTGGAAGTTGAATTTCTTGGCTTCTTTGCAGGAGAACCATCTCCTTTCCTTTCATAAAAAATCTTCTTTCTTTTTGTTTGTCTTCCCTGAGTAAGTTTACCAGGACCACCCGACACTCTACCGTGAGCATCCCTTGGTCTGGCACTCGAAGACATTACACTTCATTGTATACTAATTTGACACAAAATATATATAAATATGTATACACTACCCACCACAAACAACTTTTCTTACACTTTAAAAAAAAACACTTATGCACTTTAACACATATACATACTTATATAATTATTCACTTACATACTTATAAACTTATACAGTATTACACAATAATTATAAAGCCTTGAAAAAGGCTGGTGAATATAGGTTTTAATTTAAAAATAATGTACAATATTTTTATACAAAAATAGCACAGATATTTTGAGAGGTTAATCTCAAAGTAAACAATATTAAAGAGCGTTCACAACGTTCATACAGAAGTTGCGGATAGAGCATATCGGCGATCTGGTCAGTGATTGGTCGAAAGACAGTTCCAGAAGAACACTCCGCTCTACCTTAGTGCATTCGCATCGAAACGATATCGAAACGCCAAAAATCCCACGTAAATTTCATCTGATGCGAAATTGCAAAACAGCGAGAGAGTAGTTTTTCAGTCAACTTCGCTATATAGAGATATACTGTACCTGTTACTCTCTGACAGCTTCGAGTTTTATCGAATATATATTTAAATAGACTCTTTGAATTTTTAATTATTTAAACTTATTTAAATAGCATTTTTTACATAAAATTCACTAAATTAAAAAAAAGCTACTTTAAAATTTTAGCTATAATTCTGTAACAAAACTTAATATCGTAAAATGGGTTGCAGGAACTTATTGTACAATTTGCTATCAAAAGATGCAATAAAAAAATGATTTTTTTGGACTTATTAACCTAGGCCTGCCCTTTTATTAACCTAGGCCCCTTAATACATGGTGTAAATTGCTTAGAAATTGATATTTTGTTGTTTTTTCTCGATATTTATAGAAAACAGAAAAGTATCCAAAAATATTTGCGGTCGAATACTTGCCGAACTCCGGAATGAATGAAAGTTAATATTTTTGACTATGTTTAAACTCAATTTATAGTCTGAAATAAATAAAACACTTTTTGAACCTATGCAAAAGTATAGCATAGATTATGAAAAAATATTTAATTTGTGTAAAAACTTATAAAGTTTTTGCATATCAAGTTACATTTTCTTCAATTGTCAATAATACATTTTTCAACAGTATAATTGTTGATTAAATTTTATTTGTAAATATAATGTATACTACTTTTACAAGTAACCTTTTCTCGTATTTTTGTAACTTTGTTCGAGTTTATGAACAACGGATTTATTCATTAATTACAAAAATATTATAAAAATAGAAAAACGATAAAAAACAAAAACGAATTAATGATTCTTAATTTTCTTTTTATTTCAAACTTCAAATAATAAAAAAGGACTTTGTATGTCCAGAAAATACCGCATAATACTAAAGAAAAAAATCGATTAGGTTATATTTGAAAAAACATGAAAAACCTATCAATAATCTTAAAGGTTTTTCTTGATTCTAAATCTGCGTTGAAAACCATACAAAATGAGCTGGATTTGGTAAAAAATTATCGCGTAATATGCAAGAAATACGCAATCAAAAATTTTTTGAAAAATGAAATATTATAAATAATGACAAAACGTTATTAAACAAAAACGATTCAATGAATCTTAAACATTCTTTTTGATTTAAATTCTTGATTAAAGGACGAAAAAAATAGGAGTTCATTTTTTTAAAAATTACCGCGTGATACCCAAGAAATAAGCTATCAAAAATTTAAAAAAACGCTGCCAACGGATTTGGCACTCTGCTCTCTCAAAGAGACCATTTTAACTTTTCTTTCCCAATATTTCATTAACGCATTAATTTTTTTTATATAAAGAAACGAAAAAAAATAATTTTCAACCTTTTTTGAAACGTACATTAAGCTCTAAAATATCTACCTTTATTGTCAAATATTCATGACGGAAACATGGAACCACTTGATTTATAAAATTGTTACTAAAATATAAAAAGAATTGATAAATTATAAAAATATATGTACTCGTATCATTGTGACAGGGAAGACGGACCATTTTGGTTGTATCATTTGGATCGCACCAATAAATGGTACCTATATTTTACATGCATTCAAAGTGTTATTTTAATAATTCTTTTTTTATAATAATTTCATGAATGAAGAAATATTACTCTTGAGTTTTAAGTCGCCTGTGCTAAATGTTTATTAACTTTATTTTAATTTTGTTTTGCTTACCAAATTATTGTTGTTAAAATGTTTATTTTTATCAATAATATTAAACATTATATTTAACTTTTTCTATTACATAGTGTTTTATATTATGCATACTGAATACTTGACAATGTCTTTAGCAAGTATATATATGTATATACTGGCTAAAGACATTGTCAAGTATTCATTATGCATGTTTCTAACATGTTTTTAGAAAACCTATCATTTTACTATCACAAACCTTCCTCTTTGAGAAAGCGCCACCCCCCTGTTTACAAAAATGGCTTTTGAATTTATGATGGTTTTGGTACGTACAATTTATTACAATGACTTATTCTTATACAGGGTGGTCGTAATTAGAACATATCGATGGGTTATAAAAGACAGGGCATATCTTACGCATTATTTGAAATAGTTTTGTACTATTATTATAAAAAGACTATTATAAAAAGATTTGAAACCGCAGTTTTAGCATCATCAAAAATGATGATCTTAAATAAATATTTACATCAATACTGAAAATTATTAAAAGTTCTAATTTAAACTATCCTATAATAATTGTATGACTTTAAAATTAATTTAAGTAATTACTTAAAAAAAGATACAATTTTCCTAATTGTAACGCGTAAGATGCAACAATGCTAAACGTGACGCGTAAGATAAGTCTTTTCTCTTAGTGCCCATCAATATACAGAGTGCCCCTAATTAGAACATATATATGGTATCTGTATAATTAAAGCATAGGATGTGTTATACTGAGTGACCATACTTAGAATATATCTTTGGTGAAGTGGAAATAGACTTAAATCCATTTTTCGCGATTTTAAGATATTAAGGTGATGCTAAAGCCACCTGTCACCGACCAATATGAGGAAACACTTTTCTCATTTAATTTTCAATTTTTAGTAAATATCTTTATGAGACGTTATTGTCCTAATCAAAGACAACAACTTTTCAGAGAGATATTTGCTCAAAATTGAAAATCGAATGAAATAAGTGGTTCCCCGTATTTTACGGTGACAGGGAGTTTAGCATCACCTTAACGTTTTGCACTGCACTGATATGCCAGATCGAAACATAAGAGATATGCAGCCAAATTATATCTGTTAAATAGAGTGTGCAATATTACTCTAATCATAGTAATTACACATATGAAATACTTTTTATTTTTAGAGTAACTTTACAAAACAGTTGAGTTAAGTCGTTTTTCCGGAAAATATGGACTTAAGTCATACCGACTTAAGTCCATATGTCCAAAAGGCATACCGCCTTTTTTTAATTTTCGACGTAATGTTACATCGAAGAATCGGACCTTCTTCATATCTCTCTTTTTCTACGTTACTTTGCCCTACTTTTCGAAATTTGTCGTAATTTTCACGTAGTTTATGAGCTCTTTAAAGTTATTTAACAATAATTTATGTTATTCTACATTTTCTTACATCTAGGAATAGGACCTTTTTCACATCTCCCTTCTTCTACGTTATTTTGGCCTTCTTTTCAAAATTCTTATTGTTTATTATAGTTATATTAAGCCTAATAATTAAGACCTTCTCTATATCTCCGCTATTCTTCATTATTATGGCCTATTTTTAGAATTTTTTGTTGTACGTATTATCGTTATTTAGCGAGATTTAACGATATTCAAGTTATTTTATGTTATCTTACGTTATTTTACGCTATTTTACAATACTTTGTGTTATTTATACGTTACTTTCCGTTACTTTATGGATATTTAAAGGTGACTTGCTTTAATATTTGCCAAATGTAAGAACCTTAATATACTCGTATGTATATATATTAAAGTTCTAACATCGAATAATTAGTTCTAAATATTATTAGATTGCTGTCGCAAGTTACAGCTGATTTAAAGTTAAATACAGAATCCTTAAATCAGACTATTATTGTTAAAATAAATTTGTCAATAAATGTTAATTTTTAATCACTTATAAATTGTACGTTAATTTAGAACTTTTGGATTATAATATCTAGGAAAACCAGATTATTATTGCCAACATCCTTCAGTATCTAATTGCTGTTTATCCATAAATGACCTAATTGTGTGTTATTTGTATGTTATCCTTATTATTTTGTGATATGTAACGTTATAAGCATTTTTGTAAAGTATGGATGGCGTATATTGTTGGATGTACAGGTATTATTTATTTTATCATATTATAACGTTATTTTTAACATAGAGTTGAACATAAGATTTTTGATTATTTCATTAATTCTGGTATTTTATGGTTAAGATAATTAATAAAAAATATGTACGATGCAAAGAAGCGGGGGTTGGCGCGCGAAACGTGCAGGTGGGTGAAGCCCCTTAGTATATATATCTAATTAAGTTATTGCGTGATGATTTTATTCTGAATAGACAGAGGTGTCGCTATTAGATATGGTTCGAGATGTTATCTTATCTATGAATTAGGTTGAGATACATTAATGAATTGGAAATTTGTCTTTGCTTCTAATACTATAGATATAGACATACATGTATTACTTATAACATCAGTGTGATAATATATATAATGTATCTCAACCTAATTCATAGATAAGATAACATCTCGAACCATATCTAATAGCGACACCTCTGTCTATTGAACATAAAATCATCACCCAATAACTTAATTATAAAAACGCAATTAATAAAAATTGCTGTAGGAGTAGCGCGATAAAAAACTAATGGATGCTAATAATGTTTTTGAACTTCTCAAATTTATTAAGTCACTCAATTATTATAATCGTACCTCCCATCCTATCTATATCTTATTTAATTGCTATAAAAATAGAGAAAGCTACATATTAATATTATTATTTAATAATCAATTGATTTTGTAGTTCGAGCAGTTTCTCTATCTGCATCTTTAAATAGTTGTTTTTATAAAGATGAACTGAACCGATGTAAGTACTTAATAATCGCCAATTTTCCCACAAGCTTGAAAAATATGAGCATACAGACAATTCCAGTCAATCGCAAGACTTTTGAACGTCTTGTCTCGATCATCCTCACACGCTACGCGCCTAATGAGCCACAAGACGCGACCTTGCCACATAATAACTGTCGCATGACGAACAACGCGACGCCGAAGACGCACAGGCGACACAGGAGCCTCAAGTGCAGCACAAAGCGCGTCCACCGCTCGTTATTCAATATGTGCGGGCCGTCGGGTGCGCCACTGTATAGGTATACCTATACCTATCTATATACGGGAGCGCGCTTTCTCGCGGCTCCTGCGATGTCGCGCGAGACGCGAGAAAAAAGAAAGAGAGGATGCATTGTCAATGGTATAGAGCCTTAAATGGACGATTACCAACAGCTCCTTGATGGCCTTTTCTTAATCTTTCAACAGTGATTACGCGCGTCGATGTACAGTGTTGGAAAAGTTACTTGATGGCTATATCTTGAAGCTGTATATGCACGTACAGCTTTTTGCGAATGTGTTTAGAGTGCAATCAATCAAAGCTTATGTACGACATTTGTGATGATTTTACAGAATCAATGAAGTTTGAAATTATCGTTTTAGAGGATCTTTCCGTATACGTGGACATGACCAACCATATTTAAGCGTACTTACACTTCGGAAATGTTTGACACACTTTGAAATGTTGCTGCAGAGAGAAATGTACTAATAAAGATAAACCTTATTTGGCTGGAAAACTTGAGATGAAGCTGAAAACTGGTTATAAAGTTAATTTTAAAATTATCTCGAAATCCCATTTCACCAAATAGGATGGACTTAAAATCGGCTTCTATGAAACTAACGTCCCAAATTCAGAGTGGCTATTCAGATAATTACCCGCTGACTACCGTGGTTGAACTAGCAATTATTTGTATAAATTATATACTTTAGCGATTCAACGTGTATAAATATTTTTTGTACCTACCATGCATTTTCATAAAACAAGTAATTATGTGCAAAGTAAAAGAATTTCTTATAGTTAAGGATTCGTGCATTTAGAATTTTTCTACTCGTAGTATATATAGTTAATAAGAAAATTGAATTCTAAAGCACAAATTCTTAACTATACGGGGACAAAGCAATGTTAAATCCTAAGATAATTTTTTTCTGTGGTCATACAAATTTTTCTTTAAAAGTAGTCATTCTAAAACTTCTTTTTATTGTAACATAATCTTTTATCATTGTCAATACCATGATGAGCGAAATTTTGGTTATTTCACTCCTTTTGACATTTACTATACCTAAGCGAAACCCTTTTTCGTTAAATGTTTTTTTACTATTATTTTTAAGAAATCAAACTAATTAAAAAAAATTGTATTAATAATTGAGTGGTAGGCGAACAAAACTAGATAATTTTGAGAAAATAAAGAAAAACTTGAAACTTTATTCATGAATTTTAAGTTTAGATAAAAAATAACATTATAAATGATGTGATTACAAGAATATATTATTTATTTTTAGTTAATTTTTTAGTTACGGAACGAGCTCCATGATGAAAAAATTATAATAAACAAATAATGTATCAAGAATGGCAATATAATGTCAAATAAAGCAGAAGTCTAAAAAAAAAAAAATAAATCTCATTAATTTACTAATAGTATAATTAGACATCATAATAATTGGAATACATGTGCATGTAATAAATATGAATAACTCGATGAACAAGGTACGTTTTAATAAAGTATAACTATAAATGGTACTAAAGTGACCGAAGACGGTGCATTTACTCTACCTCTATTTCTCATATTTGCTTCCGTCTATTTAGAAGTACAATTCCACCAATATCATCCATCATTTTCACTTTTCCCGCACGCAACTGTAAACGAAATCAGACCAGTTTGGCAATATTTCCTCCATACAAAATCGGTTAAAAAATACAGCCTCCGTCTTCTCATCCCATCTTCATTTCGCTGCCGCTATAACTCCACATTCGCTCCGCGCATCAACGTGCATCATTAGTTTGAGCGGCGCACCGCAGCGAACAGCGATTCCAGGACAAAAACAATAAATTCGACCGCCGGCGCTTGCGTATACTCTCTCTGGAATCTCTTTATCTCTCTCCTTCCCTTCCTCGCAGAAATTTCATGCAAATGGCACGACAACGCCGCAGCACCGTAGGCCGTCGTCGCGCGTAATGCTACGTCGTCTCCGTCCTTCCGCGGCCGCCACATACGGGCCAAACGAGCTCACGCACGTATACAATATGCACACAGGCGCGCTCGCTCGCTCGCTCGCAAGTGGGTTAATGGCGAGGCGGTCTCGTGCGGTGGCGGTAAGCGGCAGCAGCCTCCCGCAGGCTCTCGATCTTGACGAGCTCCCCCCTCGCACGCTCGCGCTCGCAGATGATCGAGGCGAAAGGGGTTCAATCGGGGGCGACGCGCTGCACCTGCATCCGATTGCAGGTCGGGCTCTTGCAAGCGAACGCGCTCGCTCGCGCACTTTCTAAGCATTTTTGAGGAGCGCGCGCGCGCGCGCAGAGAAAGGAGATTTTCCCCGTGCCATTGGAAATCGAGGAGGATATGAGCGTACGCGCGCAGGAGAGTACACACAAGGTGTAGAAGCATAGGAGAGGCCCCCGCGGAGATTTCTCGGGTTTCTTATTCGATATTCCGCGCGCGCGGCCTTCACCAGCTTCTCTATGCATTATTGGCTTCCTTTTCGCCCGGAGGGAAAAAGTGCCCGGTGTGCGCGCTGCCTGCAGCACACTCGTCGTTCTCTTTTCAAGAAAATCGGGGAGTTGACTTTTTTTCTCGATTTTTGTACCCAAGCACGACTGTTTCGTTGGGTGCAATTATAATACCGCTCTCCGCAGCTGGAGAAGATGCTTCTATACGGCATCGGCGTGACGTTCGTTAACGGCGATTTTTCGGGCTTAATTACCGGTTCTGAGCGTGGCGCGATTTTTCAAGCGCGGACGACTTTCAGCGGAGCAGTTGTTAAAGGCGAATCGGCTCTTTTGAGGAGCGATATTTCTTCGCTGATGTGCGTTGCTCGTAATTACCGCCGGGGTTGTGTATGAGCTTTTGATGTTAACAGCTTTTATTGAGCGCGATGCGGTCCTTGGCAAAATTTAAGAGGTGTAATAAGTGATTATTTGAGTACTTTGCTCTACATCGGATGATCGTTTCGAAAATGTTTTATCTACGAGAAAGGTCGTAAAGCGTTGAATTCTCTGAAGTCATGCTTTGTTCATTTGCTGCTAACTCAATAATTGCAATATAATTTTTATCCAACTTAAATTTTCTTTGTCTTTTCATTAACTAAATAATTACATTAAAACGTACGTTCTGATTGTATCTGTTATTAAAATAATTGGATGTATTTAAAAAATGTATAGTTTCCTGTTTTTCTGATACGGAAACATTAGCATCGCTATAATTCTACAGTCGTCGAATATGCGTTAGAGAATATCCAAACGATAGCCTTTATTTACAGTATCATTACCAACGACCTACAACACCCAATTTAAAGAAAAGTATATACCCCCTTTGAAATAATTAGTGACATCGTTATCGGCGGTATAGTAAACGGGGAAAAGTAGAGCAGCGCGGCCAGCTAGTGCTCGCGTGGTTCGTTTGAAATTTAAGTAAATGGTACAAAAAAGCTAGCAATTGAAACTAATGAAGAATGGCAAAGAGTACAAAGCGAAAAGCAAAGAGTGATAGAGAGAGAGAGAGAGAGAGAGAGAGAGAGAAAGGAAGAGAAAGAGAGAGAGAGAGAGAGAGAGACGCGAAAGCTAGCACTCGCACCACTCGCCAGTAGCGTGCCGGCGCTCTCGTGAGTCGTGTCCGAGAATTTTGCATGAATCTAATTAAGCTTATGCAAATCGAGCGTGTCGTGCATATAGCACAGGCGAGCAGCGCACCTCTCTAAAATTAGATCGCCAAAGTCGCGGGTAATATTCATGGCTTATTGGAGTAATTAGGCGTGCGCGATCGAGCAATGTTCTATTATTATGAAATTATGCCAAATCTAATGCTTAGGCGCTCATTTCGGAGCTTGTTCCACGTGTGACCTCTAAAGATACGCCCATATGAGAGTACGTGTTAATTTGTTTGTTCTTCAACATAAATTATTTGTCCCATATAAGTAACAAATTATTCTCTAAAAATTCATATTTTTAGTTTTTAATTTATAATAAATTTGTAATAAGCAAAAAATAACCTATCGAAATTAAAAGTTAAAAATACCGATAAATATATTAAATATGTAAATAAATAGGTACATATTAAGTATAGCAAAACGCAATTTATTTAATTGATTCTATGTTCAACTTTTTTTCTGCTAAGGAAAGCAAATTTATTCTAATTTATGAAACGTTGTGCACACTGCAGAATAAAAGGGAAAAATTAGTAGTGAAAACAAACGGTCTTATTTAAATTTATGTTGTTTATAGAAATTAATCATTTTTGTGTTAATAATGCACATAGTAATGAAAGATCTTGATTTGATAATACCGCCGATAAAGTGACTGCCTATGATAATAACTTTTCTAATTAAGAAATAGACTAATATTCTGTGGAGTTGATATACGTAGATTCAACGCAATAAAGGACTTGGCTGAATTATTAACAATTCCACATATGACTAGCTATATAGATATCTATAAGACATCACATCCATAAGACTACCTATGTATGCATAATGTGAAATTTAATGAAAGTTCAATTTTTACAAGCTCGAGGTTTAAGCGCAGAGAAAATTTATTTCTCTATCTCTGTTTTCAGCGCTTCTCATGTACGTGGGCTTTCGAATGTGTTTGAGTATAACTGGTTTTACGTTAGACACTCTATGCAGTCTTCTGAGTGTACTACAGGCACATGTGTGTATAAATAGTCTAACTACGAAAATTAATTGAAATTTTGAAAAAGCGTTTTATCATCGTTTGTAGTATACTGCTATTAAATGTGCACGTGAAGAGAGAGATTCAACTTGATGTAATTAAACTTATCTTAATAGACTTAGCAGTAAAAGCTGTATAATTATATACGATGAAATAGAAATTAGATTCTGCGTTATGAATCTATGAATCTATAAGTTATAAAGTAAAAATTGCTAAGTTATAATAGTCAGATTTACGTACTAATTTCTTACTAAAAATAATCTAGGTGATACAAATCTATTTCTGTACATACTACAATGTCTGTTATTAGACATTAACGAATTTTTAAACATAGTGTAGCACGATTAACATTTTATTTTCTGAAGGTAACAAAGATATCGAATTTATTTTTATTTATCTTATTATTTATCGAAGGTGGGAAGATAATGTCAGGGCCGACTTGCGAGAAATAGGATACTATGAAGAAAACTGGATTAATCTTGAAAAGAATAGAGAGAAATGGCGTGATTGTGTGAACAAGGCTATGGACTACATAGTCCCGTCAACCATAAATGGTGTCTTTTAAGCATTATCACTGCTAACCATTAATGGCTGGCCACTGTAATAATAATAATAAATAATAATAATAATAATAATAATAATCTTATGCATTAAACACTCGCAAAGTCGCAAAAAAAATTTAACGCGGGTCTGTTTGAAGGTTAAGTTTTCTAGAAACAAAATATACGACTAAGAAAATTTTTAATCGTAATTATTATTTATTTATATCTCTCTTAATAAATTAATTTTTTTTTTACTTTTTTATTGGTAAAAAAACTATTACATTCAGTTTCCTTAACATAAAAACTATTTCTCAAATGAATTTTAATTAATTTATATACCATTATTTTAGCTTAGATATAAATTATTAATCATATGGCTCAAAGTCACCCCGAACACCCGGGTGACTTTGACCACCATGTTTTTGAATTTTCATACTACGACACATGTAAAGAGAAAATTTTTTATTCTTGGAATATGTTATATAAGCTGCTATCATAACGAAAGAATTTTTTTTATGTCGGTAGCTATGACAGAATAGTAGAGATACGTACACGAATTTCTAAAGTGACTAAAAGTCATCCCGGCTTACGGTAACCTATTTAAAAAAATTGTTTTCGCGTATAACAAAATAGTAAGAGCTAATAAAAAAATTCTTGTGCTAAAAAATAGCTGATTTTAAGTTTCTTCAGTAACATTTGCACTACAAGATTTCTTACAACTACACTTTAGATTTATGAATATACACCTGGCTTTCTTTGATACGTTTGGGCTATTATATTTTTATGTTTATTATGCGTTTTGCGAAGGGTATCCGCCCTTATTGAGAAAACCAATGGATATCTCTGGCCGAAACGCAATTTTTTCCTTTTAAAATTTCAAACGACTCTTCTCTGAACTTTGTTTCTGTTTTATAATTTTGAACTTTTTTTTTCCTATTTTACAGTAATTCTTTCCTCTATTATTCATTCAGTAAGTTAGGAAACAAATACAGTACACCTTACCAAGAGATGAGATAAAGAAATTTTTACGTGGCTCGTGGTGGCAAATAGATTCGCAACTTAGAGGACAATATAAACCTAGCAACTTTTTTGAAAAAGTAAATCTGTTTCAAACACTTGACTCAAATGAATTCGAAATTTAAATTAGGAAAAACAAATCTATATTTAAATCTGGATTCAAATAAATACTACGATTAAATTATCTTTATGATAAATAAGTATGTCAATTTTATGAATATTTATTTTAAAAGCTTCATTTTGAATTAAAATTAAAGAATTTTGACAAATAAATAAAAATTAGTAGTTGAGTCCTCACGTCTCCGATTCCATTTTATGGTATAGAAGTGATGATTATTTGCGTAAAGATTTGGACAATTATACCGTATAAGCAAAGCTATTCGGATAATCCGTTAACATTTCGTTCTCATCTAATTGATATAATTGCAGTAGACGATATTTAACAAGAAGTAAGTACACCGAATTACAGAATGAGAAAAAGGTATATATTTTGTAATGAAAGAATTTTTTTACCACAGTTTAATTTGCAATGATCACGAAGATATATCTTGTCCTAGACTTGTTTTTCGTCAAAACGCAGATAATCCTGTATTATTATTAAAATCAATTACTATTTAAATATTTATTATTTGTTACTTGTTAATTACGTTATTATTATTTACGTTATTGAATTTTTGTATAGCGTGTTGTTGCAATGATTTGTATTTAATATGGACTAAACATATCGTTCGCATCAGAATCAATTCCAGTCAATTGTCAGTTTGTAATGTCTGAGTAGCCGATAGTTCCTTTTAAATGCATGAGAACATTTTTTACACTAACATTATCTATAGTCCATATCGAGTTCAGAACATTCCAATAAAGCGTTTTTAAAAAAATATTCAATAAGTAACAATTTGCACAACTGATTTCGGATCTGCTCCGGCATTACCCCCGGTGGTCCCAGATTATCCCGGTGACATTATGATTTATTGTTTTTTATATAATTTGTTTATGAAGTTAAAATAATATATAAATATATATTTATTTAATATATGAATTCTTAAAGAGAAGAAAATTAATTTTTTTTCTGTAATTTTTTATTTAAATATGATGGAACACGCAATCTACCTTTGGAGCAAACTTTTATTAGACATACCAAAAAGATTTCGGGTAAACTACTTGGTGTAGAAAAGAAAAACTTTTTACTTCCAAAAAGTTGTCAAAGTACGGACGGATTTTGAAAAGTAATTATTTCTCTAAAAGTTGCATAAAATTATTGTATAAAAATGTTAATTGTAACAACAATTTGTGACATTATGTAAATTTCACACGTACTACTACTTATTTATTTATTTATTTTTATTTATTTGTACACAAGACGAGCTCTTTTACATTTCAGTTGCTTCCATATTTTTATGATAAATCTCGCTCACTCATTTTAGACGGCTCCAATTGCAAAAGATGTATCTCGCGGAAAAAGTTGTAAAAGGCGTATCTCTCAGAATTGGTTGAAAAATATTTATTTTGGAGTACATTTGAGAAAAGACATATCTCGCCGTCTGATGAAAATCAATAGTACAAACTTTAGCTACGCCTGACTTGTGTAAAACAAACCCTAAAAATTTTTGGGCCCCCTAAATATGTGGTATCATCCGGATGATACCGTGTTTTCCAAGCATTTCTGCGAGATACATATTTTCCAACTTTTCCCGCGAGATACGATTTTTCAATTGGAGCCGTCGATATACTCTAAAATTATTTACATCCTATTTTTAAGACTATAAACTAATTATTATAAAGTAAAAAGAAAATTTCAGATTTTTATAACGTCAACTGTAGCATTCCCCGTTAAGAAACTTCATAAGTCGTATTGAAACGGCTCTAAATAACTGAATTCGAAGGAGTAATGTAGCTTAACTAGTTTTATTATGATAAAATCATATCATTGGCAGCTACGATTAAAACTGTACATGTATTTATCTTAAAACATTTTTTGAACGATAAGAAATGATAACTGATTAATAAACGATTAAGTTAATTTTAAATTAAGTAATATTATTTGTAATTATTACGCTTCTACGTTCGAAAATGTTTTTGAACGTGAAGTAATTTTAAAGTTTATTTAATTAATAATAGAAACATCGAAGTTGTGATTATAATTGGTATTTGCATATCTGTATCTGGAAACTATAACTCATTATAATATATTCCCCAAATTGCGGGATTAAATTTTTGACCAGAAAAAAACTATCAGTCAGACTTTCATCCGGTTACATAAGGTTGATGTTCTTGCAAGGTCAAACGCAGCGGTTCTTTGCTCTATCTAAATATCACTATACAGGGTATTAAGTGACCTCACTATACTGTCAGATTAGAGATGTACCTATGCAAAATATTTTGCTGATTTCTAACTTATTTTTTTATTGAACCAACTATTAATTATGCAGATTCTATTGTTAAATATTTTTTTATATGCAAAAATTTTCAATACTCATGATTGTAATGAGAAATTTTAGAAATACATTAAATTAAATGAAATATGAATACTACTATTGTTTCAATGCACCAAATACTGATATTCAACAATTTTAACTCCAATATTTAAAAGTTATAATTAATTGATTATTGCTTATTATTAAGCCACTAATATAATAGTATCTTTGACACGCTTAAAATAAAATTCGTAATACGTTCTGTTTTATTTGTTAAAATTTGTTTGTTAATTTGAATCTACATTTATTTGTCCTTGCCTCGCCCTGCAATGTGCACTCGCGGTATTCATCTACTTTCCACCCTTCATACACAATAAACTATTGTGTATCAATAATGAAAAGTAGGCTTTTTTGCCCGCGTATTGTTTGCAGTACGAGTCGAGGCGAGTAGGCACGAGACAAAGGCGAGCCGAGGACGAATACTGCAATCACACAAGGGTCAAAAATCCTTTTCACCCGTGGTACACAGCGTACTTAATGACACACATGTCTTAATTTCGCGTTATACATGCAAAAAATACAATAATATCGGTTTTAAGAGGAGTGGGAGAAAAGTTGCCGGGTGAAAAAATTTTTTTGTAACACAGACACTATTTTGATTTTTTCCCACCCGAAAAGCGGGACTAAAGTGACCGTTTTCCGATCAGCGGGCGAACAAAGTCTAGAGCGGGCGAAAAATGATGTAAAAATGCCTTTAGAGCGTTAAATATTTATTAATAATACAATAATTAACATAGTTATAATATTAATAACTAATCAATTAATTTAGATGTTCTATTCTAACAGACTCATGGTTGTTGTGTCGAAAAACAGTCAGTCCAGTTTCGCCTTCGAGGCACAAAAAAACACGAAAATCCAAACATGTATCACAAAAAATATGATTTGCACCCAGGGCTAGTGGACTTTTTTGACCTCGTGTATTCGCAGTACGAATCGAAGGCGAGTCTAAATAAGCCCACTTTACAACCTTGGTACACAATATACTATTTTGCTCGCCGGTCGGTAAACAGCCGCCTTGCGCCCGCTTTACAGACATGAAAAAATCGCAAAAATCGTGCATGTGGGTGACAAAGAAAAAGTTTTTATGACTGCGTTAACCACTCATTAAAATTTTCTTTATACGCTGTTTTCCAAATCCTCAACTAAAAAAAAAGAACATACCCACTCCTCCCTTCCATCTTGCTAATTAAAAATCCTTGCTCAGCAATCCTCGCGAGCAAGCTCGAGCACCTCCCGGCGCGCGATCGCTCGCACTGCCTCTCAATAATTCCAACGGTAGTTAAGAAACGATTCGTCCTCTTCTCGCGCGCTGACGCGACCGTGCCGGCGCGGCGGAAGCCCATCGGTGCGCGCATCGTACCGCCACCGCGCACAGCCAGCCGCTCCTCTCCTTCGCCTATACCTGTATGCACACACATACACTGCGCGCTAGCTCGCGTGCGATTATCGAATCGCGACGTTCGCGAATAATTTTTTCTTTTAATTCTGCCTCGGCATCTGAGCTCATGCGGAAGGCAGCAGCAGCTACTATAGCCACCAGAGCCAACGACCCCTGCCCGCGCGCGAGAGCGATCCTATCGTCTCTCAATATCATTACGCGAAAGCTCGGCGATTGCGCGGCAGTCCGCAGTTAGCCGTGAGAAGTCGCTGTTACGAGGAGCTGCGCGCACACCTCTCGCAAGAGCTGCTTGAGTATGTGTGAGTGCGTGTGCGGCGTACCGCGCGGACGCCGACTTATTTCCTTAAGGAACTTAGTCGCGCGAGCTGGGGATTAAGGAGGAGAATTATCACTTCTTTTGTTCGCCGCCCGAGCGCATTGGATGGGTGCACATGGACAGTAAACATGGAGGTCTTTTTAAGCGGGATTTATGAGTGAAGCTGAAGCTGGTGAGGGAGGCGCGATTTTTTGTTTGTCTGTTTTTCTTTTTATTTCGATTTTGTGGTGAATGATTTGTAATGCGTATACGTACGCATGCGCGTTTGGTGGATCGATGGTTGTATGGTGTATAGTGAGTATGGGCATAGAAGGATTTCGCTTGTTGAAATGAACAACTGCTAACAATTATTTTCCCTTTGTTGGAGAATGATTGTACAACGGGGTTTACGATTTACGCTTGTATGCATGGAAGGTGGATTATAGAAGTATCGCTGTGGGAGGAACAAGTCTATTGCTGAAGGAGCTTGGAGATTCATATGTCATCGATGTATTATATTGCTTTACGTGATGATGATAATAATGATTACGTCAATGTCAATTTTCATAACTTTTATATAGTATACATTCATAATAAAAGCATGTATTGATCACAATTTGTAGACTTTTTATTTTCTAGATATTTTAAGTATATATATATATATTATATATATATATATATATATATATATATATATATATATATATATATATATATATATATATATATATATAGTTTTAATTCGAAATTTTAAGACTAAGTCCCTCCCAGTCCCTCCTAACCCCCAAAGCCTCCTCGACCCATCACTATTAACCCTTCCCTTAAAATACGCAAACTATTTTTCTAAATACAGTAATTTTCAGCTTTTCATAATTCCTCCTTACTACCCCTTTCAATCCCTCCCAGACCTTAACAATCTCTCCCAAACCTTCTCAATCCCTCCTTAAACCCCCTCCCTAAATTCCCTCCCTAAATTTCCTCCGGAAATTTCCTCCCGAAATTCCCTCTCGAAATAAAAAATAATTAATTAAAATGGATTTCTTGAAAAGACACAAAGATTTTTAATAATTATTAAGCAACATGATATAATTTCCGCATTACAAGTGATAGATGTCTCAGTCCATTTTTTAATCAGTTTCTCTATACTTACTTCGTTT
The DNA here is from genome assembly GCA_949152435.1 of Gastracanthus pulcherrimus. Taxonomy (NCBI): domain Eukaryota; kingdom Metazoa; phylum Arthropoda; class Insecta; order Hymenoptera; family Pteromalidae; genus Gastracanthus; species Gastracanthus pulcherrimus. Next base: position 39,677,881 of record OX424576.1, on the reverse strand, counting down.
AGTTAGCACAAACAATAACTAGAATTTGGAAATAATTTCTTTTACTATTTAATAGTTCTTTTAAACAAATCTTCATCTTTTATATAGTTATAATAGAGGTTATTATAGAGGTAAATAATTTATCTTTAATTAAAAATACATACACAATTTATAATAAATAATATTATATATGTACAATTTAATGTATTATTAAGTGTGGTTTTAAGTGATCGATTCTATAAAAAGCTTTGCCACACAAATGACAAATATATGAGAGATTATCATCACTAGACAATAAATGTCGAACTAAATTATCTGATCTTCCGTAATCCGTTAAATATTGCACCACAAATTTTGCAAACAGTATCTATACTTGCGTGTTTCGTTTGAAGGTGTAAATCCAAATATTCATTTTTCACAAATCTAATATTACATTGAAGATATTTAACTGCATTCACGCTTTCTTCATTTTCGGCCATGATATCTAAAAAATTAAAGAAATATTTTTAGACATATAATTAATTGCTGTAAGTAGGGTAGTGACTACTTAAGGGAAGAAGCTAAAGGAAAAACCAAAATCTGTTAAGCATTGACAAATATATTTTTTTTTGTATTTAATAATACATACAAAGAACATATTTTTGCACTAGTTAAAATCCCCCTAAACCGCCTTTAACATATCAGAACAGCCAGAAAACCTGCAAAAAGGGAAATTATTTTGATTATCTTTTTGCGCAACATGCATCGGTGAATTTTGATCAACTCGAATGTGTGTATTATTTTAAGTACAACTTAGAAATCTATGTTACAATATTATTTTATTTTTGTTTCTAAAAAAATTCTTAGCTAAATTAAATTTTTAATTCATTATTTCTACAAAAATCATGTATTTTATTATAATTATTGTCGAGCGAAAATTTGATCTATAAAAAATGTATTTAAAAAGTAGATTACCATACATTTAAAACACGAAAATAAAATCCGGTGCGCAAAACGTAACTGGAAGTTATGAAAATAAAGAATTGAGAAAAATGATTTTAAAGTGAAATACGAGTAGTAGTAATAATTAAATAAAAGTAAATTCGTACTTATTTATGATTCCGTTTTTGTTTTATGGGTAAATTTCTTCTGTCCACCATTGACATAGGGTTTTGACTTTTACTGACGTTTAGCCTTGCTTACGGCGCACTTATTTAACTTTTTTTATCACACAACTGTTGAAAAACATTGAATTTTAAATAAAAACGACAATGTTTAAAAGAATTAAAACAGCTTAAAGAAGTCTAATTTTCTTTTGCAACCTCTTTCTATATTAAGAAAAAAGGTTAAGAATTGGTATAAAAAAATAAAAATAAAATCGGATTTTTTACCAAAAATTATATATTTTCCTGAAAAACTAATATGTTGTAAATAATTACTACCTATATTACTTAAAACAAGAAAAACTATAGTTAGCGGTCCCTTTTCAAAGATATGGCTAAGTAAATACTGTGCATGTGTTATTAGTAGTTCATCACTTTACCTATTATCTTTCAAAAGATAAACTCGTGGAGAAAATATCGCTAGTTTAATAATTTTGTATTGTTGTATGCCATTTAAAAATTTAACCCTACATTAAAACCCTTCACGAATTATAATAAAATGTATTTATTTTCAATCTATATTTATAGATAGATTTACATTTTTGATAATTTTTTTAGTTGAAGTTTTGTAGTCGGCCGGGTCTGGTTCGTAAGCCAGATTCAACGATCATGCGGTTGTGTACTAGACTCAGCAGTCAACTACTAGCGCTTTCGTCATATTTTTTTAAACATATATTATAATAGGGAACAGACATGAATTTTCAAATATTTTCAAAACAAAGTTAGGGATAAATTTATTATACACAAAAGTGAAAAAACTAGAATTTTAGTTGCAATATTTCATGAGCAGAAATTTTTTTAAATGTGTTCTTGCTTATCGTGAATTTAAATGAAGGTAGCGGATTGCAGATTGATCACACGTAATATTTGATACGTTACTACAATGTTGATCACTTATAGTTGTGTTTTGTGCACCAGATATTACTTTTATGTTTCAAACCCGGTTGAAAGACTCTCATAAGAACCAATAAAAATGTTTTCTATGAGGTTTATGGTGTGTATTTGCACCCAAATAATCCTATTAAAATTAATTCAAAATTAATTTTTATAGGAATTTATAAGTAATACCAGATTCATTTTTTATCTGTTTCTTTTTGGTTTTAATAAGAATAATTGTAAACCAAAACAGGATCCCATAAAAATCAAAACTTATTAGTTTCAATAAGAATTTTCTAGTAGACAAAATTTTTATCGAAATGAATTAGTAATTTTATAACTAAAACTATTTAATTAGAATTTAGAGGAATTCAATATTTTAGAATTTAACATGGTTTAAGTTGATTTTTTTCAAAAAGAAGCAATCATACTTTTTATGTTTTTTCAGCATAAAATTTTCACAATTATATTGAAAATTTATAGGAATTTTGCATTTTTGAATATTTAATTTGAATATGAACGAATTATTCTATTTTTTGGAAATTTATGAAACCTCAAATTCGTACAGCCGGTAATCAGCATCTCGGGCGAACCAGTAAATGTAAAAATATAAGAGAGCTCCGAAGAATTGTTTTTTCCAAAAGGCTATAACGTCTTTTATTTCCTCGATCCGCTCATTTGGTCATGTAACCAGAAAACTCAGACGTTCGACATCTAGCGGAAATTCGTGAACTACGACATGATAAATGATTTATCAGTAAATACTCATATGATTTTCTTGTGAGGTCGCATATACTCGTCGTTTAACGTTTAAGAACAAATTCTTAATAATACTTATATTTTTGCATCTGTTAATATGTGTAGTTGCACCCAAAATGTCTTAAAAAATACGATTAGATACAATCTTGTAAACATTTTTCCATATTGGGTAATGCAAATAAACACATACATTATACATAGGGACATACATATTAAACCATTTAAACTTATTGCTTATAAGTGAAAAATCAAATTTCTTTCTATAAACTACTACAAATTTTATATCAGAAAAAACTTATAAAATATTGTTTATATATTCGTGAAAACTCCTCTATACGTTTTGTCCCATTAAACCCAATACAAAAATAGTATACTTTGAATGTCTTATAGAAACACGTAAAATATTTATTAGGCAAATTTTTTTTTCATAGGATCGCTAGATACTTTATATGATTTTATGAGGTTTTATTAGATCCTTCTAACAGGGAATGTATGGTGATCTACTTTTTAAATACATTTTTTATAAATCTATGTTGAGACCTATTGATAAAATTTTAAATACAAATTTCGACTCGGCAATAATTATAATAAAATACATGATTTTTGTGGAATAAAAAATTAAAAACTTAATTTAGATATAGAATTTTTTTGGAAAAAAAAATAATATTGCCACATTGATTTCTAAGTTTTACTTAAAAGAATACATACTTTCAAGCTGATCAAAATTTTCCGATGCCTGTTGCGCAAAATCATAATCAAAATAATTTCGCAGACTCCTGAAGCGGAGTTAATCAAGCGACGAGAAGAATTGACCCGGTGCTGTTATGAAGAAATATTGTCTCCAGAGAAGTCGCAATTAAAAAAACAGATAAGCCCATTTACAAAAAAGTGTTTAGAGAGAGAGTGAGAGAGACATATAGTATCATTAAAAAAATGGAGCTATATCGCTCTGTTAATTATTTAATAAATTTGATATGATTTCAAGCTTAAATGATTTGGATGATTCCAGAAGGTTTGAACTCGAGTTGTAGCCCACTCAGGTGAAATCTCGAACCCCCTGCCTCGCTAAACTGGTGTGCCCCAGGACAGTATTCAGGCTCGACGTTCTTCTCGTTATTTATTAATGACATTCCAGACGTTCTCCACGGAAAGAAGCATATATACGCGGACAATTTCGAAATTTATGTTAGGAATTATTTTAAAGATGCAAAGAAAATCATTGAGTTCGTTAAATCCAATCTATGAAGAATATCAAAATGGATTCAGGATAATGTTTTTTGTATCCAACTAAGACCAAAGCAATTTGATTGGGCTTACGAGGTTTCATGAGTTGGCTTCCAACACAGCAACTATCCGACATAGTGCTTGACGGAAATATCGTTCAAACTAGTAACAAAATCAAAATTCTCGGCGTCATGCACGACAGTACCTTCTCCTAGAGACTACAACCGACTGCTACCTCAAAGAAAAAAAGAAATGATTCGCGTCACTTTCCAAAATAAAAAAATGCCACGGCAACGTTGCGGCAACGAGTTTTTGACTACGTGGACACGTAACAGAAAATAGTTGTGGCAACGTTCTGGCAACGTGTCGGCAACACGGAAAATGTCCACGTCAGTATCAAAAAGTACGTTGACACGAACGGCACCAACAGCGTTGTTGCCTCATTTTCAGAACGTTACATTGAACACGTTCTTCCCTCGTTGCAGGAACGTGTTCTGTGGAGGCAAGAAATTTTGCATACTGATTTTCTGTAGTACCTAAAACGTTGCAGCAACGATGTTCTAGAAACATGTCCACCACGTCTCCGACACCTGTTTTTTAGCGCTAGAATTATTTTCTATCGGTGCTTTGGTACGGTGTCTGAAACGTTGCAGCAAGGTTTCCACACAGGTAGTTTTTAAATAATAAACACAAATAAAGTATTTAATAATAATAAAAGTTTTAAATTCAAAATTACAATTATTTGAATAAAAATAGATATTATTGTTCAAACATTATAATTTTTATTTGTATTATCAAGGCAATACAATATTCATATTGGTTTATTGTTTTAATTAACAGAATATTTTCAATTAGCTAACAATACGTAACACTTTATTAATTGTTTACATATAGTATTAATATTTCTCTCAATATTAGCTTTCTTCGTTTTTGGAGCAATTAACAATTACGAACTTTTGATTCATTGATTAACACGCAATTTGATTAGACTATTATAACTGTGACATACATATTACATGCTACGCACTACTTTTAAACGTTTTACAGCAATACCTGAAAAATTTAACATTATAAATTATATAAAAATTAATTTAGTTCATTTTACTAAGTATAAGTATATCTATTGTACAATTATTTATCAGATATTCAGACCTTGAAAAGCTCTTTTCTCTCACTTATCTAAGAAAGTATACTGAACTGGAAGCTCTTTTTAGTATTTTGTCCCTAATACGACATTCAAATAAAAATATTAGCATCAATGTTCATACACTGTGCACGATTGAAAAATAACATTTTATAGGATTGAATTCAAACTTTAAGAAAGCCTTCAGAAATCATTATTTTACCAAATAAGCGAAACAGGATTGGGAAAAGTTAGGTTGTGGATGAAACGTTATTTCTTTAGTATAAATTTCCATCTCATAGAATGGTTTTTACTAAGTTTTAAGATTGTTACTTTCGTAAAACGCAGGTGATTATTAATTTTCCCAATTCAAGCAAGAGCTAAAGGCGAGTATTGCGCATTGTAAGCCGGCGAAGAGAACTGCAAGCACACAAGGGCTAAAAAGGCCTCTCCCTCATATCGCACATCATATTTTTTGTAACACATTTCTGAATTTTGCGTTTTTATGCTTATAATGTGTAGCTAAATATGACCATTTTGCGACACGATGCAAACACACTCCTATTTGGTTAGATAATTAACAAATTTTAATCCCATAGAATGGTTATTAGGTATTAATTTTAAGATTGGGTACCTTTGTAAAATGATGGGGTTTTAAATTTTCCAAAATCGTTTTCGCTTATTTATGAATTGCATATACAATTTTTATAAAACCATAATGTCTAGAAAATGCTACCTATTTATTTTTGGAAATAAGACAGGTGCTCGGGTATTTCGGCGCATTTCTAACTTTCAGCAAGTACTATCCTCATTACCAGTGTCGATGGATACGCATAAGGCGCAATTCTGCCTTAATTTCAGTGTTCTGGGCACTATAGTGCGGGAGTGGAACAGGTGGTGAATCTTACATTTCTATCCAAGTGGCAAGGGTCTATCGGTTAGTCCTGATTACTTAAGGAGGCAGGCCTGGGTTAAAATCTAAAAAAGGAGAATTGCAGTTTTATTTATGCAGAATTTTTTGGGTGTGATTTAGAATATGGAAAGTTTTTTTTATCAAAAAGAGGCAAAAAGACAAAGATTTTTACCTCTTAAAAAATTAAATATCTTGAATCTGTGGCTCGTACCAAGTGATTCCTTTTGATACTCAGTTTTTTTATTTTCAACTACTCCTTGTAGACTTTCTCAACATCCAGCCATCGATATAGTCTGAAAATTTTAGAGAATGTTTCTGATATGTTTCCTCACAATATGAGCGCAGCAGATTATTAAAAAAGTCTATGTAGTAATAATTAAAAGTATAAAGGCTTAAATGATTAAATATTTTAATTAATTTTGAGGTTATATATTTTTGATACTTGCTATATAGACTTTCTTTATTATCTGCTGCACTCATACTGAGAGGAAACACATCAGAAATATCCTCTAAAATTTTCGGACTATATCGATGGCTGGATGTTGAGAAAGTCTACGAGGCAGACATAAAAATAATAAAAAACATTATTTTGAGATAATTGCATTGCTAAAGTTTGAAAACACAATCAACACATACAAACAATATTCACATAAAGAAAAAAGTAAGAGTGCTTTATATAATCTTGTTATATATTTCATTAATATATTTCACACTATTGCTTAGACAAACATGTGTGATACGTCAATCATATGATCTCATGATAGCGCTGAAACAAACAAATTTGTTAATAACAGTGTCTCATTCTTATCAGTAAGAATAATGAATACAATATTTATCTTTTTTCGTCATAAAACATAAGTATATTTTCCTTAGTTAAGTTATTTCAGATCAACTCTGTTAATTTTGAAGTATTTCACCATCACCAATATACTGCGAGTACATAACACCATGTTTTTCAAGAGAACGCTGAAAAATTTCCACACTACCGTCTACCTTTATTTTCCCAGCATTTCCTTGACGATTTAACGTACACTGACTTTGATGCGTTTCAATCCATTCTTCATAAGCTGGTGTGTCTTCTTTTCCTTCCCATAAAGAGTAACTCTTACAAAAACTATTTTTTATAGAAACATCCAGCACTTTTCTGGTAGAATTGCCTATTACACTAGAAACACCTTGGAGTGAGGAAAAACCTCTTTTTCTCCTAGAACCACCTCTGGACACAGGAAGTCCAGCACTATCTGAAGATACTGATTTCTCTTATTGCACCATTACTCGTAGAGCCTTCAGCAATCACTTCACAAGCTTCACTCAATTGATCATTGATATTGTATAAATTGCTGTGCGACATTGTCTGTGGCACATCCATAATTCTACAAAATGTTGAAAGTCCATCATGTCCATGACCAAGAGCACGCATAACTAAAACAGATCTCCTATTAACTTAATATGCATTACTTTTTTTGCCAATGAATCTACTTGAATTAATTGATTAAATTCTTGGATTTGTACAGTTTGAACAATAACTGTCAATTTTAAATTCAAGTCCTCGTACATCAGATTCAGAGAAATTCAGTATTCCATGACATATCTTGCAACATGCAATTTTTTGCAATTCAGGAAATAGGATATCAATGTCGACAATTCTATTCCTGATTTCACTTACTTCAGTTATAATGTCCTGAACTTTTCTACTGGAAGTTGAATTTCTTGGCTTCTTTGGAGGAGGACCATCTCCTTTTCTTTCATAAAAAATTTTCTTTCTTTTTGTTTGTCTTCCCCAAGTAAGTTTACCAGGGCAAACCGACACTCTATCTTGAACATCCCATGGTCTGTCACTTGAAGACATTACACTTACACTGAATAATGATTTGACACAAAATATATATATATATCTATATATATATATATATATATATATATATATATATATATATATATATATATATATATATATATATATATATATATAAATATTTATACACAACCCACCACAAACAACTTTTCTTATACTTAAAAAAAAAAGACTTATGCACTTTAACACTTATACATACTTATATAATTATTCACTTACATACTTATACACTTATACAGTATTACGCAATAATTATAAAGCCTTGAAAAAGGCTGGTGAATATAGGTTTTAATTAAAACATAATGTACAATATTTTTATACAAAAATAACACAGATATTTTGAGAGGTTAATCTCAAAGTAAACAACATTAAAGAGCAGTGATTGGTCAAAAGACAGTTCCAGAGGAACATTCCGCTCTACCTTAGTGCATTGGCATCGAAACGATACCGAAGCGACAAAAATCCCATGTAAATTTCACCTGGTGGGAAATTTCAAAACAGCGAGAGAGTAGTTTTTCAGTCAATTTCGCTATATATAGGTATAATGTACCTGTTACTCTCTGACAGCTTCGAGTTTTATCGAATATATATATATATATATATATATATATATATATATATATATATATAAATAGACTCTTTGAATTTTTAATTATTTAAATTTATTTAAATAGCATTTTTAACGTAAAATTCACTAAATTAAAAAAAAAGCTACTTTGAAATTTTAGCTGTAATTCTGTAACAAAACTTAATATCGTACAACAGGTTGCAGAAACTTATTGTACAAGAAATTTGCTATTAAAATATGCAATAAAAAAAATGATTTTTTTGACTTTTTAACCCAGGCCTTCCCCCTTAAAAGACGATGTAGACGTGGTTCTATGCATATTATATGAATTAATTATTAGAATATTATATATGTTTTAAATATTAATCACATATAAATATTATATGAAAATAATTATATTTTCCCTGGATTGGTTTGCAATGATATTACAATTATTAACATTAAACAATTATAGATTAAAATGCAGAGAAAGATGAAAATTTATATATTAAAATGAAATTTGTTATTTTTGTTAATCATTCATTTCCACAAAACATTTTCAACAAACATTTATCAATTGTAAAACTTTTTTAAATTGTAAATATAAACACTAACATATACCGACTAAATATATTTGTATCGTTGCATAACAATTATGTCGCAAGAAAATTAATATATTCAAAATCTTTGTTGATTGTGGATGGAATCCGTTGCATGTGGTGCAAAATTTTACCTTATTGCACATTAACTCAACGCCTAATTCACAATTCGTCATAAAGTAAATTTATGCAAAAATCACAACGTAAAGCAAAAATTATAGGTTAATATAGATATGTACTTGTTACTGTAATCAAATAAACGCGAATCATAAAAAGGGTTTTTAAAACGTATCTTGATGGTCAGAAAAAATAGGAAGTATATTTTTTCATATATTCAGCTCAAATACCTATATTTACAGATAATATCATATACCTATATTTACAAATAATAATTTTTTATAGCGCTTAAAATAAAACTTCGAAATGTTAATAATTTATGTAGCCACACTAAATGTCTGGCTAAATTTGAGCACACTAAATCTGAAAAAAAAATAATTTGATCGATTTCAATTAGTTACGTGAAAATAATAACAACAAATAGTTATGCCTAAATTCACGTGAGTTCATGATGTATCAACGTTAATTGAAAGCAAGAAAAAAATGGTTGGAACTATTTTTATAACCGTTACTTTAAAAGTTAATTAGAATTTGATTCGGTTAAATAGGAATTATATTCTTAGTTTATTGATTTATATTCAGCGACATCAATAGATAAGGTTTGGAGACACATTTTAATATCTGTTTATTTGAACAGTGTAATAAGTAAAGACAACCTAGAAACTAACCTTAATTCAATACTTCAATATTTTTCGATTCACGTTACTCTTTTATATAATATTTAATTGTGATTAATTTAAAAAAAAAAATATATATATATATATATATACATATATATATATATATATATATATATATATATATATATATAGGAGGACCATCTCCTTTTCTTTCATAAAAAATTTTCTTTCTTTTTGTTTGTCTTCCCCAAGTAAGTTTACCAGGGCAAACCGACACTCTATCTTGAACATCCCATGGTCTGTCACTTGAAGACATTACACTTACACTGAATAATGATTTGACACAAAATATATATATATATATATATATATATATATATATATATATAAATATTTATACACAACCCACCACAAACAACTTTTCTTATACTTAAAAAAAAAAGACTTATGCACTTTAACACTTATACATACTTATATAATTATTCACTTACATACTTATACACTTATACAGTATTACGCAATAATTATAAAGCCTTGAAAAAGGCTGGTGAATATAGGTTTTAATTAAAACATAATGTACAATATTTTTATACAAAAATAACACAGATATTTTGAGAGGTTAATCTCAAAGTAAACAACATTAAAGAGCAGTGATTGGTCAAAAGACAGTTCCAGAGGAACATTCCGCTCTACCTTAGTGCATTGGCATCGAAACGATACCGAAGCGACAAAAATCCCATGTAAATTTCACCTGGTGGGAAATTTCAAAACAGCGAGAGAGTAGTTTTTCAGTCAATTTCGCTATATATAGGTATAATGTACCTGTTACTCTCTGACAGCTTCGAGTTTTATCGAATATATATATATATATATATATATATATATATATATATATATATATATAAATAGACTCTTTGAATTTTTAATTATTTAAATTTATTTAAATAGCATTTTTAACGTAAAATTCACTAAATTAAAAAAAAAGCTACTTTGAAATTTTAGCTGTAATTCTGTAACAAAACTTAATATCGTACAACAGGTTGCAGAAACTTATTGTACAAGAAATTTGCTATTAAAATATGCAATAAAAAAAATGATTTTTTTGACTTTTTAACCCAGGCCTTCCCCCTTAAAAGACGATGTAGACGTGGTTCTATGCATATTATATGAATTAATTATTAGAATATTATATATGTTTTAAATATTAATCACATATAAATATTATATGAAAATAATTATATTTTCCCTGGATTGGTTTGCAATGATATTACAATTATTAACATTAAACAATTATAGATTAAAATGCAGAGAAAGATGAAAATTTATATATTAAAATGAAATTTGTTATTTTTGTTAATCATTCATTTCCACAAAACATTTTCAACAAACATTTATCAATTGTAAAACTTTTTTAAATTGTAAATATAAACACTAACATATACCGACTAAATATATTTGTATCGTTGCATAACAATTATGTCGCAAGAAAATTAATATATTCAAAATCTTTGTTGATTGTGGATGGAATCCGTTGCATGTGGTGCAAAATTTTACCTTATTGCACATTAACTCAACGCCTAATTCACAATTCGTCATAAAGTAAATTTATGCAAAAATCACAACGTAAAGCAAAAATTATAGGTTAATATAGATATGTACTTGTTACTGTAATCAAATAAACGCGAATCATAAAAAGGGTTTTTAAAACGTATCTTGATGGTCAGAAAAAATAGGAAGTATATTTTTTCATATATTCAGCTCAAATACCTATATTTACAGATAATATCATATACCTATATTTACAAATAATAATTTTTTATAGCGCTTAAAATAAAACTTCGAAATGTTAATAATTTATGTAGCCACACTAAATGTCTGGCTAAATTTGAGCACACTAAATCTGAAAAAAAAATAATTTGATCGATTTCAATTAGTTACGTGAAAATAATAACAACAAATAGTTATGCCTAAATTCACGTGAGTTCATGATGTATCAACGTTAATTGAAAGCAAGAAAAAAATGGTTGGAACTATTTTTATAACCGTTACTTTAAAAGTTAATTAGAATTTGATTCGGTTAAATAGGAATTATATTCTTAGTTTATTGATTTATATTCAGCGACATCAATAGATAAGGTTTGGAGACACATTTTAATATCTGTTTATTTGAACAGTGTAATAAGTAAAGACAACCTAGAAACTAACCTTAATTCAATACTTCAATATTTTTCGATTCACGTTACTCTTTTATATAATATTTAATTGTGATTAATTTAAAAAAAAAAATATATATATATATATATATATATATATATATATATATATATATATATATATATATATATATATAGGAGGACCATCTCCTTTTCTTTCATAAAAAATTTTCTTTCTTTTTGTTTGTCTTCCCCAAGTAAGTTTACCAGGGCAAACCGACACTCTATCTTGAACATCCCATGGTCTGTCACTTGAAGACATTACACTTACACTGAATAATGATTTGACACAAAATATATATATATATATATATATATATATATATAAATATTTATACACAACCCACCACAAACAACTTTTCTTATACTTAAAAAAAAAAGACTTATGCACTTTAACACTTATACATACTTATATAATTATTCACTTACATACTTATACACTTATACAGTATTACGCAATAATTATAAAGCCTTGAAAAAGGCTGGTGAATATAGGTTTTAATTAAAACATAATGTACAATATTTTTATACAAAAATAACACAGATATTTTGAGAGGTTAATCTCAAAGTAAACAACATTAAAGAGCAGTGATTGGTCAAAAGACAGTTCCAGAGGAACATTCCGCTCTACCTTAGTGCATTGGCATCGAAACGATACCGAAGCGACAAAAATCCCATGTAAATTTCACCTGGTGGGAAATTTCAAAACAGCGAGAGAGTAGTTTTTCAGTCAATTTCGCTATATATAGGTATAATGTACCTGTTACTCTCTGACAGCTTCGAGTTTTATCGAATATATATATATATATATATATATATATATATATATATATATATATATATATATATATATATATATATATATATAAATAGACTCTTTGAATTTTTAATTATTTAAATTTATTTAAATAGCATTTTTAACGTAAAATTCACTAAATTAAAAAAAAAGCTACTTTGAAATTTTAGCTGTAATTCTGTAACAAAACTTAATATCGTACAACAGGTTGCAGAAACTTATTGTACAAGAAATTTGCTATTAAAATATGCAATAAAAAAAATGATTTTTTTGACTTTTTAACCCAGGCCTTCCCCCTTAAAAGACGATGTAGACGTGGTTCTATGCATATTATATGAATTAATTATTAGAATATTATATATGTTTTAAATATTAATCACATATAAATATTATATGAAAATAATTATATTTTCCCTGGATTGGTTTGCAATGATATTACAATTATTAACATTAAACAATTATAGATTAAAATGCAGAGAAAGATGAAAATTTATATATTAAAATGAAATTTGTTATTTTTGTTAATCATTCATTTCCACAAAACATTTTCAACAAACATTTATCAATTGTAAAACTTTTTTAAATTGTAAATATAAACACTAACATATACCGACTAAATATATTTGTATCGTTGCATAACAATTATGTCGCAAGAAAATTAATATATTCAAAATCTTTGTTGATTGTGGATGGAATCCGTTGCATGTGGTGCAAAATTTTACCTTATTGCACATTAACTCAACGCCTAATTCACAATTCGTCATAAAGTAAATTTATGCAAAAATCACAACGTAAAGCAAAAATTATAGGTTAATATAGATATGTACTTGTTACTGTAATCAAATAAACGCGAATCATAAAAAGGGTTTTTAAAACGTATCTTGATGGTCAGAAAAAATAGGAAGTATATTTTTTCATATATTCAGCTCAAATACCTATATTTACAGATAATATCATATACCTATATTTACAAATAATAATTTTTTATAGCGCTTAAAATAAAACTTCGAAATGTTAATAATTTATGTAGCCACACTAAATGTCTGGCTAAATTTGAGCACACTAAATCTGAAAAAAAAAATAATTTGATCGATTTCAATTAGTTACGTGAAAATAATAACAACAAATAGTTATGCCTAAATTCACGTGAGTTCATGATGTATCAACGTTAATTGAAAGCAAGAAAAAAATGGTTGGAACTATTTTTATAACCGTTACTTTAAAAGTTAATTAGAATTTGATTCGGTTAAATAGGAATTATATTCTTAGTTTATTGATTTATATTCAGCGACATCAATAGATAAGGTTTGGAGACACATTTTAATATCTGTTTATTTGAACAGTGTAATAAGTAAAGACAACCTAGAAACTAACCTTAATTCAATACTTCAATATTTTTCGATTCACGTTACTCTTTTATATAATATTTAATTGTGATTAATTTAAAAAAAAAAAAATATTTATATATATATATTTATATATATACTTAGATAAAAACTTTGTGCTATCTCGTTTCTTTTCAAAAAATTGTGGATAGATTATAGTTGTTGTTGGATTACAGGATTAATGTGCAACACAGACCGGAAAGCTATTTGTAAAGAGCCTCTTCTTTTATGGATTAGATCCAACGGTCCACAGATTTTAAAATACACATTACATTCATCGATATTCTGGATTTCTTACTTAAACGTGATGCTCATATAGAAAATACCAAAAAATACACTTCCTATTTATTCTGCCACATCAAAATATAAATTTTAAGAACCCTTTTTATGATTTGCGTTTATGTGACTACAATTTAAAAAGAGTTTTACAATTGAGAAGTTTTAGTTGAATATGTTTTATGGAAGCTATGATTAATAAAAATAACAAATTTCACCTTAATATATAAATTTTAATCTTTTAAATATCTTGATCTGCAATTGTACAATTTTATGTTATAATATTGTAGAACGATCCTGGGAAAATATAATTATTTTTATTTAATATTTATATATAATTAATATGAAATGTATATATAATAATTACTAACTGCTAGATCCGTGCCGCTTTGATAAACATGCAAAATTCACCACCTGTCCCACTCCCGCACTAATGAACAGAACGAACATTGAAATTAAGGCAGAAATGTACATTATGTGTATCCATCGGCGCTGGTAATGAGGCTCATGTGTATTATTTCCGAAAAAATAAATTGAAATATGGACTTATGGTTTTATAAAAAATGTATTGTATATGCATTCATTTTATAAATAAGCGACACCGAATTTAGAAAATTAAAAACCTCCGAAATTTTACAAAAGTACCAAACTTTTAAATTAGTAACAATCATTCTATAGGATTAAAATTTGCTAATTTTCCACCATAGCAGGAGTGTGTTTGCATCGTGTTGCAAAATGGATATATTTAGTTCCTCATTATAAGCATAAAAATGTGCTTGCAGTACCCCTCGCCGGCTTCCAATGCTTAATACTCGTCTTTGGCTGGTTCTTGAATTTAGAAAATTAATGAACACCTACATCTTACAAAGGTAACAAACTTAAAACTTAGTAAAAACCATTCTATGAGATTGAAATTCATACTAAAGAAATGATGTTTCAGCCACAACCTAACTTCTTCCAATCCTGCTTCGCTCATTTGGTAAAGGAATGATTTCTAAAGATTTTTCTAAAGTTTAAATTCAATCCTATAAAAATTTATTTTTATATCGTGTAGGTATTATTGCTGTAAAAGGTTTAAAAGAAATGCATAGCTTGTAATATGTACATTGCAGTTATAATAGTCTAATGAAATTGCGTGTTAATTAATGTATACATTAATTATATTGTCGTGAAAAAATAAATTACGAAAGTTCGTAATTGTTAATTGTTCGAAAAAACAAAGAAAGCTCCTGGTTGGAGGGATCTAATAAAACCACATAAAAACGTATAAAATATCTAGCGATCCAATGAGGAAAAGAATTTGCCTAATAAATATTTTACATGTTTCTATAAGACACATATATATATATATATATATATATATATATATATATATATATATATATATATATATATATATATATATATATATATAAACAACATTTTATAATATTTTTCTGATAAAAAATTTATTGTAGTTTATATGAAAGAAATTGATTTTATACTCATGAGTAATTTCTATTTAACCAATTTATTGATTATACAGGAATTTCTGTTTAAAGAAAAAATTAAGGATTGAATAAGTTTAATATGTATTTCCCTATATACAATGTATATGTATTTATTTACATTACCCAATATAGATAAATGTTTACAAGATTATATTTAATCGTATTTTTAAGACATGTCAGGTGCAAATACACATATTAACGGATGCAAAAATATAAGTATTATTAAGAATTTTTTCTTGAACGTTAAATGACGAGTATATGGGATCTTGCAAAAAAATCATATGAGTATTTACTGATAAATCATTTGTAAATCATTTGATTAGACCGCAGGAGAGTAAAACCGTCAAATTCAAGGCAAGCACGTACCCATTCGAACCAACTTTTTTTCTTGTTGTCTACCTTCTTCTAACCTTTTCTTTTTAATTTATGCGATCGAATACGATAATGTACTAACATCGCGAATTTATACACTAGATACGTATTAAACGAGTATTAGACACTTTTTTGTGTTAATAAGATAGAATTTATTGAAATTTCGTAATTTATCTAATAACGGCTACCCTAACGCTAACCTGGCATTGATGCTGATAAACGGAAGATTTTTACTATTCAAAAACATATGATTAATGATTATATCAACGTAAAAAATTAATCAATCAATATCTAAATCAACGTAAATCTACATATTTTTGCCATTTTAATGTTGTATTAAAATTAGAAATATGCGTTATATAATATATCGTATAATTCACCTCAAAGTATAATGCCAAATACAAGTGCAACTTTAATGAAATTTTTCTATAATTACAAATTTATTAAAAATGTATTGAGTATAGTACTCATGTAGGTCATATTGTAGTTCACGAATCGCGACTAGGTGGCGAACGTCTGAGTTTTCCGGTCACACGACTAAATGAGCGGATCAAGAAAATAAAAGACGCCACGTTAGCCTTCTGGAAGAAACGAGATCGATCAAAAACTGATAGAATCTTTGACCGTTGAGCAGTGCACTTCGTGCTCTGATCAATTGTTAATTTTATCGAACATAGAGTCACGTGAGTTTTCTTTAACGTAGCTGAGGTTTCCGTGATAATTGCAATTCTCATTGCGATATCCGGATATTTTTGTGTTGGTGAAAGAAAAGCGAGCCATGGCGCTTAGCCAGGCGAGCTCATCTACAATACTAACAGCAAGCCAAGCACACATCGACATGAAACCGCCAGATGGGAAAGCATCACACTCGGACGGCGACTCTGAGCATAGCAGCAGCAGCAGCAGCGAGCCAGGAGTTTCCAGCAAGCAGACGTCAATCGCAGCGTCTATCGCCAGGAACTACGGCAAGACTGAGAGCATGGACTTCCAGGACTTCGAGACTGTGAGCAGCAGGCGGACGAAGAGAGAGAGAGGACACAGCAGCCAGGAAGAGGGAGCGCAAGGAGCTAAGAGGAAGACGCCCAAGATGAACGATGGGATAATAGGTAAAGTGTCAATATTATCTAATAACTCATTTAGCGCGCTTGCGGGACACGAACAGGATGCTAGCTCGGTCGCCAAAAATGCTAAGAAGCATGAAATTGCGCCGATCAACGTAATCGTAGACGAACGCGGTAACAGTCAACTGAGCTACGCAAAGCTGCGCGCCGCGTTTAAGGAGCAGGATAAAGATGGGAAAAAGCTTTCATTCCCGCCCGTAGTGTATAAGCTAAAAGGGGAGGTTATGTCGGTCCGGGCAGCCACGATAGATGACTACAGATTCATTCTCCACAAAGTCGAGGAGAAGGGATTTGAATTTTATCTATTCCGGGAAGAGGGCAGAGAGCGCGAATCTAGGTTGGTGTTAAGGGGGCTGCCAAGGTCAATCCTTCCATCGGAAATCAAGACCGAGCTGGAAGAACTTGGGCTTCGTGTAAGTGAAGTAGTGCAGATGAAAAGCGGTAAGGACAAAAGTCTACTACCGCTGTATTTAATTACAATTAAAGAAGATGAAGTTTCGAAAATTAAAGAAGTAGAAACTATTGCTTACATGAAGGTCAGGTTCGAAGACTACGTACCACCTAAAGGAGTCAAGCAGTGCTTTAAGTGTCAGCGATTTAATCACACTTCAAAGCACTGCCATGCAACGGCTAGATGTTTCAAATGCGGAGAAACACACGAGTCCAGGAGCTGCCCCACTACAGCCGAAAATTTGATAAGGAAATGTGTGAACTGTGGAGGAGACCATTTTGCCATGTACAAAGGCTGTACAAAGTACAAAGCTGAAAAAGTAAGTTACGCCAAGAAGGTAATTGCTTCAACAATTAGAGCCTCAGGACACCTTCACAGCTCACCATTTACTAGCGATAGAAGCCAATTTCCGCCTCTGAGAACACGCAACACTTCTACTTTCGCTTCGGAAATAGATCCCCTGACTAAAACCACAGAAAACAGAGCTAAACGTACTAAAGTTAAGACTAAAATCCCTGAAAACCCCCGAACTATTACACAATCGACTAAAATCACTGAAAACCCTCAAATAATTAAACAAACGACTAAAGTTTCGGAAAAACAGATTGTAAATAAAAATTTTCCAAATAAGCCCAGATACACACAAAAACAAAATTCAAACGATAATATCAATAAACAAACATTCATGAATGAATTAACCCAACTCCTGCAAGAAGCATGCCAGCTAGCTGCGGCTGTAGCGTCAGGGGAATGTGACTCCAGCAAAGCTCCTGGACACATAATTAACGTAATAAGTAAATTAATGAACAGCACTCTTAAACTCGCGAATACTAAAAATGGATAAGCGATACAACAAGTTAAAAATAAGCGCATGGAACGCGTGCGGAGGTCTATATAACAAAAAATCCGAACTTGAAAACTTTATTAATATACATGAAATAGACATTTGCTTGCTATCAGAAACTCTCTTAAAAGATAAAACAAAATTTAATATACCAGGCTATAAAACACACAAACATAAAGACGAAAATAATAGAGGCACCGCGGTGCTAGTCAAAAAAAAAACTAATCCAGCATGAAATAACCTTAAATCTTGAAACCGTAGAAGCCACGGCAATAAAAATAAAAACACGAGGAACTGAGATCACAATTGTTTCAATATATAACTCGCCAAGTAAAAAATATAATAAATCCGACTACGATAACATTTTTAGAATAGCACCCACAGTGGTAGTCGCAGGTGACTTAAATGCAAAACACACACGCTGGGGCAGTAGAACGATAAACACACTTGGCTCAAAACTAAGCAATTATTGCCAAAAACAAAACCTAAGTGTACACGCGCCATCTGAATTTACTCATTATCCGGTAAATAAACGCTATAAACCTGACATCATAGATTTCACGATAACAAAGAATTTAGATTATTCAATCAACGTCAATACAATACACGAACTAGACTCAGACCACTACCCCATTGAAATAACAATAGATCTCGACGTCTCATTTAACGTACCTAAAGCCAAACATAACTTCGCGAAAACCGACTGGAATAAATTTAATACTCATATAAACGAAAACATACAACACGAATACGAACTTAACAACACTGAACAAATCGACGGCGCCATTACACATTTAACAAATATAATAACAGAAGCAATAGATTTTTCTACACCCCTAAACGAAAATAAAAACGGTAGTGAACCACTACCAACCGACATAATATTACTGATCAATCAACGTAATAAAATGCGTCGCGAATACCATAAAAAACCTAACCCCACCCTAAAACAAAATATAAACAGATATCGTAAAGTAATTGCGCTTAAAATAAAAGAATTTAGATGCGAATCCTGGAACAAAACGGTTAAAAAACTAAACATTAAAGACAATTCTATCTGGAGAATGACTAAAGCACTAACTCATTCAAGAACTAATATCCCCCCATTAAAAGATGAAAATAATGACATTAAATATTTTTCACCGGAGGAAAAAGCAAAACGGCTAGCAGAAAACTTCGCGAAAACTTTTACACCGCATGACAACCCATCACTACCCGACTTTACGGAGGAAACGGACAAACTAGTAGCAGACTTTTTACAACAACCGTGTACTGACGAACTTGAACAAGTAACGGGATTCGATCTTAGGCAGTATTTCAGAAAAACAAAAAATAATAAAGCCCCGGGACTCGATAAAATTTCAAACTTTGTACTAAAACATTTACCTAGCCTTGCACTTAAAAGATTAGCTGACATTTTTAATGCTTGCTTTAAATTTAACTACTTTCCTGGCCAATGGAAAAAGGCACTAATATTAGTCTTTGCTAAAGCGGGTAAAGATCCAACCTTACCAACTAGTTACCGTCCAATAAGCCTACTAAATACAATGAGTAAAGCTCTAGAATCAGTACTAATTAAAAGACTTAAAAAAGAGATAAACGCAAATAAATTAATAAGAGAAGAACAATTCGGGTTTCGGGAAGGACACTCAACTCAACATCAAATCTTACGCATAACTGAATACATAAACAGAAACTTTAATTGGAAATACGACACAGGTGCGGTTTTACTAGACGTTGAAAAAGCTTTCGATAGTGTTTGGATTAACGGGCTAATAAGAAAATTAATGGAAGCAAAAATCTCGAAAAAGAATAATACACCTACTAGCCTCCTATTTAAACAACCGCTCATTTGAGGTTTTACTGGACGGCATAACATCAGGAGAATTCTCGATAAAAGCAGGAGTGCCACAAGGAAGTCTCTTAGGACCAATCTTATTTAGTCTTTATATAAACGATATTCCCACTCCCACTAAACATAATGTTAAAATGGGCATCTACGCAGATGACACAGTTGTACTCGAGACATCTATGAGAAACAAAATTCTAGTTAAAAATTTAAATGAACATCTAAGTAAAATTAATATATGGTGTGCTAAATGGCGAATTAAAATAAACGCGGCTAAATCTGAAGCAATTATTTTCTCTAAAAAACGCAACCCAACCAAAGGTCTCGAACCTCCTACACTAAATAATACACCAATACCGTGGAAAGCAAGCGTAAAATATCTCGGGGTAACTCTTGATCAAAAATTAACATTCAAAGAACACATCACAAACACACGTAATAAAGCAACCGGAGCGCTTGCAAAACTAATGCCACTAATAAGAAGCCACTCAGCTTTAGGTATTAAAAACGGGCTACTAATATACAAAACATTTATCAGACCAATCTTAACTTATGCATCAACTGTATGGGGAGGAACAAGTAAACCAAACCTTAATAAAATTCAAACTATGCAAAACAAAACCTTAAGAGCCATCACTAAAGCGCCGTGATATACTAAAAACGCGTTAATCCACAAAGAACTTGAAGTAGATAACATAGAAGATTATATCATAAAATCCGGACAAAAATTCTACGAAACCGCGGCTAAATCTAAATATAAACTTATTAAAGAATTAGGAAAATACGACTATGATCCTAGAGATAAATACCGTAGACCCAAAGATTTCATAGATATTTATAAATCCAAACATGAACCAAAAATCATAAATTTTTCGTGAGTTTCAGGGCACCAGAGCAGCATTATTATCTACAACAATTATATATAATATATTCTTCTGGTTTGAACTAGTGATGGTGCGCTATATTACGGCGAAGGCATTTGTTGGTTCCAGGGGGTGGGCAGATAACTGATTAAATCAGATATAGGCCTATTCCGGGAGATTAGCGGATGCCCGCTGTTCTACGGCGCGAGTGGCTGCTTTAGATCAGACGAATAACATGTAACTCTCACTCTCACTCTCTTCACCACTTTGCCTCCTTTCCTCTTTGACTTCCTTCTTTTCACCTCTAAATCTCATGTTCGTAGGAATGCAAAGATATAAATTGTGGGGTTTTTGTTTTCCCTTGAAAAAGGGTTTTCTTTTTTTCCCCACAAACCTAAATATAAACATCTTGATAAAATCAGTACCGCTAGGCTATATATTTGCTAGATTCGTGTAGTCATGCCCTGAAGGGTATTACACGCAAACTTCTCT
Source organism: Gastracanthus pulcherrimus (assembly GCA_949152435.1). Taxonomy (NCBI): domain Eukaryota; kingdom Metazoa; phylum Arthropoda; class Insecta; order Hymenoptera; family Pteromalidae; genus Gastracanthus; species Gastracanthus pulcherrimus. Next base: position 39,655,975 of record OX424576.1, on the reverse strand, counting down.
GTTTAGAGTAAAATCACCTGTCTTCCTTCCAGGAGAGATAAGAGGTTCAAGTGGACCCACCCTCTCCGACAAACGGCGAGGTGGGCTCAAAGGCTCCTCTACATGGTCAAACTGGAAGAGTATCTCACAGGTGGGGGCGATGGAGGGGACTCCCACCATCCCTTCTTTCTTTCTTTCTTTCTCTGGAAGAAACAGTTTTCGGAGCTCTCTTCTATTTTGACATTTCCTGGTTCGCTCAAAATGCTGATTACCGGCTATATGACTTTTCAATATTCTTATAAGTTTTCAATTATTCTTATTAAAACCAAAGAAACAGATACAAAATGAACCTGGTATAACTTATAAATTCTTATAGGGGAGAGTGAGGCAAAATAGTCAGTTTGCGAGGTAAAATAGACATTTTTTATACTAAAAATATAAAAATTAAGTGTAAATATCCGAAATTCTTAATATCAAAAAAGTCTTTCTAAAACCATGCAAGTGTCTATTTTGCCCCATACAGGGGCAAAAGAGACATTTCTGAAATAACAATTAATATACAAAAATTGGGGCAATTTTATCAGTTTGCTGGATGGCATTTATCACTTTGCGGGCGAAAATGAGCATTTTAGTACTTATTAGATTACGGTTATTTAATTTTAGTTTTAACTTAATGTAAAACAATGAAGACAAATAAGTGTGGCAAAATAGTCACTTTATTTTTTATTCGATGCTGATTTATTTTAATCTTATTTTCACTTTACCAACATTAACTTTATATATCTGTGTGTTAATAAAAAGGTGCGTGTGATTGTGCGTGTACATGTGTGCGTGCGTGCGTGCGTGTATGTATGTATGTAGGTATGTGTAGCACCATATGTCGAGTAATCCACGGTTAAATTTAAAGTTTCAGGGCTCATTTTTTTTATTTTGTTTAAGAAAGGCGGCTCATAAATAATTTTTCTTGTTTTTGATGCGTTCTTATTTTCTTATCAGTTTTTGATTTTTGAGTTTTAGTTTTTCGGTTTTTTTAATACCTTAGAAAAAATATCATCGATTTAGTGATAATACATTTGAAAGAGTATAAAATTAGTTATCTTTTCCGACCCGAAATTTTTTATGAGCTATTTCCCTTGTTCTGTTATACACGGAAACGTCATGTTTTTTTTAACGGTTATATCTCGGAAATATATCATGGAAATATATTGAAAAAAAATCAGATGATCAGCAACATCAAGTACAATATTGAATAAAATTTTTGAGCCAAAAACTCCTTTTTGAGATATTAATACGAAAGAAATAGAGCAATTAAAAAAAGTATTAGAATAAAGAAATTTATATTGGAATAATTTATTTAGTTTGAGGAAGCTAAGTGCTAATGAATTGGCAGCGGTTTCTTTTTATTTATACAATTTTTTAAAACTCAAATTCTGTTGTTATATCACAAAAATAACTTCAAAGTTATTGTTGGATATATCAATCGAAAGGAAATGATATCTTCTTTATGATAACGTATATATTTTTGACAAGTTCAACTTATAAAAAAATAAAAAAATAATTTTCAATTCTTACAAATTTTTCAAAATTAATATTTTTATTAAAAAGTGATTTCAGTATTATAGATACAGCTCTAAAATTTAATCAGTTATAAGTTCGAACATGTATAATATGCCTGCAGAATTTCAGCGCGTGATAGATAGATGAGATAGATAAAGAATTTATTTGCGCTTGTCAAAAATATACATGGTCATAAGATATATGCCTCCCTTGAAGAGTTATGGTGAATACAGATTTGGGTCTCATACATACATACACATACAACACACATAGATACATACCTACAGACAGATATTTTTTTTAAAACCTATTTTCCTAACTCATGAACCACAGAAACATCGAAATTTATCGAAATCCAAATTTACATCGTTACAAAGCTTCTTCTCTTTGAGAAAGCAAAAAGGACAGTTATTATTCTTTGAAACTGAAACTCTAGTAAAAGAATTTTATCAACGTGATAATATAAGTCGTTTAATGCCCGGAATGAAAGATTTTCTATCTGTTAAGCAAGATTACGGACAAAAAGGGTTGTTACTTTGCAATCTTAATGACTTATAAACTCAGATTAAAGTATAACGTGACCGACTCCATTTCATATGATGCAGGCTATGCACCTATGTCACTAAATTTTCACCAAAAATTGCAGTTTTTATGCACATTTTAAAAATGACATCTAAAATCCATATTCTGAAAACTGACAAAAAAATTTATTTATTTAATCCTGTCATTTTGCCATTTTTTAAAGATTTTAAAATAGCTCGACGTTTATTCTATGTACTTATGCGCATTCATTATTTGCAACAAATTTGTAAAAAACTTCATAACGTGAATGACAATGCGAAGAAACCGCTGCCAATTCATTGACACTTAGCTTCCTCAAACTAAATTAATTATTCCAATATGAAGTTCTTTGTTTTAACAAATTAATTTTAAATGGCTATATCTCTTTCTAATTAATAATTCAAGAAAGCTGTGCTTTTTATCATTGACGGTTTGACAAAAGATAATTTTTTATTAAAATTTATGATGTTGTATTTTTAACCGATATGGATTCTGTCCATACAACTCATTAATTATTTTATTATTCAGTCAATACTGCGCTTTATTACTTGACAATTACCCTCTGGTGGAATCCTCTGATCTCAAGAGGAGGTTCGCTGAGCGGACGCCTGGACAAACGGCGCAACCCACGGAGATCCAATCTCGAGTTATTTAAATAAATAATTATTAACAATTTAAATTATTATGGCACATATGGGTGCTATCTACGTAAATGATCTATAAATATATATACATATAATCTTTTCTAACTTTATTTCTCGGTGATAATGTCTATACATCAAATTGCATTTATCACTAATAGCTATAAATAATTAGATGTCGGTCCGTTAACATTTAATATGCCGCCATAACTTTACTTGCTTCCTTAATTGTAACATTTAATTTCTTAAAAATAATAATTAGAAAACCCCAAAATTTACTACGTTAATTTTCTATATAATTATAAAACCCCAAATTTTACTACATTAATTTTCTATTCTCACCACGACTTTACTTATTTCCCGCTTTTAACTATTTCGCTAAAGGCCTATGGTTGCACGTGGGCGGTCCAATGGCCGCTCTCGCCTTTACTAGCACGCACCAAGTACCGACCGCGTTGCCGGTATTTTCTACCACCTGTAAATAATAAAATTGTCTCGATCTCGGGAACTCTCGACCTAAAACAATAAAAAATATTCGGCGGCGAACACACACACAACTGTAGCTCCGACTCTCCACCATGTCTCCCAAATCTCGACGGCACTGAAACAAATAAATAGGTAGGAAGGATCTCACCAAGTAATTTTTCAAGGCAAAATTACAAACTCTCTTGAATCTTAATGTCGGGCGCTTTGTGGGCAAATAACGACCGACCAATAAGTACTCACGTTACGAACTATCTAAATCAGAGAATCCTAGTACTACTCGGTCTCGCTTCCTTTTCTCCACGCGGACAGCTAAGTTTCTTGTGGTAATGGACCAATATGACACGACTGTCTGCGGCGAAGGCTCCGGACGGAATGGGCAGGGCAGAAGGACTCGAGTCCTCTCCTCGTGGCGTCCTTATACCCTAGCTTCCTCTATTCTGCCTTACTCGATCTTTTCTCCTTTTCTAACACCTGTGGGCATAGGCCCTAAACTCGATTTTTACTAGAGTAGTAACCGGAGGTTAGTTACTGCTCTAGTTTTACCCGTCATGCAGTTTGCCCCGGGGACGCGCGTAATTTAAAATATTAATAGCGCCCTCTATACTGCACGCTTCTCCGATACTCATCCCATTACTCGATATTTATTACATGCGAACGGACGGAGCGCGACGCGTTCATTGTATACGCGCCTCGCTCCCTTCTCCGTGCGCGCGCCTCTCTTCTCATCTTATTTGGTGCTTCGTCCTCCGTCTCTCTCTTGCCGCTCGGTTCTCCCTCTACTCTCCCCACTCGGTTCCCTGCGGATGACACGCGCCCGCCTCCTCATCATCTGCTCCCGTCGTCGTCCTTACGGATGACGCCGTTGAGCCTCCTCGCGCTCCGATAGCTCTCTCTCTCTCTCTCTCTCTCTCTCGGGTGTCCGCGTACGCGAGTGTGTATGTGTGTGTGAGTACGTTTCTTCTGCTGCCGCCGTGCTGCCGCTGCTGTGTTGCTGCTGCTGTGCTGTTGCTCTCTTTCTAGGGCGGCTGCTACCTGAAACAAATATCGGCCTCGACCTCTTCTCCGTAGTCGCTGCTTCCTTGTGCTGCTCAGCTTGTCTGGAGGTGTTTGCTACATTTGCTGCGGCTTTTGTGGTGTGTCTGTACTGGTGGTGTGTGTGTGTGGTGTTGCACCGTCGATCTCCCCCCGTGAAACATAATAATATTCGCGGTTTATTATCTTAATGAAAAATTATCAATTTAAAATAGCGTGCGTTTGGTGGTTTGGTGCGTGCGTGATTCCGTCCGGAGTTTGTTTATCCCTCCTAATTGACATTAATAATCTACCCAATACTAACCCTACCTGCCCATTATAACCTCACCTTACTTCTCTGTTTACTCTTTCATTGTGGCATTTTACATGCCACAAATACTCCCCTCCTAAACCGGAAATCACTCCAACGGAGTGGATCTCTGGTTTAAATTATTTTAAACGCCGAGAGATAGCTCTCACTCGAAGGAATCACGCCCACAAGGCCTCCGACACCGAACGCTCGTTTGTTTATTGTACAATTCCATCCGCCACCAACATTACATAACGATAGGTAATATGAAATAATTGAACACAACATTATATGGTGGAGTGGTGTATATTTTTCTTAATAACCAACCGTTATTGCCGCCTTCTCCTTACATCCGTAACTTGAAGATCCCCCCTCCCCCACTACTCGATTTATCATTGATATCCCGTTATTCGCGAAGTTTGCCCATCCACTCCCGGAGGAGTAGGTCTTGTGTGTCCACCGGGAGGTGGGCAATCCTCCTCACGAACTCCATCATCCCCTCCGTTGGGGACATGATGGGTTCTGGCCTAGCGTCTTCCCTGGCCGCTGGAGATGGAGTGGGAGGTGGTATGTCCCACCGGGATGGGGGTCGTGCCGTTGGTCCCACCGTCGGTGGTAGGTCTCACCGGGATACCCTGGATTGGGCAGCGGTCCCCTCCTTAGCTTCCGGCCTTACCGTCACCCGCAGGGTTCCTCCCTCGGCTGCGACGTCCCATCTGGACTGACGGGGGGCTGGCACAGGCGTTACCACCGCCTCATGGGGTGGTGGCTCCTCCTCCTCTGGGACTCCCGACCCTTGAGCCCCTGAGATCAAACCAGGGTCTTCCACCACTCGATCTTCTGCCAATTCTCTTTGGGGTCCCCTACGGCCCAGTCCTTCGCCTCTTCCTAACTCTCGATTTCTATAGTCGAGGTGCACTTGCTGGCAGCGAGGGCAATCTGCTAGCGTTCTGCGCCTACGCCCGCAATTATAGCAGAATTTCGTTTCTTGGGGTCGGGGGCAGTGTTTGCGGAGGTGTCTCTCCTGCCAGCAGTTGAAGCAGGAATACAACGGGGGGTCGAGGTGGGGCAGAGTGAGGATTTGTCACAGCTCTCCAAATTGTGTACCTCGCCTCCGCACTTCTCGTCCCCGCTGGTCTCTCCGGTCCCGTGGTGATTCTCCGACTTTCCTCTCGACCCGCTGAGCCGGTCCTGGCAATGGTGAAGGTGAGCGCGGAGGTACAATTCCCCACTCGAAGTCGTCGGCTTCTAGGTGTCGCCTGGGGTTGTACCTGCGCCTCTTCCCATTGGGACCTCTCAACCGGGGCAGATCGCTGAGGGTGGCGGGAGCCGGTGGTGGAATTGGGGATGGCGATGGGGCCATCTCCTCACGGTCCCACTCCATCAGCTCATCTCCCCAAGGCTCGATTTCAAGATAATCTACTCCTGAAATCAAATCCTCAACTGGCACCCCTAACTCGATCCGACTCGCCCGCTCGCTGTCTACTACCCCGATCTTACCTTCGGGGTCTTCTCGCCTTGTTAGCCGGGTCTGCTCCCCTAAACTCGATACAGTTGACGGTGGTCCTCCGACGAGCTCTGCGCTTGTGACCTCCGCTACCCAGGGTCGGGGGCGACGGGGAATCGCCCCTTGAGGATGGGAGCGGATTGGTTCCACCGTCACCCGAGGTATCCGGAGCAGCGTGGCCAGGTCCGATTTCTCCGGAGAGTCCATGTAAAACAAGAGGCTCTCCGGAGTTGGCCTGATCGCAGTTGGTGCAGAAGGGGAAAGGCACCGGGCGATGGCGGCCCGGACCATATCCGTATCCGGACAACCGGGACTATATTCCTCAGAGCGGCTGCACTCACAGCCAACTCTAAACCCTCCGGGGGAAAGCTCCCTTGGCTTTCCCCCGGGGACTGGTTCCTCGGGGTTCCCTCCCCCTCTGCAACTCCGCGGTCAACAGGGCCAGCTTCTTCCGGTACCCCCTCCCTCCGCATCTCCTCCTCTTGGATGGCCGCCAATTTATCGGCATAGCTGGGTCGGGGCTCAGCCCTTACGAAGGGCGGAGGGATGAACCCCCCGTCCGGACGATGTCGGGGGCTAGCCTCCCGGGACGATGAACTGCGACAGCGGATTTGTCTCGACATCTGAAACAAATTAACTCAACCACTATTCCTCATGTTTAACTACGGTACCAGGACAACACAATTGACAATACTTCTCCTTAACTCGACGACATTCCTGAAATATACCCGTGACATGTACCCCACAACACACGATGCCGGAGGGAATACCAGTTTCGGGAATAGGAAAATTACCCTCTCGCTCTCCCCTTCCCCTCTTTCCGGATGTAATTCTCTCTTCCCGTGACTCGATAATTCCCCCCCCCCCCGGGCCCTCACACCGCGATGCCCCTCTATCACAGTCGGTATTTCTTCTTACTCCCCACTCGCCGACTGTGAACTGGCTCTGCATCTGTAATGGGAACTCGATTTATACATGCTCAAGAGGACGAAACAAGGTCAGGTTTATGTTAGTGCTGGATGGTTTCGCGGGGGAATATACCATTTCAGTTCCGAGACATGCACCTTGGCGTTCCTCCTCCCATCCGTGGTCTCGAGCACGTAAACCGTGGGGGATTTAATCTTGATTATGGCAAATAGTCCGGCAAATTTTGAAGGCAGTTTGGCTGAGACCTGTGGCCGTATTTGTCCGAACTTGCCCTTCTTCGTGAATATTGTTCTCTAACTTAAATCACCCCGAGTGTTTCCTATATATTTTTTTTATTTCTCTACCGCTCTGAATATCTTTAAGCGTTTTACTTGATCTCTCCCTACCTCCAGATCTAATTGTTACTTCTACTCTCTATGCTTGGAATTCATCACCCTCAATTACTCCTTTTAAATAAGAGGAATTGCTTTCACTCTTCCTTCCCCTTTATTTGCAGTCATCGCTGTAACTTTTATCTACGACTATAGTCCCGTCATGTGTCTTTCCGATACTGCATCTTCTTTGCAGCCTGTTGACGTTGTCCGTACTCTCTGATGGTGGCTGGGTTGAACGCCTCAGACGTCTCCGGTACGTTTCTCCCAACCATCATTCTTGAATTGACTCGACCTGGCTCGACCTGCTATTGTGGCCAGGGACTCTAACCGTATGGAGTACGGTTTCACCCCTCTACCAAGACTGCAACGAGACAGGAACTGACTACGTCAGTCTGAAAACAGGATTACGGAACACCTGGGCCTAGAGTGAAGGCCTCTCACCCTATGCCGGCTGTTCCGCACGCCCTGGTTTACTCCCAATCTACTGCTGCTTTCGAGACGATTGCGACCGGGGACACTTTTCATCTCGTGCAGACTGTCGTACTGGTACTACCCACGCCGGTGTGGAGTACGGACCACCATGGCCTGAAGTGTTCGCTGCACACGCCCCGCAGGTTGGTCCGCCTCCTCCCGTTTTAACTCCGCTGGCGACTGCACTTGAGATGCTTGCGACGGGGGACGCTTTTCATCTCGTACAGACTGTCGTACTGGTACTACCCACGCCGGTGTGGAGTACGGACCACCATGGCCTGATGTGTTCACTTCACACTCCCCATAGGTTGGTCCGCATCCTCCCGAATTAACTCAACCGACAGCTGCACCTGAGATGGTTGCGACTGGGGACGCTTTTCATCTCGTGCAGACTGTCGTGCTGGTACTCTACCAAACCTCACCGACCTTGGTGTCTGCGATTGGGATCGCTCCATCCTTTCGATGATTGGTTCTGCTACGCTATTTTGTTTCACTCCCGAGGACGCCCAAAACCTTGATGATTCCAACTGTGGTTGACTTCCATTCAGGTTGGGCTGTTCTCTTATTATTTCCTCTTTTACTACCTCATACTCGAACGAACGGATTGGGTTTGGTTGCAATTGGGATTGCGTCACCTCCCTTACCTTTCGTTCTCTTCCTTTTACTTCTTCGCTATCCTCCGATGACCTAGCGCTACCCTCACACGACCTCTCCTTCTTCCTTGTACCCCCGATGGTCTCGATTTTTCCCCTTTCATCCTCCATCGATTTCTCTGCTACTCCGTTAGCTCGACCATCGGTGAGCCTGACACTCGAGAACGATGTTCCTAACGCTGTGCCGGCCCCAGGGAACTGGACTGTGCCCCTGCCCAAGCATTTCTAACCTCTCTGCGGTAAGTTACGCAGAATTCGTTGGTGCAGGATGTGAGTGTTACCGCCGATTTACCGCATATATAACGCAACTCAATGTGTTCTGACTCGTGGTCCGTGGTATATCTTGTACTCTGAATTCCGACTTGCGGTGACCTAGTTGAGTACACCTATAGCATTTCCTTTGGGGACATTCCACCGCCCTATGTCCTACTACCCCGCACTCGAAACAGATTCCAGCGAATGGTAGGTGTCCTTGGGTTATTGATCTTACTATCCCTCGCTTTGCCCGCATTTTAGACTGATGGTACCTCCTGTTTCGGTTCCATCTTCCGTCATAGTTTTCAGAGTCGCTGTCGTACGTATCACTTCCCCTGATTCGAACATAAGAGCTCTTCGACCTTCTGTTGTTGTTCCTGTCTCCCGATGTACTTCTATGTTTGTATTGTTTTCTGTGGCTGTATATCATTCTCGAGTTATTTCTGTGATTACTTGTTCTGTAATCGTCTCTCGAACTACTGCGGTGGCTTTTCGCGTGTTTGTAATCTTTCCAGCTGTTTCTGCGGTGTCTTGTCCTACGGTTGTCCCTCGAGATGCTACGACGGTTTCTGCTTCTATAACTCTCTTTCGAAGTGACTCGATGGCGTCTACTCCTACGACTATCTCTCGTGTTGCTTCTATTATTAATTCGCCTCTGCATTCACCCGCGATCCTCATAACCAATGCTATAACTTGATTCATTTCCTACATTCCGATCATGGTTGTATACTACCCCTTTATTTGAATTACTCTCTTCATTTCCCCGACTCGAATAATGTGGCCTCTCTTTACCTACGGAGTCCCTCTCCCGGTGATGATCCTCGTGCTCTGAGGCTATCGTTACTTCGTCTCCGCTGTGTTGTAATGCTGGATATTCCATTCCGAGTATCCAATTCTGAATACCCAACTCTTTCGAATATGTTTTATGCTTTCTGTGTGATTGCATATGCTTCTCTGTTTGGGTCTCCTCTATAGTCAACCTCTCCCATGCCCCGCATGCTTGTTCCAGTTCCTCTTCTGTGACCGACTGTATATTTATCCTTGCCTCCTGTTCGGGACGAGAATAAACTAAGGATTTTGTTGAAACTAATTTATACACCATTTATGATAAAGTCTGGTATTTATTAAATACAATATTAGCCTTATTAGTATAACGCGCTTTGTAACTACCGACCTGTATAAAGGCCAGAATGCATCTGGTCTCTGCGTCATTCTTTTTCGAGTTAGAATGAGCCGCTATACGCGCCGCCGAAAGTCGTCGCTGACGACCGCCGAAAACATACATAAGAAACTTGAGAATGTCATCACATTTGAACTATACAGAAAGTTTTAGAGATCTTTTGCATAGGAACTTATTACACAGTTACATTTTATTATTACTAATGGATTCTATCCGTAACACCTCCCTTGAACTCGATCTTTGATACTGATGCATAATCTTCGTTTCTTTTGTCCACATTGTTGGCCTCAACGTTGACCATACTAGATTTGTTATTGTATCTATTGTTTTCCTCGAGGACGTTACCCTATCTTTTTGCCCTTTCGGTATACTGGATATTGATGATTTTGATATATAGTCTGCTTGAATTATACTCCACTGTGTTTGCTGTATTTGTAACCTAAACTCTCTTACCGCCTTTCCGTTCATCTTTTTCCGTTCCAGTTATCCTTTTCCCAAACACCAACTGGGGAAACAATTTTCTCAGGTCGCCAACGTAACGCGCTATTAGTTTAGGCCCTACTTGTTTGGGTTCCGGACTACTCACGATTTGGGCAAGGTCCTACTATTCGCAATTGGGACGGGTCTACTACACACACAGATTGTATCTCAATAAATATATATAGGGGCACTATTTTGCGATTACCAATATCCTAAATTCCGTCTTACTCGATTTTATTTCCTTCGTACCTACTGTACGTTCTCAATCTGTAACAAAGATAATTCCTGTGAACCTGTAACAGAAAATTCTTGACGAACCTGAAACAGAAAATTTCTGGAAAAACCTGTAACAGAAAATTTCTTCTTGCTTTCTTGCACCCCCAACTCGAGAATCAGAAATGACTCTTGTCTGGACCTGTGAATTTGAAAACAAAGCAACCTAGATAACATCCAATAATTCGAATAATTTTTAACAATCTGTGTGTGTTTTATATATATTTCCGAATAGCCAATCGTCTTGCTATGGGCTATATAAATTGTTGTAGGGCTGGTACGATTACCACATAAATGTTTTACCAACAATCACCAAAACACGATTATTACCGTTGATATATCACCACAACCACATAAAAATAACCACAAAAAAAATATATAATAATAATAAATATCGTTATGTAATATTGTTACAATGTTTACATGAATAATGTGTAGTTCTCACTACGCAATGAAAATAACCCAAAAAAAAACTTGAGCTTTTAGACTTGTTGGAGAGTGTGTGCGTTCGCCGCTTGCTAATATCCTAAAAAAAAAATTCCTAAATAATAGTACTCGCACTACTACTTACAACCACTAACCTTAAAAAAAATATATATATATATGCCTGTGTCTCCGCCACCCACTTGCTAACAAAACCTAAACGCAAAAATAACCTTTAGATTTCCTAAAACAACTAAATCTCTACACGTAAACTACCCGCTAAGTTGTAATTCCAACTACAAAAGAAATTAAAAATTTACTAGTCCCCCATGTTCCTAATGCTTGCTCGCAAAAATTTTTAAATTCACAACTTTCAAAAAAAAACAAAAATTCAAAACCGGTAATCCTGAAAGTCCCTACTTGTTAAAATGTTGTAAGTCCAACAAAAAAAAATTTCAAGTTCAACTTTTATAGTTACTACCGTGCTAAAAATTTTCCTGCTTTTTCCCTATTGTTTTCCTATCACTCGAGACTGGATCGCGTTTTCAACATTGCCCGACGTCGGACGCCATTTATGATGTTGTATTTTTAACCGATATGGATTATGTCCATACAACTCATTAATTATTTTATTATTCGGTCAATACTGCGCTTTATTACTCGACAATTACCCTCTGGTGGACTCCTCCGATCTCTAGAGGAGGTTCGCTGAGCGGACGCCTGGACAAACGGCGCAACCCACGGAGATCCAATCTCGAGTTATTTAAATAAATAATTATTAACAATTTAAATTATTATGGCTCATATGGGTGCTATCTACGTAAATGATCTATTGACATTAATAATCTACCCAATACTAACCCTACCTGCCCATTATAACCTCACCTTACTTCTCTGTTTACTCTTTCATTGTGGCATTTTACATGCCACAAATTACAGAACGATAGATAATAATTCTTATCACAGCAATTTATTCTCTTATCACTTAGTTTATTAAAATTATTTAAATATTTCAATTAAATGTAATCAGATATTAGTACATAGATTCACTAAATTCCTAATCATCTAACATTTTTTTAACGATTTTTCATCATAGATTTTCGAGATATACTCGTTTAATCTAAATATGCCTTTTTTGTGTATAACAAAAGAAGGGAAAGAGCCTATTCAAAATTTGTGCATTTACACTAAATTGATCATAATATTTCTAATATCTCGGAATATATAGGTCGTGTTGATCGTGGCAAAGAACTCAACCAAGAGATAGTTAAAAGCTTATTTTTTGAAAAGTTTCAAATCAAAGGCTGCCGATTTACTCCAGTTATCGTAGGTGACGAAAAATATTTATTGTTACAAAAAGATTTCTCTTCAAAATAAAAAAATAAAGCCTCAAAAATGTTACCACATATTCTTCTCCATATTTCTAATCATCTTATTTAAAAAAAATTCTTATATTTCACAGATATAACCGTTTGAAAGACAATGACCACTTCATGTATAACTAAACAAGCGAAATAAATTAAGAAAAGAAAAGATAGGTAATTTTATACTCTTTTAAATGCATTATCACTCTATTGATGATATTATTTCTAAGGTATCAAAAAACCCGAAAATCTAAAACTCAATTCTCGAATAACCGATAAAAAACAAAAACGCACCGAAAAACAAACAAAAATTATTTTTGAACTGTTTTAATATAAAAAAAATAATTTAGAGTTAACGTAATTTACGAGTCTACGTAAGTCTGAAAAAATATGTTTTAGCAATTTTAGGTCTAAATAAATGCGTGATAAAACTGCGTAAGAATAAAACTGCAGAGATATTTTTGTATATTACCCACAATTTTAAATTATCGGGCGGTACTTGCTGAGCAACGCAAATCGAGCCGAGTCCTCTATCCCCCCACAGGGTGCAATTGTTTACGAGGGTAGTTCAATAAGTCTTTAGAATAAAGTATAAAAACAATTTTTTTTGGGTAAATTTTTTTTTATTTTTCAACATTATCTCCTTGGAGCTCTATACACTTGGTCAATCGCTTTTTAAGTTTTCTTAATCCTTCAGAAAAGTGCGTTTTCGGAAGTTCCTCAAAATAAGCACTTACAGAGGCAATGACGTCTTCGTTGTCCGTAAATCTCTGTCCACCGAGCCATTTTTTCAAGTTTGGAAATAAGAAAAAGTCACTGGGGGCTAAATCTGGTGAATACGGTGGGTGTTCGACGAATTCGAATTTTAGTTCTTCAATTTTAGCCATTGAAACGAAGCATGTGTGAACTCGGGCGTTGTCGTGATGAAAGAGAATTTTTTTTCTCGCCAAATGTGGTCGTTTTTTTTTAATTTCTTCTTTCAGCTGCTCTAATAATGATGCATAATACTCACCAGTAATTGTTTTACCCTTTTCCAAGTAGTCAATAAGTATAATTCCACGTGCATCCCAAAAAACTGTAGCCATAACGTTACCAGCTGACTTTACGGTCTTTGCCTTCTTTGGAGCTGGTTCGCCTGTGGAAATCCACTGTTTGGATTGTTCCTTTGTCTCAGGAGTGTAGTGGTGTATCCATGTTTCATCCACAGTCACAAATCGACGAAAAAATTCCTCAGGATTCCGACTTATGCGCGCCAAAAGAGCCTCAGAGGCGACCACTCTATTGCGTTTATTCTCAGCTGAGAGCAAACGCGGCACCCATCTTGCCGATAGCTTTTTCATGCCTAATTTTTCATGTAGAATTGAAACAACTGCACCTATAGATATCCTTGTGGCCTCAGCTAACTCACGCACTTTTAATCTTCTATCCTTCAACACCATATCGTGGATTTTATTGATGATTTCGGGAGTAGTTGCTTCTACGGGCCTTCCTGAACGTGGTTCGTCACTTATTGATGTACGACCACGCTTAAATTCATTTACCCAGTTATAAACCGTTGCTAAGGCAGGGGCAGATGTGCCATGAACTGAGTCCAATTCATTTTTTATCTCATATGGAGTTAAACCCTTTAAATGAAAATGTTTAATTACCGCTCTGAACTCGTTTTTTTCCATTTTTCTTAACAAGCAATTTTTTTTTTTTCAATTGGTTATAAAAACACGTAAACTCAGAAGATGTGGACTGTGACTGCACCATATATCTAGTCGGGAGTGGTGCTGACTGAAAACAGATGATTTGGAGCGATTCGCGCGCCATTTGTTGGTCATTCTAAAGACTTATTGAACTACCCTCGTATTATACTCCTCCGAAACCATTTAACTGATTTTGATAAAAATTTATATACGTATTCTAGGTCAGTTCAAGGGTCCATATATATCTCTTGAACCAAGTTTATGTATCGTTTCGATCAAGTATATTAATATTTTCTTTTATCTTTATCTAATTAATACATGCACTATATACATAAATATAGGTACAGTGCGAAAATCTCACAGGATACATATTTATACATACATACATGCACATATATTTATGTATATATCATTACATACATACATACATACATACATGCACATATATTTATGTATATGTCATTACATACATACATACATACATACATACATTTTTTTAAGGACAAACAGGCAGGGGATTCGAGAGAAGAGAAAAAAATGCTTCTTCAGCACCGTAGGAGCGCGCGTGCTTTTGTTGTGTTGCGCTCCCGTATGTGAGGCTGGCCCGGGCAACTACCCAGCCCACCGAGCTTTCACTGCTTACGCACTCACCCGAAAGACTTACCAGTGGCACCCCCATCATCATTTCGGGTCCGACTCACTAAAAAGAAACCCCTGATGCTAAATGCCTGTGTCCATTGCACGCTTGATGTTACGGGCCGTGGTCCTGCCATTCATTATGTAACATTGCTACACCTATCCTACACCCTGTCGGGCTGCCGAGCGACCGTTGACAACATATGTCATTTGGCCCCAGTGGATCCAATTCATGCAACTTCCTTGGAGAACTCTCGTCGTTATGCCCGCCAAGAGTCTCATCATCATCTAAGCACCAGCAGAAAGTCAACATACATACATACATACATACATACATACGTACATACGTTATGATGTTGTATTTTTAACCGATATGGATTCTGTCCATACAACTCATTAATTATTTTATTATTCAGTCAATACTGCACTTTATTACTCGAGAATTCCCCTCTGGACGCTTGGACAAACGGCGCAACTCACGGAGATCCAATCTCGAGTTATTTAAATAAATAATTATTAACAATTTAAATTATTATGGCTCATATGGGTGCTATCTACGTAAATGATCTATATATATATATATATATATATATATATATATATATATATGCATATAATCTTTTCTAACTTTATTTCTCGATAATAATAGCTATACATCAATTTGCATTTATCACTCGTAACTATAAGTAATTATATGCCGGTTCGTTAACAGTTAATATGCCGCCATAACTTTACTCGATTCATTAATTGTAACATTTAATTTCTGAAATCTATATTTATAAAACCCCGAAATTTACTACGTTAAATTTCTATAACCAACACCACTCTACTTATCACCCGATTTTAACTACTTCGCTAATGGATTATGGTTGCACGTGGGCGGTCCAATGTCCGCTCCCCGCCTCTACTCGCACGCACCAAGTGCCGACCGCGTTGCCGGTATTATCTACAACCTGTAATAACAAAAATACCTCGAACTCGGGAACTCTCGACCTAAAAACACACAAAAAATATTCGGCGGCGAACACACACACTGCAGCTCCGACTCTCCAACAAACCTCCAACCTCGACTGCACTGAAACAAATAAATACGACTGGAATGTTCTCACGAACTAATTTTTAAGGCAAAATTACAAACTCTCTTGAATCCTAGGTCGGGCGCTTTGTGGGCAAATAGTTGCCGACCGATAGTTACTCACGTTGCGATGAATATAATGCAATAACTATCTCTCTCTGCTAACTCGACGACTACTCTTGACGCTTTCTTTTCTCCACGCGGACAGCTACCTCTCACAGCAAATGGTTACGACCTTACGGATGACGCCGTTGAGACTCCTCGCGCTCCGATCGCTCTCTCTTCGTCTGCTGCCGCCGTGCTGCCGCTGCTGTATTGCTGCTGCTGTGCTGCTGCTGCTGCTGCCTCGGCCCCGCGGCTCCTGGCCGCTCGTGTCGTCTCCAGCTTTTCTCTCTCTCGGGCGGCTGCTACCTGTAAAATTATCGTACTCGACTCCGTCTCCGTAGTTGCCGCTTCCTCGTGCTGCTCAGCTTTTCCGGATGTGTTTGCTGAATCTGCTGCTGCTTTTGTCGTGTGTTTGTGCTGGTGGTGTGTGTGTGTGGTGTTGCGCCGTCGATCTCCCGCGTGAAACATACAATAACATTCGCGATTTATAATCCTAATAAAAAATAAGTAATTTGAATAGCGTGCGTTCGGTGGTTTGGTGCGTGCGTGATTACGTCCAGAGTTTGTTTATTCCTCCTAATTAATACTAATAATCTCCCCGATACTAACCCTACCTGCCTATTCTAACCTCACCTTACTTCTCTATTTACCTCTTTCGTTGTGGCATTTTACATGTCACAACGTGCATACGTATATACCATACATATTCACCCACACATACACTCACAAACACGCACACGCGTGTACACTTATAGAAACAGTGACACACACGCCCACACTCACAAACACTGACATGCACACAAACCTGATGCACACATACATGTACACACATACGTTCAACTACATACACACTTATTCATTGCATGTATTGTATATATACGCACTCCCACATATATATTTTTTATTTATTTAATTTTTTTTCAATTCGCATCTGAGAAATCATAAAAACAATCATGAAAACACTTGAGAAATCAGCTGTGACTATCGGTCATAATTTTATATGCTTTTTCACCTGATTTCTCGTGTGAGATCGGCCGATCGCACATAGGATATTATGAGTGAATTTTCAGTTAAGTACACGCAGTTATATTTATAGGACAGGCTTTAAAATAAATTTGACACATTGCACTCAAATCTTCAGATTATATGATCAACATTTCTGATAATTCGATTCTGTATTCGTCTAGATCAAAGTTCATATAAAATTTTCTGTTAGTCCCCATGACGCCCATGTTATTGATTAAAAAAGTTTTGCAGTTATAACCATATTTCTGATATGGGCAGTCACGCACAAACTTTTGTAATTGCTACTTTATTCCAGTTAACCCTTTCAGGGGCACATTTTTCTTCTGTACATACATTTAAAGTCATTAGTGGTATAAGGGTTTACGGGGTCGCTGAATACGAATCTGACGTCAGAATTACAAAATTCAAGATGGCGGATCCAATATGGCGACTATTTTAGGTTAAATTCGTGGTTTTATTGCCGGTTAGGATAAAACTTTGTATATAGGGGTTTTCGGGGTCGCAGATTACGATTCTGACGTCAAATTTTTAAAATTCAAAATGGCGGATTCAATATGGTGACTATTTTTGGTCATATTTGTAATTTTCAAAAATTCTATCAAAAAAACTAGCGTGCGAAAAAATTTGAAAAAAATATATATTATAAAGCTGGACACGGACTATAGATAAAAAAATTTCAGAGCTCTAGAGTTTTTCGTTCAAGAATAAACGATTTTTTACGAAGAAAAACGAGTTTTTTGTGATTCAATTGTTTATAACTATTTATAAATAAATAAATTTGCATACTTTTCTATACAAAACTTATAACTTATTATCTCAAGAGTCCAAAAAGTACTCACACGCATAGGAGCACTGAAAAATACGTCCGAAATACAGAAAAAACTCAAAGCAAAAAGGTAGTACGTATACGTACCACTGCCCCTGAAAGGATTTAAGTATGGTGAATATTTATTGTCACACAAATATATAAAAATCTAGTAAAATACTTAAATACTCTCCTTGCTTCATTTTCTAATAATTTTGGAGCTATATTGAATTAGTGTGACAAATTACAAAACTATATGTATCATAAATAGACGACAATGACCGTTTCTAGCATAAGGTACAAATACTATTATTTGTGGTGAAAATTTTATTTTAAACAATAACCAATTTCGTGTGGCTCCTCTTTCCAAGAATCCATAAATAGAATAAATGATTGTTTTGTAGAAATAAACATCGCATTTAACCATTTTTTTCATGTATAACAGGGCATGCATCTATTACTTCTCCATCTACGTAAAGTTCGGTTCAAGCGTTTGATATTGATCCGAAAATAATTCGCCGTTTGATGAAGAGAATTATGTAGATTCTTCTCATACTTTGCAACTGTGTATGCTTGTTCTTGGGGTTTTCCTTTAAATATATATTTAATTTTATTATAATAGTAAAAAAAATTTTGCAGTAGAGTGAGGAAATGGTTTTACGCACCATAGAGAGCACCGCTAGCTTGCGTCCCGTTCCCTCCCCCCCTCCCCCGGGTGTCCGACTCAACGAAGGCACATATATTGTTTCTGCCAATGTAATACCGACTAAAACCCCTCTCTTTGTACTTGCGCGCTTTCAGATAGTATGTGTCGCGTTCCCTTTTCGATGCTCTGTCTGAGCTCCATCATCACCCAATTCCAGCTCTTTCTCTTCTCCATCCATGAATAGTCTGCGTCATCTGGTTAAACGTGTGGTCCAATTCGTGTGACTTCTCTGCAGAACCCTTGTCGTTATCCTCACAAGGAGCCTTAGCGATAATCTGAGACCCAACAGAAAATTAGCAGATTTCGTAGCGCATTCACCCCTCCAGGATACCGTGCATGACGAGAAAGAGGTGGACTCATAAACTCCACCTCTCCAATTTCTTACAGCTCTCAGCACATGAGGATTATCCCTGTATTTCCTAACTTTCATTTCATGCGCGGCATCCAAGGGCTGCTGTCCACCGACCATCTTGTGAGTCAATCACACACGCGCGACTCCCTTTCACAGCAACGAGATCTAGTTCACGTACTCCCGCAGACGTTGTTATACGTGGCTCCTCAGACATGACCCAGCCTTTCTTCCGCAGGCCGGATGCAAGTGTGCTGCAGACCGCATTGTGACTGAAACATCTGCCACCATGCGTCCTGAAACACCCTTGTATGACATGTGCGGCGGTTTCAGTGGTGTTACAACCCACTCGACACATAACATTCATTCCATCTCTATGGAAGCCACGCGACGTTCTTATACGCGTAGGCAGGCAGTTCACTCGGACGTGATGGTATGCCGTAGCTACCGTAGTCTATCCAAGTATTCGAAACTGACGCCTTTCCACACTTACGCAGCTCTTTCCAATCGACCGAATTATATAGGCCTTCAGCCCACCACCCTTTCCTCTTCTCGGCCGAGTCGTTTTGTGACCCACTCAAGCTTAGCCACTTCTTGAATAACGGCTGACGAAGAGTTAGCCAGAGACTTCAGTCGGTTGAACATCAGTCCCGGCACCGTAGTTACGAAGGATGGTATGCCGGGGCCTCCATCGCTGCATGATGTGTGAAAGTACGACAAGGCCGTGTTCGGTGGCTGTCGGAGCCACCTGCGTATAGCTACCCGCACCTGATTATCCAGAGCCCTGAGCCTACCAAGAGTAACTCCGGCCAAAACAAGTTTATGGTAGCAGCGGCTTATGAGAAAGCAGCGTAGAATCTTTAATCACTGCTGGGATTCAAAGGGGCCCTAGTAATCCTGTCAAGCTCAGTCTGAAGAGACCCTCCGACTCGCCTCAGTCCTATAGGTCTAAAGTCAACCTCAACCTCCACTATTCCGTTGGAGTGACCTGATGGATGATGGGCCTACCCATCAACTTAAACTGTGGAGTAGTTAAGACCTTATATTTCTTCTGCTTACCGTCGGGCATAATAGACAAGACCACACACTTTCCTACATTCAATGGGAGCCCCTGATCAGCCGCCTTCTCCTCCGCCGCTCTGAGTAGGCACTCCATACTCGTTGCTGTAGATGAGGCCAGATTTACATTTAGACGACATTGTCCGACCTCATAACCGACGTCTCGAGGTAAAGCTGTTAACACCTGGTTAACGATGAGACAGAAGACCAGGGTGGAGAGTGAATCATCTTGTCTCACACCCCTTGCAACCTTAATAAGTTCCGAGCGAGAGCCTTGGACCACCAGAACTGTCGTGCTGTTCTTGTATGCCTGGGTTACGTAGTTTATAAACCCAAGCGGCAGCCCGTTCTGTCGCAACACCTCAGTAATAGCCTCATGGCTAACACTGTCATAGGCCTTAGAATAGTCTAAGGAGGCAATATGTACCTCCCTCAACTTCTGCCTCGCATCCTGCAACAGCGTAGCTAGTGTGCTGATGTTTTCCGCACACCCGTCATCGAGGCACCTTTGCCTCATATCTACGAGGTCTGCCGGCATTAACCTGACAGCAAAGATCTTATGCAGGTGCCTAACGATGACTGAGGCTATACTGATGGGTCTAATATCGGCCGGTGTTTCACTGATGTCCTTTTTGGGCAGAAAAACGGTTCTGCTCACTAACAGCTCTGAAGGAAAACCTCCCCTTGCATTTCTCCCATCAAGCACCTCCCTGGCAGCTCTGCCCATATCTTTCTTGAAGAGCGTCTGGACTCTTCTATACTCATCACGCCGACGCTGTCTTCTCGACACCGAACCATTACATCCACGTCGTGAAGAAGGCGGTCCCAGCGGAGGAGGCGTTGGAAACACACTCTTGATCCAATCCCGGCCCAGATGTCCAACCCCACGACCCATTAACACCTCTCGAGCGAGGGTAACGAGCCATTTAGTCTTCCCCCCATCGATACCTTCCACAGTGAGTGTTAACTGATACACTGCTCTAAGTATCGGGCCAAGATCGGCACTCCGCTGGGCATCGTCAATGGTCGGAAGGAGTCGGCCTCCTACAGGTAAAGGTCCCACTTGCACTAGATCCTCATGTGCAGAGTGCAACGAGGCCGACGAGTCGCTGCCCCCTGGTGAGACTGGTACTCCCTCCTGGTGTTGAGCAGAAGGAAGATCCACAACCTCAGGGACAGCCGGAAGTTCTTCCAAAGCAACACTGACTAAGTCACGATATCCCAACTTGCTAGATCTTATTAGCACTTTTAGATATATAATTATATAATAAATTAACTATTTCTTCAAATTCCTTAGGCAGGTACTTTATAGCGTCTTTTGCACATAAATGTTAGATATGACAATCACACTTAATAATTTTAATGCCTGGAATAAACTTAGTTACTTTCTGTCATATGGAATTATGAATGCCCCTCGCGTACAATTTCTAGCTTCGACCGAAGTTTGGCAGAAAATTAAGTTTGGCGAAACTTGTGCCAAACTTAGTCAATAAGACTTGGTCAAACTTGCTCAAATAGATTGATTACGTTTGGTGAAAGTTTGGCCAAACGTTAGAAAAACTTTATCAAAACTAGTAAGAAACGGCCAAAGTTTGGCGCAAGTACGGTCAAACTTTTAGAAAACTTCAACAAAACTTGTATAAAAATGTTGAAAGTTTGGCAAAAGGTTAGCAAAAGTTTGTAAAAACTTACCAGAACCTTATCAATATTTGAAAAAAATTACGAAAGTTCGGCATAAATTGGCAAAAGTTTACCAAAGCTTTCGAGAAACTTTATCAGTACTTGCAAAAACCAGTGAATATTTGATAAAAATATAAGAAAACTTTACAACAACTTAATAGACCAAATAAAAGATATATAAAGAAGAAAAATTTGAAAAGTATACAAAAATATAAAATAACCAATAGAGATAACAAAAATTTTACGGTATAAATAACAAAAGATAAAGAGAAAAAAGGTATTAAAATCAAAACAAAATTTAAATAAAACTTTTAACAGAATCTACATCAGAAATAGTGGCACTGACAGAGGATTTCACACCTACAATCAACCCTGTCAATAAATAGATTAAAAAAAAACTAGAATGAAAGAAAGAGAAAAAATAATCGAAAACATTCTCAGGAACGCCATACTCAGGCGTTTCCAACACTGCACCATCAAGGAGTTCCTGGCGATGAGCAAAAAATACATACATGCAAAGCCGACACTGCCTGGGATGAGAGACAACACCTTCGAGCGATAGCCGAGGAAGTTTCCCGCAGTCAAGTTGTAGTCTTGTGGTTTTATGACGCAACCCTGGCAGCGTCAGCCAAGAAGGACATCATTTTAAGTGTGTATATGACCTCTGGCATGTAGAAATAGGCCTAGTGCATCCCAGAAATCATCGAATAGAAGAGAGATTAAAATGAAACCGAATATGGAATCAATATATAATAGAACCCGGTAGTGGCTTTTATATCTTTAACGATAGTATAATTCAGACAGACAACCTTTCTTTTAACACAAAAAAAAATAGATTCTACACACACGGCACATAACCACCCAAACCTTACACAAAAAATGGTTACCACAAAAAGAATTTTTTCTATCTTTTTAACCCCAACAACAATTAGCATACCTGATAAAGCCTTATGCCTGCGATGCTGATTATCCACAGACCCGCTCAGTAGGCGCTCCGTATCCGGTCCCTTGCCTGAGAGAACTGGCGCAGGCCTAACCTCCACACGAAATCTTGGCAGAGTTGACACCAAGGGTTCCCGCGTAAAAAAATTACGTTTGGCCAAAGTTTGGCTGAAGTTTTAGTTTGGCAAAACTTATGCTCAACTTGGCCAATGAGACTTTTACAAACTTGTTAAAAAATAAGGCTAAACTTGGCAAACGTTTGGAGAAACTTCAAATAAACTTCATCAAACCTTGTAAAAAATAGTGAATACTTAGTGAAAGCTTACAGAAAGTTAGGAAAAAATTTGGCAAAACTTTAGGAAAACTTAAGAATTTGTAAAAAAAAAATAGTACAGCTTGTTGAAAGTTTTGCGAAAGTTTGGGAAACTTTAGATAAGCTTTATAAAAACTTTTAAGAAAAGGCAAAAGTTTTTGAAAGTTTGGCTATACTTTAAAAAAACTTTATCAGAAACTGTAAAACAGATAACATTTTTATGAAAGTTTAGTGAAAGTTTGGTAAAACTTTAGAAAGAGTTTAGAAGAACTTCTAAGAAAAGGCAAAAGTTTTTGAAAGCTTGGCAAAACTTTAAAAACACTTTACCAGAACTTATAAACAAGTTTGATGAAAGTTGTTAAATGTTTGGCAAAATTTTAGAAAAACTTCATTAGACCTTGTGAAAAATGGTAAAAATGTAGTGAAAGTTTGGTAAAACTTAGGTAATATTTCAGATAACCTTTATCAATATTTCTAAAAAAACTTTGCCAAACTTGATAAATTCAATATCGTATAGTTTTTTTAAGAGTCTAAACTGTCTTGGTTTCAAATATTAATAGAATTTCTAGATTGAATTAATTAATAAAAACGACTTTCTATGCTCTTTGAAAAAATTTCAAAAGACTCCGTTACTATTTGGAATCAGAGAAGTTTTATTTAATATATATTTAACTTCTTTATGTTAATGGCTATACATATATTGTCAATAATCGGGAATTACTACTCTAATGACACCTGTGGATGATTTTTCGTACATATATAAAGCGAGTGGAAAGTGCGTTATTTTACCGTTGGAGGGTTAATTTATTGGGTTTGGTTTCCGCCCGAGATCGGAATAAGAGATCCACTTTCCGTCTGTATATATATATATATATGAAGTATGCTTTCGGTGCAAGTATGACAACGTAGTATATTGTGTACCAAGGGCGAGAAGTGGGCCTTTTTTACCGTGTGTGAGTTTGTAGATGCCTGAGATGAGTATACTACAAATGCACGAGGTCAAAATGGCACTAACACCTGTGGTGCACATTATATTTATTGTAACGCATATATTGATTTTCATAAAACAAGATTAGGTCAGTTTTATTCTCATTTTTATTGGCGGAACGAGCGGGCGTAAAATAAAATAAGCAGCGAGCGTAGAGTACTCACTTTGCACCCGCTGGTCGGAAAGTGTGAAAGTTTAACAAAAATTTAACAAAATTTTAGAAATCTGCACAGAGACTTGTAAAAAACGGCGAAAATTTAGCGAAAGTTTGGCACAACTTGATAAAAACTTCATAGTAACTTTTAAAAAAACGTAAGAATTTGGCGAAGGTTTGGTAAAACTTGACAAGAACTTCAGCATAACTTTATGAAAAGGTAAGAATTCGGCGACCGCTTAGACAAAAACTTCAAAAGAATAATCAAAATTTTACTGCGACAATATGGCGAGAATTTTTTAAATTTATTTAGAAAATAGATCAATAGACTTAGAACTTATGAATAACCTTTCAATTTCGTATAGTATATATGTATTTTATGATAAATAGTATATTGTATAACTAGGGGCGAAAATGGAATTTTCAAAGCGAGGATGATGTTTGAGCACGAGTGGCAGTCTCGAGCGCCATCCGAGTCTGAGAAAGCCCATTCGCCCCTTGTTGTTTACCGTATTTGTTATAAAAAGTGCATAAAGAAGACCATTGTTTGTCGTCTATAAAGTGGAGCGAAAATGACGATTTTTGCTCCACTTTATTTCTGAAGCTCGGAAAACTCTATTTTAGCTCCTTTTTATAGGCGCAGAAAATGGTCTTTTTTATACATCTGTTATAAATAAACGTATACAATACTTAATATTCTGACTGTATGGAAATAATTATTACAACATTTATTTACTTTATTTCTACTATACTGAATAATGTTAATTTTTTTTCGAGTTCTGTTGGTATTATTTTCGTAATACAGAATGTTCCGCGTTTAATATGTTTTCTGCGATATTAATTTCAAGCAAATATCATTAATTTTATTTAATTTTATACTTTAAAATATACTTTTGAACTACGGCATAAAATTATAACATTTTTTAAACATATTTTTTAAATATGTTTAAAAAATTTATCGGTTACTTCATCAGACTTGCGTTTTCTTTTACCACTTACAATTTTTTTTCTTCCATATTTGTCTGTCTTCCTGCTTTCCCTTTTTTCTCTTTTTCCTGTTCGAACTTTTCTTTCTTCGTACGCGTTTTTTGTTTCTCCTTTTTGTCTTGCGGCTTCTTTTCATCTTCTTGCCTGATCTTTTCCTTTCGATCTTGCCTTGCGTGCTCTTCTTTCTCCTGTCTAAGCTTTTCTTCTCGTTCTTGCCTAATTTTCTCTTCTTTCTCTTGTCTGAGACTTGTCTGTTGTTCTAGTTTAGCTTGTTTTTCTCTTTCTTGTCTTAGCTTTGCCTCTTGCTCGTGTCTGCCTTGGGATTCTTTTATTTGCCTGAGATTTTCCTCTCGATCCTTTTCAAGCTTTTCTTTCTCTTCCAGTCTGAGCATTTCCTCATGAGATCGTGTGGATTTGTCTTCATTTTTCTTCCTGTACTTTTCCTCTAATTCTTTTCTGAGCTCTTCTTTTAATTCTAGTCTTATTTTTTTCTGCAATTCTTCCCTCAATCGCTTTTCGATCCCATCTTCTAGTTCTTTCTGTTGTATATTTATTCTTTTTACGTAAATCAAGTCCTCTTTCTGCGAAATTGTTTCCTTTCGTTTTTCTATAAATGGTTTATTTCTATCTCTTTGTAACTCTTTCACTTTCTCATGCTGTACTACTTCACACTCTCCTAGATGTTCACTAAAGTCTTCTCGTCTTTGACTTTCATCAATTTTTTCATTTTCTTTTTGAGTAAACTTTTCTTTTTTTTTCTTGTGTTAATTTGTTGACTTTTCTTACTGGTAGCTGTGTACATTTCTTTTCTATCATTTTCTTCTTAGTACCCCGGAGAGTTGCGCAATATGCTGTCAGAACTTCTCTGTATTTTTTATGGGATATCTTATATTTTTTTCTCTGCGTTCACGTTCACAAATACTACAAAATATCAGAATATTACCTCATTGCGTTATTCTATGGTACGAAAAAATAAAATATAATTTAAAAAATTTAGTTACTTTCAACTCCTTCAAATATGTTTTGAGGAATCGGACTCCATCCGTTTCTACCCGTTGGAGAACTTCGTTTTAGGACATCCTCTCCCATTATTAATTTAATTGTTTTGCGCACCATCTCCCTGGGCTCTATCTTATAGGTTGTTAGAATGTGATCAATCTCGTACTGCTTCAAGAAAACGCCACAACCTTTCACTATTTCAACCTAAATACAAAGTAAATATAAATTATAAGATTGCATGCAGGCATTATTATTATTATTTTTCGTTACATAATAAGCTATATTATTATTATTATTATTATTAGTATGATTACTATTACTCACAGTATCTTTATCCCCTCGGAGGCGGAGACCCCGCTACCCGACGCGTCCCCAGGTGGCGGATAGGGGGACGGCCAGCAGAATGCCGCTGGCTGGTTGTGAAATAAGCACTATGAAGTGACGAATAATCAATCGTGGACCAATCCTCGGTCAACTAATAGCGGTAAATGGCTGAGTAACATCCTCTCCACACTGAACACATACAAGCACAAACATGACAGACAATCATGCATGACACTCTCCTACGCCAACACACATTACCCTTACAAATACGGCTCTTCGATCGGTAAAGTCACCCAGGCGAGCAGGGTAAAGACGAACGACGCAATTTCGGGAATGATTGGTTGGAGGCTCTATAAACGGGCATCATCCAACGAGTCACGCGAGCTAATCGAATCGAAGTACATTCTCTTCGCCCAGGGGCTCTATAAACGAGTTTCTACTGGGGGGAGTAGAGGACGACTTCTCCCCGAGGGTCACATAAACGGGCTTTTCTCTGGAAGATGTCGTCCATTAGATGCAGTAGTCAATCGAAGCGCCAATAAGCTTGACTCTGGTGGGCTATACCAAGCGAAGGACCACACTTACGTTATACATACACATACAGATAATACACACATACACATAAACATGACTACGAATGAATGGGCTGTGGCCAGCGGCTGGTGGATATTCCCGTCAGACTAATCAAGGGAGGAGTAGTAGCCTCCTGACCGGGGAGGTGCGAGATGTCAGTACCTTACCTCTGTGGGAGAGTGTTGCGCTTTCTTCCCTTTCGATTGCAGCCTCGGGAGGGGCGGGCGCACCGCTCAACCACATGTTCAAAGTGGGAGGACCGCTCTTGCATCGCTGACTGGAGCCTAGGACGGGGTTGATATCAGTATGCTCTGGGCGCAGGTATGAAGGATTATCTGGTCAATATTTCCTTATACCCGAAGATGCGTAGGGTAAATCGCACACCGTCTAGCCTGAGGTTTGGATCAGGTGTTGGATCGGTACCGGCATCGCCCACTCGATAGGGGTGACGTTAAACCTTTTGCTTCAATATGGCGCGGGCCTATCCCGTAACCTTTTTTAATAGAGTCACTGATGACGATAGGACTGACCTCCCGACAAGCCGCTTCTCGGTTTCGGCATCCATAAATAGGGAATATCTCAGGCGGGGATAGCAGCTCCACTGCGGTGGGGCTCCCATAATGGGCGAACCGTCTTAATCCATTTTTTTTATATACAGAATGTCAAATACAACAACAATAATTGTAGAAGAAGAAGAGAAGAACTCGGCGAAGACCCTCCCGAGCACGCCATTATGCAGGGTATTTGCAAAAGAGAATCCTGGCAGCACAGCAGATACGGCAGAAATAGGAGCTAGCTGCTCGAGTAATAGTTACGAAGAACTAGCTACCATCAGACGCAGTGTAACGCAATCAGAGAAGGAAGAATCGGGCATCTTTCAGGAAATAAAGATTGTCCTCAAAAAAATGATGGAGGCCGCAAAAAAACAGCCAAATATCACCAAAATTGTAAAAGATGGCCTTTATATCTTAGAAGACAAAGTAGAGGCATTAGAAGAAGGTCGACGAGCTTGTCTAAAGGCGCGCCGTACGCTAGCGGAGAAATCTCGAGAGATCCTCCCAGAAAAAACACTGGCAAGTCTCCAATGCCCAGCGATGGGACCACAGCCGAAAAGGCAGTCGTCTGTGTCACCATCGGACATGCAAGGAGGAGGAGGCCGACAAAAAAAGAAGAAGAAGAAGGACTCAGCAGCACTCCAGTCGGAAGCAGCATCCCTTGGAGCAAAGGCGAGCGAGGAGATGATAACAAAGGAAAGTAATTGGACCGAGGTTAGATCCAACAAAGACAGAAGAAGGCAGCAGCGAGAGTCACAAACCGACGGACGAGCGACCCAGCAGCTACAGCGGCGGCGGCAGCAGCAGGGACAAGGTCAGCAGCAGCAGCAGAGACATCAACCAGATAATGATATCCGAAAGAGAAGAGTCAAGCCGAATGCCATCATCATTAAGTCCACGACTGGCAAGACATACGCTGAGATTCTTGTTGATATCCGGAAATCCGTCATTCTGGAAGATAACGGAAAGAAAATCAAATCTGTCCGGCAAACGAGAGAAGGCCAAGTCCTTCTCGAATTAAAAAAGAGCACGGCTGACTCTAGGGCAACCTTCTCACAAGCCCTCAGGTCAGTAGTGGGGCAACAGTGTACAGTAGGAGAGTTAGTCCCTAGAGCAGTCCTAGAGATAAGGGACCTCGATGCATGCACCACCTTGGAAGAAATTCAGCAAGCTCTGCAGCGGGACCTGGTAGATTACGACGGGTATATGAAGGTCTCGCTCTCCTTGCCAAACCAGAGAGGGCAATGTATGGCAACGGTGACGGTAGAGGAATCCGCCGCCACTACGCTTATGAAGACGGCCCGGATAAAAGTCGTCTGGATAAACTGCAGGATACGAAGGAGGACTATAGTGCCCAGGTGTTACAAGTGCCTGGGCTATGGTCACCAGAGCCCCAGATGCGAGGGTCCGGACCGTAGCGCACTCTGCTACCGATGCGGGGATAACGGGCACAAGGCAAAGGACTGCTCCGCCGCTCATAAGTGCTTTCTCTGCCCCGAGCAGCAGGGGAAACCCGAGGCTCGCAATCACATAGCCGGCTCGGGAGCGTGTGCCGCTTTCCGTGCGGCTCTTGAAAGAGAAAAGAGAAAATGGCGATAGTTCTCCAGGGGAACATAAATAGAAGCAGGACGGCAAATGACTTGCTCCCTCTGATCTGTCTCGAGAACAGCGTTGACGTCGTACTCGTCAGCGAACAATATCAGGATAGAAAAGATGGGGGCTGGTACCGCGACGCTCTTGGAACTGCAGCGATATGGGTTCCCAACCCATGCCGCTTTCATGTGACATGCCATGGATCCGGTAGTGGGTATGTTTGGGTGAGGTGCGCGGACGTCAACTACGTTAGCTGCTACCTCACACCAAATGAAGCAATCGGGCGCTTTCAAGCTAAATTGGAAGCTCTCGAGGATGCTGTCGGAGAAATGGAGGGGGAGCTGATAGTGGCCGGAGACCTCAATGCCAAAGCTCTCGAATGGGGTGAAAACCAACCGAACTCCAGAGGGAGACAAATCATGGACATGGCATCCAGATTAGGACTCGTGGTCCTAAACACCAGCTCCACGCCAACCTTCAGGAGGCTCGGTTACAGGGGTACCATCGTCGATGTCTCTCTGGCAACGGAACGCCTAGCAGCACAAATACAGGACTGGAAGGTGATTGAGGACTACACAGCCAGCGACCACCAGTATATCACGTTCCGCGTGCGTGATAACAAGCCGATTGGCGGTCCGCTGGCGCGAGGTCCTGCTAGGTGGAACGTTGCAAAAATGGACTTCGAGAAGCTGTCTCTGGCCCTAGAACGCGGTCAGCAAACCTTGATGGAAATCCCGGTCGATGCGACGCCATCCGAACGGGCAGAGATAATGGCAAACACTACCATGCGCATTATCAATCGTGCCTGCAAAGAGGCGATTCCAAAGAAGCGAGCGCGGAGTGGAAGGCGTCCTGCTTACTGGTGGACGAACGAAATCGCGGAGCTGCGGCGACAGTGCTTACGACTAAGGCGCGTAGCACAAAGAGCCAAAAGGGGTGACCGCGATGTTGCTCTTAAGATCGCAGAGCATCAAACGGCGAAGAGAGCTCTCAGCCGAGCCATTAAAGCTAGCAAGTACAACTGCTGGAGGAAATTGGGGGAGGATTTGAACAACGATCCATGGGGGCTGGGGTATAAGATCGTCGCTCGCAAATTGAGAGCGTTTAAAAATGACTGTTCCATGAGCGCAGCGACGATGGACAACATCGTAAGTGCCCTATTTCCCACACATCCGAAACGCACGGATACCCCCTTGATGTCAGAAGGCCCTGAGGCCCCACCATTTACAAGGGCAGAACTGAATATGGCCGTACGCAGCCTAAAGAAAAAGAAAGCCCCAGGGCCAGACACCCTTCCAGCGGAAGTACTGAAAGCAGTGGCACGGAGTCAACCCGAACTATTGCTTGCCATGTACAACTCTTGTCTCCAGGCGGGAGTTTTCTATTCCCGATGGAAGGAGGCGAGACTTGTGCTGATAAGCAAGGGTAATGGGCCAACCAACGAGCCGTCGTCGTACAGACCTCTCTGCATGTTGGACACTGCCGGGAAACTCCTGGAGAAGCTGATTAGACCTCGGTTACACGCAGCATTAAGAACAGCTGGCGATCTCTCTGAGAGGCAATACGGCTTTCGGAGAGGCAGATCGACCATAGATGCTATCCAGGAGGTAGTTAAGGCGGCCAGAAGCACGGAACGCGGAAACCACTTTTCGCGTCCAATGTGTCTAATGGCCACACTTGATGTTAAAAATGCTTTCAACTCGGTGAGGTGGAAGGATGCACTACAGGCGATGGAGCGGGACTTCAAGGTGCCCGTGCACCTCCTCCAGATTATCGGAAACTATCTGAAGGACCGCTACATCTTGTACGACACGGAGGATGGCCCACGGAGGCGGGAGCTCACGTCCGGTGCCGCTCAGGGCTCCATTCTGGGATCCGATATATGGAACATCTTCTACGACGGAATCCTTCGAATGGAGATGCCTGAGGGCTGTTTCCTGATCGGGTATGCAGATGACGTGGCGCTCATTATCATCGCGAGATGCATGATGATAGCGAGGATGCGACTCGAACAGGCAATGCGCCGAATTCGCCGATGGATGAGCGATCACGGGCTGGAACTGGCGGAGGCAAAGACGGAGATCGTGCTCCTCACGAAGCAGCGTGTCCCCAGAATACAATCGGTACTGATAGGTGGGATGGCACTACAGACCAAGGCAGCTGTGAAATACCTGGGGGTGATGCTAGATACGAAGCTCACCTTCTGGGAACAAATTAGAAAGGGAGCAGACAAGGCGGCCGTGATAGTGGCCTCACTGAGCAGGGTGATGGCCAATATCGGCGGGCCTCGTCCATGTATCAGGCGGCTACTGCTACGAACCGCAGAGTCCATAATGCTCTACGGTGCTGAGGTCTGGGCTGATGCCATGCGTTACGAAAAGTATCGTAAACGCCTAGCGGCAGTGCAACGGAGATGCGCGCTTCGCGTAGTGAGTTCGTATCGCACGGTCTCTGAACCTGCGGCATTAGTGGTTGCCGGGGTAATACCCATCCACCTACTAGCCCGGGAGCGACAATTCGTCCACCAGAAGAAAGAAACCCTTGGAAGAAGAACAGCCAGAGAAGTCGCCAGGGAACAATCACTGCTCTCCTGGCAGACACAATGGGAGAGCGAAAAGTACGGAAGGTGGACAGCCAGGCTTATAAGCCAGGTAGCGCCGTGGATCAGTCGTAAACACGGGGACGTAAATTTTTACCTAACGCAGATGCTGACTGGACACGGATACTTCCGTACGTACCTACACAGGATGGGGAAGGCGGCGGACCCACAGTGCCTCTACTGCAGATCCCCACAAGACGATGTCCTCCACACGTTCTTCGAATGCGAGCGATGGAGGGACACTAGGACTGCTCTGGAAGAAGAGATGGGACGTATAACTCCCGATAACATAGTCAACGTCATGCTAAATGACGCGCGCAGCTGGAGGAGGATCGCCCACTTCGTACAAAACATCTTAATGTCGAAGCGGGAGGATCTCCAGCAATAACGAGGTGCCACGTAAAAAAAAAAAACTGGCTCCACCCCGAAGTAATGCCTCACGGCGGTTCCGGGGTGGATGCAATGGCCAGTCAGAGAGGAGGTCCCCTCGGTGGACTCCCGTCGACTCCGGTCTGCGGCTGTAGGCCGCGGAGCGCAGTCGGCGGGTCTGCACTAAGGGGGTGGGTTTTAGTGGGTATGCCAACAATGGAGAGTCTCACACACCGGGGGGTCGGCCCCCTGAGGTCTATCAAAGATTTCCCCCTCCCTACAAAAAAAAAAAAAAAAAAAAAAAGTATCTTTATCCCCATGGATCATGGATTTATCAGCTTGATTCTAGAACAAAGAAGTTTCGATTATTATCTATAAGTGACATTGCTTATATATATCTTTAAGGTAATACAACGTTACCTGATCTACATTATCATGAATAGCCCACAGAATTTTACTAAGCTTTACAATTTCTTCTTTCGAAACTATAATATAAAATATGCTGTATGAAGGTGATGCTAAACACCTGACATCGTCAAATATTTTCATTAAATTTTCAATTTTTAAAAAATATCTCTCTGGAAAGTTTTTGTTTTTGATTAGGATAATAAAGTTTCGTAAAGATATTGTAAAAATTGAAAATTAAATGAGAAAAGTGGTTCCTCGTATTTGTCGGTGACAGATGGCTTTAGGATCACCTTAATTTTACATATTTGATATTAATTATTTTTATAGCACACTAACCTCAAAATGCCAACTTTATTGTCGATTTTGAGGTTGTTGTGCTATAAAATATCGTATGAGACTGTTGTGGGAGGTGTTTTTCTACCTTGCTCGATTTTCTCACTCGCTTCGCTCGTGCGAAAACCCTCGAGCAAGATAGAAAACCATCTCCCACAACAGTGTCATAATATACTATAAAATTTATTTGATAAATCGGGAGCTTTTATGAAAGAAGACATTAGGTGCGTAAACTAGAATGTCAAAATAATAATTAACACGTATTTTTCTTTTTTAAATTAAATGATTATTAACAAAGATCACGTGACATTTGAACCTGTTATATATATTGATAATCATTTAATTAATAAAAGAAAAAAACACGTGTGAATTATTTTCCAATGTTGTCTAAGAAGGACCTAATGGATTTCTTCATGTAAGTTCCGTATTACCGTGCAGTACACGATCATCCTAGGACACTAATGTAGTACGGTAAAAAATTCTATAACAGTATTTGAATGATCTAAACAAATTTAAATTAATTTAATTAATCCATCATTTGTTTTTCATTATGCGATCGCTTTCATTTTTACCGAACTAAACGAGCGTTTTAAGATTACTATATACTGCACTTACAAATTACTATTGTACCTGGGGGCAATAGAGAACAAAAACATGGGCTTTTCTTATTGTCTTCTTCTCTTTTATAACTACCAACTTCCTCAGTTTCGCTTATGTCGGAACCATCAGTCTTGAAACGGACAAACTATGTGTCCATATGGGAGATGCGTAATCGCGGAGGGTTGGCCCTGTAAAAGATGCGCGGAGTGCACTTGATCCTCTAGAACGTCAGATTACTCCGGCCGAAGTGGAAGTGATCTTCGGTTACCCCCCTTAGTCTTACAGGTGCCGCGATGCAATGCGTGCAACCTATTCGAGTTGTTGCTTGGAGGGAGAGTCAGAGGTGGGGGGGGGGGGGAGAAAAAGGCCCCAATAACTCTGCACCCTGGTAGCCGGAACTAGCAACCTTCAGGGTGCGCGTCCAAGAGTCGTAGAGCCTACGGACGTCACCCCGGCTGAGAGTAAATACGTTGACGGCTGAGAGTAAATACGTCGGCTCGAGAAGTGAGCTTGTCGAGTATCAAACTCCGGTTTGATAGTGTTAGGAGATGTTTAAATAAGTGTTAGAATTTATATATTTTTAAAGGGTTTATTATTAATTCAATGCATCTACATAGGATAACGTTAAGTTTGATTCAATTCTAGGGTGGATTTGGCTATATAGAGTGGGTTAAGATTAGCCCACTCTAATAAACGTTGCCGCTAGAGAGAGAATGACTGCTCTGCGGCCGCGCGGCTGTTTATATACCCGAGATTGTGCTATTACTTGCGTGTTATATGTCTCGACGCCACCTGTGGGTCGAGTTTGTAACTCTTTGCTTAATTCTTATGGTAACACGTGTGCCAGTATGTCGGTACACGCGTCCCACTCTTACCTCTTATCATTACATGATATGCCGTCTCAGTCTGTGATTTATTATCATTTACTTGTTCGTCTTCGGGTCTGAAATACGTTCAATTTTGATATACAAGAAATACATAGAGAGCACTTTCTAATAAAGTGATTATTCAAAGAAACAAAGCGTTTTAAACTCATTATTAAAAAGAAAGACCGACTTCAATTTCGAAAGCCTAAATATTTAGTTACATTCGAAGAGAAGTTAAATTAGTTTTTGGATTATATATTTAAGGTGAGGTCATATCCAAAATCATTCAAGTCGATTTTTTTCTTTGTGTATTATAGTATATAATGAAAATAAAATATCTCATAGATATAAATAAACAAAACTTTAAATGCATTTATACCACCCTAACCTCAAAATCACATCTTTGATATGATTGTTCGGCACTCGTGGTATAAAATACGGTTTTCGAAACTAGTGCGGAAGTAGATTACTTACCTTATGTGACTTTTCACTCTCGCTTAGCTCGAGCGAAAAACGTCACATGAGGCAAATAATCTACTTCCGCATCTGTGTCGAAATGTACTATTTTCTGAACATACATTGTTTCATGTTCAGGATGCTTCATGCTTCATTTGATAGTATAGTGCAATAGTTCCTATTACTATCATGTTTGAAAACCTTTGTATATATTACTTTCTTCATAAAATTTATATTTGAAAAGTAAGCTCCTGAATCAATTAGAAGAAATACATATTTAAGTTAATTTGGTATGTAAAAAGATAAACTACATAAAATGCGATTTAAAGTATATTTATCCTATATTTTATAATTTATTTTTTTAAATGGTTATGTGTTAATAAGCACAAATTATATTGATCAAATTGAGTCTAAAATAACAAATAACTTTCTGATATATTTATATTTAATATATCAAAATTCAGAGAATTGAGTTTGAAGCTGAAAGAAGTTGACATTTTAAGTATAGCCCCACCTTAAGAATCATACTACTATTAATCCGTTTATTTTTAAAAACTATGCTTTTGTCTTTTTTTAATATAATTACATAGTGCACATCATCATTTCCATATTTGTAACCTCAAAATACAATATTACTTATAATCATGACTTTGTTAACTAACATAAACAATTAATAAATTCCACAGGGAAAGGAAACACAATGCAAGCTCAGTTACAAGGCGATTCTAATCATATATATATTACACCAGAATAACGCATGCGATTTTTTATTCACATGCAACACTATATATATATATATATATATATATATATATATATATATATATATATATATATATATATATATATATATATATATATATATATTCGTAAGTTACATGTGAAAAAAAAATTGCATGCGATATTCTGGTGTAATATATATATGATTAGAATCGCCTTGTAACTGAGCTTGCATTGTGTTTCCTTTCCCTGTGGAATTTATTAATTGTTTATGTTAGTTAACAAAGTCATGATTATAAGTAATATTGTATTTTGAGGTTACAAATATGGAAATGATGATGTGCACTATGTAATTATATTAAAAATAGACAAAAGCATAGTTTTTAAAAATAATCATATATATATATATATATATATATATATATATATATATATGATTAGAATCGCCTTGTAACTGAGCTTGCATTGTGTTTCCTTTTCCCTGTGGAAGTTTGGGCGGCTGCACTATTTTATGAAAGTTATACGCGTGTATTGGAGAAAGCTTCGCGCGGACGCTCGCGACGTCATGATATCGAAAAGCTTATTTGCGCTTGCGAGATAAAGAATTGTAAGACCAATTGCAGCGGCACAATTTCATGGGTACTATACACGCGTATAGGAAGCAGTATTGCGCAGCTTTGCTTGCCTTTGATTAATGTCGAAAGGTCTTGGTATACTCGTGTGCGCAGCGTGACGCAACGAGCGCGGCCCTAATGTAATAAGATCGGGCGCTTAAAACGGGCGCATACGTTGTTCAAAACTTTTACATAGGCGTCCGCGTTGTGTCTCGCTGCGCGTTCGATTATTATATACCAAGACCTTTACTTCTGCGTGTGTTTACGGATATTCTACGCGCGACTGAGTAAAAGTTTGTCGCGGCCACTGAAGGCTGCATGATTTCACGGGCGACATAAGCACGTATAAGATAAAGCTTCGCACGGTCGCCCGCGATACCATGATATCGAGTAGGTTATACGCGCATGCGAAAAGCGCCGTACAACAGCGACGGCATAATTAAACGTACGCTGTGCGCGTGAAAGAGGAAAAGCAATGCGATGCCGCGCATGGAAATGATAAATAAAAAAATACAATCACTTATGATTGTATTCGTTTACGGACAAAATACGCGCATTTGAGAAAATCTTCGTGCGATCGTTTGTATCAATATAAATTCTTGGAGGTTACTTATATGTTCGTCCTCGACAAAGCTTCCGCGGTTACTCGTGATGGTATGATTTGTCGGAGGTTATGCATGCCAAATATAACAAACATCACCGCGTGGCCACTTTTGATCAAATGTATATATATATATATATATATATATATATATATATATATATATATATATATATATATATATATATATATATATATATATATATATATATATATATTTTGCAGGTTATATTCAAACATATTCGTGAAGAATCAATCCGTGTTGGATGTGCTGACGTACACCCCCTTCATGCTCAATATGCGAGGTTATAAATACCTCGCGCACCACTTTTTAGACACTTTTTGACTGGAAGTGTGAAAGTGGCCATCAGCCCCTCTTGCTACTAGGATCCCGAGTACTGTCCTTGAGATGGCTACGCAAGTTTGATCTTAGAACTCTCGAGCGAGCATCCATCTCGACTGTAGGTGACCGGAAGTCTAAGACCGGCGAGAGACGAGAAGACCTGGAGCCTCGGCACCATCCTCGAATAGCCCGTTGAAGTCTCCGGCGTCAGCGGCTACAGCCCAGTGACAAAAACTTCGTTAGAGTCCCAAACACTGACCTCAAGAAGGCATCACGAGTTCGAACTTAGAACCCTCGAACGCGTGTTCTTCTTCTTGACTGGAAGTAACTTGTGACTAAGAACAGCAGCTACACTGCCACGCGATCACAGCGTGTAGTAATAATTATCCTTCTAAGTTTTAAAGATAAATAATATAATAATAATATATTATATGTGAGTTGGGATTTAGAACCCCAAAGTGAGCGAATTTAAACTCAATTAACATATGTATAATCGGAAACTGTACACTCAATTGGAATATAGATATTAAATAAATTAAATTTCCAAATAAAAGATCTCTATTAAAATAATATATCACCTCTCTATCACCCAACATAAATTTCGTATTAATACTTAACTGATATATAAAGTTTCTTTGAAGTCATTTGATCGAACATTTCAGGAATCAAGAAAAGTACAGATATATAAATGTATATAATTCATCTATAATAATAATACATAACTGTGAAGAACAACAAGGTTAAAAGTAAGAATAAATATTAAAACTAAGAGTAGAAAAAGAAATATCTTTTGCTGAGAGTGCTCGCTCTATCGCTCAGGCGAGAGAATTTTTAGCATATTTTTAATTAATAAAAAAATAGTTTTATTATTTTCTGTATAAAACTCAATCAGTTCCACTATTAATAACAGTATTTTCAATATTCTAACTTATTAATTTATGCATAGTAAAAAAATTATCGTTTATGTTGGTTTATACGGCTTTCTTGCTTATGGTCGCCCTCTAATTTCATAACCAAAAAGTCGTAACTAACATTTTTTTAATGAAATCATAATTGTACTCGTTTTTTAAATGTGTTCTTGTTTAGATCATTAATAATTATATAAAAAAAATTCACTTTGATAAAAGTGATTAATTTAATAGAAAACGGCAGGCTTTCAAATTTCATATAAAAATTGCGGCGAAAGTGACATTTTGAAGTTACACAACTTCTTGCTTACGGCGGCAGTATACGTCCATACATAGAATGCCTACAATGAATGCTAACAATCCAAAAATACTTTTTCTAACATTGCGATACCATTTTTTCCGCAACCTAGTAATTAAGCTTCGGAACGGGTACAGACGGGTTCCGTTTTCATGTAGTTGGCGCTAGAATCGCCAGAGTAACGGAATACACCCTTGAAGTTGATAGAGCTCAACAATAATTAGATTTTTTTTAAACATCGGAATTATACCAAGAGTATGTACTCCGATCAGAAATCTCAGTTTTATCACAACACGTTGAAAATTATCTGTTTTAATAGATACTGGAAACAGATTGCGATAATATTATTAGGATATTCGATCAGGTTACCGCTTTCTCTGGATTATAAATAAATCTGAGTTTAACTGTCAAAAAGTGAGGTTGAATTTATTAGATAATTTTAAAGTTATAGTTCACTAACTATAAAGAATATTTTATCAAGGAATCGTAATATATATATATATATATATATATATATATATATATATATATATATATATATATATTACCATTGTGACCTCCACCTCGCGCCGTATTTTTCGTTTGTGTGCATGCATTCTTACAAAATTTAAAAATTACTGATTCAGAAAACATAAACATTCATGCTTGTACAAAATTATGAACAATTATGCAGGATCGTGCTTAATTATTCATGAACTTTCATAAACATACATGGATGTCTATGATCATGCGTATGCATCCCCGGCCAAGTTTCGGGCATAATAATGCATGGGCATGTGCAAACATGTCAAAATCCAAAAAAATTTCAGCGTAATCTTACATGATCATGCACAAGCATTTGGGGATTAATGATAATTCATGAACCTGCCTTTAATCCACTTCTACCCGTTATACATACAGCTTTAAAACCATCACATCGGTACACCTGAGCATTTTACCGTGTATTATCCAGTCACATGGGCGTATAAGGTCACAAGGCGCGCATCGCCGTTGAAAATGTTTATTTAATACAGCCGTTATAGACGGCGAGCAAGATTACAACGAGACTGCAGCCGCCTCTGAAAACTTTGTCACTGCATTTTTTTATATTGCCGCATGCGCGCTTTACTTCTACATTTTAATGACATAACGTTCATATAAAATATCTACTTTCTTACTTTGAAAATAGATATAGTTTATAGATTAGTGATGTAGCTTTCGATGGTAATATCTAATTCTATTGGGTGCATAAGATACCTAATATGCGTTAAATGATGGTTTGATAATGTAATATTGAAGTGGGAAACGCTTTTTTGTATTTGATGCTAATTTTATCGTGCTTGAAATTTGTATGTAACTTTAACACTGTTAGAGATACGTACTTATTACTAAGTAATTCATTAAAATCAGGTCTAATTAAATCATGGTGAGTCTTAATATAATTCAACTCAAGGGTGCTTGCAATGTAAATATTTTCTCTGTTTTCGAATCTATATTGCTTCTAGATTATTTACTAACCAAAAGGAGAAAGAAAAATTTTAATTTGTTTATTTTACAGCCGATTGTTAATTAGAGATAATTAGAAAATTTTTTGCTTCACTGGGTTAAAAAACAAAACTTGCTTTTTGACCCTTCGAAGTTCAAATTTTTCTAACCATCGGTTTTTCTTGAAAATTGATTTTCAACCGAATTCCGCTGTCAAATTTTTAAAATTCTAAAATGGCGAACAAAATTACATTTCGCAAAAATCGCTTTACCAATTTTTTTATTTTGGTTGATAAATAATTTAGTAATGACGTAGATTCTGAAAATTAAAAACTTTTCTGTAAATTTGTACCTAATATAATAGCATAATGATAGCATATCATTGTTCTGATTCAGTTTTTGTATTATCCGTGCTTTTTAAATATATAATACTGTTTATTTATGAATAATTAGAGAATATACGAAGAAACAACAATGAAAATTTTCGAATAATACGATAAGATATAGCTTTTAAAATACAATTTATTGAAAGAGGTATAACTTTCATCATCACATGAACTATAAATAGAACATAAGTGACAAAATTGAATAACCATGATTATAGCAAATAAACAAACAAATCAATTATAAATCCATTCCAAGCGTCTGCACAAAAAATGCAGTACGTTCAGCCACGTCTCTAAGATGTAATTTAAGACGAAGGTGACCAGTAGTAGAAGATGTTGCAGCAGGCACCGCAGTAGCTGTAGAAGTCGTGGGTCGGCAACGGCAGTAGTCGGAAGTAGGTGACTTGTGTGTGGTAATCCCGTTTACTCGCGAGGCGCACGCACCGCGCACGGGCCTTTATTTGAAGACGCGCTACACCGCGCGAGCTCGGCCGCCAGTCTCAATAAAAGCAATTTAAAAGAAACCGCTGCCGATAACTTGCGCGACCGCTTCTTCCTCCTTCTCCTCTTCCTCTTCTGCTTCTGCTTCTGCTTCTGGATGTCCCATGCATGTACGCCAGCGATATGGCTTGCGACTGACGCGAATCAAATCGCCTATGAAAACGGATTCTTATAATAAGTTCGAAATATTTACGCAATTACATATTTATGTGACTACTTTCGTCTGTGTGGCCACGCTACAGACTTGCTGCTGATTATTACTCTCGTTTTATTGGGGAGAGTGTTCTCCTTTTACGCCTTCATCTCGAACACGAAAATGCATGTACCGATCATTGGCTCAAAAGTGTTACGTGTAATAACAGCGTTGCAGTTTAAAAAGTGTTACAATTTGATTTAATGCGAAGAGAATGAGTGCCTGCTTTTAACTTATTCGAAAAGGTCTGACTTTCGTTTAAACAGAATGATGCTTTAGGCTAAATAAGGCGGGCATTGTATGTTGTTTATTCATGAAGCGCGCAGCAATGTATAATAATATGTAAATTAACAAAAATGATATTTAAACGATGATTCGTGAAACTTTATAAGTATTTTCCTACAATAAGTCGATCAGAATAACATTTTTCGACTAAGCCTTTCAAATCATAATGCGTTCAAAAATATTTATTAGTTAATATTATATATATATTGGTATGTAAAAATATTGTCATCATTTAAAGCATTTTCAGTTATTTTATTAAATAAAAAATGGTTCCTATATAGTTTAGAAAACTTCTATCAATCTTCACATAACAGTATAGACAGTAGATAGTATATAAAGTGCTTATAGAGGTCAGAGAATATACGTGACATTTAAAATTCATCGAGTTATAACCATTTTGCCATAAATAAAGCAGTGAAAAATGTTCTAGGGGAAGGCGGGGCGTGATAACGGTTCTCAATTTTTTCTGTTAACCCAATAATGAAAGTAAGAAAAAGAACCACACAACAATAAACTAGGACTATTCAGCTACTTATTTTATCCGAAGAAAGTATCAATATTTTTATACATATCGTAAAATAAATGTTTTCGCAAAAAGCAACGAAATGGCCATTACGCCCCGCGGCACGGGCCGTAATGACCACTAATCTGGGGCATAGTGCTTTTCATGCACATAAGAATCGTGCACATTTTAATTGTGTACAATTTAGCATTGATCAAATATATCTATCTATAATTTGACCAATGATAAATTGTGTACAATTAAAATGTGCACGATTCTTATGTGTATGAAAAGCACTATGTCTATAATATGTACACAAGTGGAAAACGTACCTACCCAGAGATTTTACTAGTCTTGGTGTAATCTACTGATGCTTCTATAGTGATTTATTATCTTCTACAAAAACTCTTTAAATTATTTTAAAGTGAATCTATTGAACTCCACGAGCTATAAACCCATATATACTACTCCAACGGACTTTTGTCATTCCGCTCAATTCGGATAGGTGACTGTATTATGACAGTTTATCCTCCAAAAAAGAAATTAATGCGTAAATTACATCCAAAAGAGAGGAATGTCTGAGCAAAGAAAAAGAATATATATTTTGATATTTTGATGATACATATTTTGTTAAATTTATCATTTCTATTCCATATATATGACCAACTCTGGAGTATCACTTAGCGTCTGTAATAAGTACTTGACAGCATTGCACTGACGATGGCTCACTGGCAAAGTACTGGAGCCGAAACGCTATTATATAATTTTTTCATTATTTCTTAATAAAAACTTATTCTTATCTTTTATTTACATTCAAAATATGTATTCTTTTTCTTTGCTCAGACATTCCTCTCTTTCGGATGTTATTTACGCATTAATTTCTCTTTCGGAGGATAAACTGTCATAATACAGTCACCTATCCGAATTGAGGAAAGCGGAATGACAAAAGTCCGTTGGAGTAGTATATATGGATTTATAGCTTGTGGAGTTCAATAGATTCACTTTAAAATAATTAAATACCCAAAGAGCAATCAGTTTGCATTTTATACTTTCTTGCCTATTGTCAAGAAAGTGTAAAATGGAAATTTCTTTTCATAACTCTTTAAATTACTTTTTAACTCTTGATTTCAGAATGACTGTATTTTTTAGATAGCTCGACCTAGTGAAATTTTAAAAATTTGTACTTTTAATTTTAGTAAACTTGGACTTACATGGAATATTTATAATATAAAGTTCCATAGATATTTTCAAATATTTTTAGTCAGCATATTTAAAATTATTCGGAATAACGTGATATTTTTTAGTGCAAATGAGGTATATGTTAAATATTCCTTGTGCATACTTTACAACTAGTGTTATTGTAAATAAACTTTATAATATTAATTGACAAAAAATAAATGAAACTTATAAATTTAAAACACCGCAAAAAATAAATTCCTCAATTGTCTATGTGCAAAAATCATGTTACGTCTCAATTTGATATAAAATCGATTGCTTTCAATGCACCAAAACGAAAAATAGAATATGATCAATTGAAAGGTAAAATTATTTTTAAAAAATGAGGAATCACCCAATAGCCACCTTAATAATTTACATTTAATGATATCGAATTTGGAAAAAATTGCAAAACATTAAAATTAATTATATATTGACTTACCATTAGTGACCCTCTTTTGAAACAAGTACATTATAACAAGCACGCAAAGCTATCGGCAAATATAGCCTACATAAGTATACTTGCAGGCGGTGAGCGCCGGTTACGAAAAATTAGTACATCCGAGCGCTGCCACAGATTATCACAGCTAGGAGCAGCAGCAGGAGCAGCAGCAATGGATGATAATAGCCGGAACGCGGTTAAGTGCGCGCGACACGGTATAAGAATCCCGCGGCGCTCTGGGATCGCGGAAGTGGCGCGTGTCTATACCTATATATACATAGCGAGTTATAAGCCCAAGAGTTGAACTACTGCAGCGACAGCAGCAGCAGCAACAGTAGGGAATTTCGATTCGTGCGCGTGCGGGAATGACGAAGAAACGGGAAAGCATCGAACGGCGGCGAGCTAGAGAGCACGGAATGGAGCGGAGAAGCTGCTCTTAATTTGATTGACACCTCGCGGGAAAACCGTCGAGAGAAACGCGACGAGGCGTGACGTGTTACTGCTGCGGCAGGCGCTGATGACTCAACATTCCTGAATGACGAGAAAATTACAGAGCGAGCGTTTCTTCGAGTTTATTGGCTGTGTCTTATTGATTCTTTTGAATGTTTAGTGGGATTGTCTTGTTGGTCTGCTGACATTCTTGTAATAAACGATGGGGTTGTATCATCATCAGAACATATAATTTTACATTACCTACTTGTACCTTTTTATTTTATCATACCAAAAGTATTATACCGAGTTAATATGAACTAATCACACATTCATGCACTGCGTATTTTTATTAATGCTATATTTCTTACTTAACTACTAATTTTTTTAAGCGTTAGTTACATGAAGATTATAAGAAGTTATTAATCCGTTAGGGAAGTAGGGGTCCTTGAAGATCCACAAATATTTTCATTTTCTTAAGATGTCTACGTGAAAAGCTTAAAATTATGCAAAATAAATATATGAATTAGATCAAAGTTAACCATTTCCGATATCGTAATGGGGGCCTAAATCACTTTTTTCTGCACAATACTTGAGATAGAAAACTTAAAAAATTGAAAAAAAATTTATTGCAGAAATCCTCTAGTTAAAGGATAAAACACATTTCTACATGATTTTCCAACGTTTTTTTTCAATTTTTTGACGTTTTCAGTCTTATAACGGATTCATAAATCAAACACTGGATTGATCGCCATGAACTATTTTTCCTTAGCAATGTGCCGACGTTTCAGACGCTTTGCTAATGACCCTTATCAAGGCTATAAAACAAAAATCACAAGAACAAAATTTTAATGCTTTGTTAACAAAAAACATTCTTCTGTCACAAATAATATATTGAAATCAAGTTATTATCATATAAACAAAACAAATCT
Source organism: Gastracanthus pulcherrimus (assembly GCA_949152435.1). NCBI lineage: Eukaryota > Metazoa > Arthropoda > Insecta > Hymenoptera > Pteromalidae > Gastracanthus > Gastracanthus pulcherrimus. Next base: position 39,611,500 of record OX424576.1, on the reverse strand, counting down.
ATGTCAAATAAATAACTAACTAAACTGACATTGAGTTACATACCTGGAGTGACTTATATTATTCTTCAAAATCATTAAGTATGCCTAGTATAGTAAAATCGTTATAACAAATAATTTATTAAGTATCATTTTAACTACATATACATTTATGAGATCGATATGCAAAACAAAAATTTCAAAATTCTATTTTATTATATATCTTCATGCCTGTATTTGCAGTCTTCACGTCTTGACCTATAATGTACAATAAATACGCCTGTCTTTATTCACTTAGATATATTGTAAACAAGGCGACACTGGCAGTAAATAAGCCTTTCCTCTAAGCCGAGGTAATTCGTCAAGCTTGTAGAAAGGAGAGAAAACGTCGTACATCTTCGACGTCGCCTAAATAGCCCAGGATAGACATTATGTGTCAATCGTGTGCAGCAGCTATACGTTCGTTCTCTCTATATCTCACTGCGGCCAACATAATTACAACCTTGCGCCGCGCACTCGCATTTCTCTTTCTTTCCCTTTGGAATTTCTCTAAAATTTTATTACTCCGTGAAAATCTTAGATCGTTGAAAAACCTGTCATGTAATTTTAGAAAGTATTGTTGTAGTTTAACATAGATCATCTATACACCATTGACACAATTATTAATAATTATGAATAATTATATGAATTTGTCAAAAACTTAAGCACATTATTGTTATTTTGTATAATTGTATAGAAATATTGTTTATATTCGATATGTTAAGCGATAAGTAGCGCCCCTCTGGTTGCCAAAGTTTGAAACTTTGAAAGCCTCCCATCGTCGTTAGAAAGCGTGCAAGAAAGCTAAAAAACGTAAAATATATAATAAATTACAACGAATTTGACCAATACACAGAAGAAAGATGTAGCCAGGAAATATGTTTAATAACCAATCATTTTATGCGTGTGGGCATATTCTAAGGGGCAGTTATAAAAAATGGGTAATTCTAAAACTGAAAACGGGCAGATCTAAAATGCCTTAACAAATTGATCTGAATCGATCTGAAATTTTTAAAGAATTTTAGAACTGTCCTTTTTTATTTTTAAAACTGCCCATTTTTTAGCACTGCCACTTATAATATGCTCTGTAGGCATCAAATATTTAACGGCAACACAAATAAATTTTATTTGTTTGTGCCTCCAAACAAGTATTTTATATAGTTCATCACGTGAACTAAAAATATTCTTGAGTCAAGAGTATCCGGCAAAAGCTATGATTTTTGTAATGCATTTGAATAGGCTAGGTTACTTTTTGCTTATTATTATTCAAACATTATGATTAAATAACTAATTTTAATTATTGATTGCATGAATGATCAAAATCGTTAAAAATAATAATATACACAGACGTTAACCAAATGCCTATATATAAAATGCGTAGTTATATATACATCAAATAGTTGACCTTTATAAAACCTTTTACCATTCAACATATTATTCTACATCTTTCTTCTATGTATGGAATAAATTTGTAATATAATTTATTATTCTGCAATTTATTAGAGAATTCTAGAAGCCATTTTTGCACTGCTTACATTTTTTAGCTTCCGCGCGGACTTTCGAACGACACTTTGAGAGGCTCTCAAAGTTTCGAACTTTGTCCACCAGTGGGGCGTCACTTGTCGCTTAACATAGTGAATAGTTTATTATTTACCGGCCAGTCGGCTAACTAGAAGAATGCACACCTTTCCAGAAACAGAATCGTATCAGGTTTTAGGAAATAGTTTCTGGAACCAGAAAATAATGCCTACACAGAGAATGTTTTTTTTTAAGTACAATATTGTCTTGCGCAACTGAGATACACGACGCCTATCATATTATTTACAATATATCTAAGATTTTCTCGAATATTCATGTCTTTTCAGTAACTATATTAAGGTTTTGAATAATCAAATTCTTTTATTACATTTTTCAACGAAGAATATTAAAACGAAACTAAATTTAAATTATCAAAAACAACAAAAGTAATTTTCATTTTCAAAATGACAAGATGATATTTTATAAGTCTCATTTTACTCAGAAGACATGTAATTTCCAGGTATTTAAAAGAGTTATGAGTAATTTAATATGAAATATGTCATTTATTAGAACTTCAGCCCTGATAACACTTAACGTTTTTCGAACGTTTTAAAAGCGTTAGAGTTCAACCCTTCAAACGTTGAAAAGCAAAGTTTCATTATTACTTTTTTCAACAAAGAATATTAAATAGGAACTACATTTAAATTATCAAAACCAATAAAAGTAATTTTCATGTTCAAAATGACAAGATGATATTTTACAAGTCTCATTTTACTTAGAAGACATGTCATTTCCAGGTGAATGTTGGAATTTAAAATAGAATTGTATTTAAGAGAGTTATGAGTAATTTAATATCAAACATGTTATTTACCAGAACTTCAGCCTTGATAACACGTAACGTTTTTCGAACGTTTTAAGAACGTTAGAGTTCAAACCTTCAACCGTTGAAAAGCAAAGTTTTAAATACGTCTGAAAAACGTTTGTAAAACTTTACGATGTCCGCAGATTCGTTCCACATAAGACGTAAAACCATTTTTGAAACGTTTGAAATAGGTTTGAGAATGATTTGAAAATGTTTTTTAAAAATCTAGCATAGAATATATCGAAAAAAATCGTTTAAATCGTTTATCATCCAGATTGTACTCCCAAAATTGATTATTATATTTGTAGCATCAAATTCTATTTAAACAATTTTTTTCGATATATTTTATGCCAGTTTTTTTCAAACCATTTTCAAACCTCCTCAATTGTTTTAATCCAAACGGTTTAAAAACGTTTTTAAACGGATTAAATTTTTACCATTCAACAGACCTTGGAGAGTTTTTCAAACGTTTTAAAAACAGTTTTACAACGTCTTATGTGGAACGAATCGCCGGACATTGAGATATTTTACCAACGTTTTTCAGACGTATTTATAACTTTTCTTTTTAAAGTTTGAAGGTTTTAATTATAACGCTTTAAAAACGTTCGAAAAACGTTATGCGTTATCAGGGAGACCACTTTTTCTATCATCATACACTTGTAACTTTAGTAAAAAGTTTGTTTTGCGAATTTCACATATACGTAGACTTTACATGTCTTCTGAGTAAACTTAAATTTATACAAATCTATACCATCACTGTTAACTCCCGCAATCCTGTGGTAGGTCCAAAAATATATGATTGTTCAGGAGAGCCATTTTAAGTTAAGATTTTCTATGAATTTCTAAAGAAGTTCAAAATGCCATGAAACTGTATAAAGAAGAATTTGTAGAATTGAGAGAATCAGAACTCATAATAAAATTCATAAGCAGAGTCAATAAATTAATAACAACAATGATGTTAAAATTTGTCTCTTACACCAGAAAAAGCTATGCACGCCAATGATACATGCCAGTATAAAAAGGTTATAAACTTTTATATTCTTTATACATGTATCTTGCAGTTAAGTTTTGAATTGCATATTTGGGATAATCAATATCAATATAATATAATTCAAATAATTAGAATACTATTACTTAATAGGAATATGAATAAGATACAATGCAAGGAGATTTAATAAAACTATCCCTTTTTAAATTATTGGAGAAAATGTAAATCTTATTGTTTAAAATTTATTTGAAGATTATTGTAACTTCTTTTATTTATAAATTAATAAAACTGCCCCATAATAAAATCAAATAATAAAAATAAATCTTTTCAACTCTTTTGTCACGACATAATTAGTTGTCACTTAATTCTTGTATATAGAATTAAATATAATTAATTTTTTACGTAATGATTACTTTTCCCTTAATAAATTAATAAAATAAGTAAAATACTATCTGATTATTATGAACTAATATTAATTTTTGGGGCCTGCGGCGGCTCAGTCGGTAGAGTGTCGGATTCCCACGCCGGTGACCCGGGTTCGAATCCTAGTCTCTGCCGATTGATACAAGCACCTCTGTAAAAATTACATGTGCTTTGTTTACAAACACACCGCAGACCCCCGTCGTCGATTAGCACCACATGGAAGCACAAACATGGCGACGTTAAATAATAATAAAAAAAAAAAAAATATTAATTTTTGTACCAAGATAATGAAAAAAGTATGTTAACGATAAATTGTAACTTATGTAAGAGTAATAAATTAACTTAACAATTTAATTTCTTACTGTTACGTTCAGAAAAAATATTTATCTTTTTATTCTATAACTTAATATTTTCTACAAAAATAAATTATATAATAAAAAAATGTAATAAGTTATACTTGTTAATAAATTCATACACATGGTGGCTTAAATTAATTTGTACTCAGATTTCAATCATTTCTTATTAACTAAAATTTTAAAACAAAGCACCATTGAGTGAAAATAATTTTATAAAATATGCACGTATATGAGCAAATCCTCAGACTCGGCGTTCCTTAAACATACAAGATTTGCAATCTATAGTACACGATTATTTGTCAAGCTACACACTTGTAATTTGCAGGAGGTCTATTCTATACCAGTATCTAACAGTCCACAAAAAATATGCGCTAAACTGAATGCGCGCACTTTTTACAGATGTAAAGTGACGGTCCTGGCATTATTGTTCAAAAATCATTGTGTGATTTCTTATCAATATTCAAATCTATCGTAATCAACTATTTTATAAAATTAGAGCCAATCTGGTTGCGCGCACTTGTTACAATTACAAACGACGGTCGTGGTCATTCAGTTTTATACATCGGGGGACGATAAATCATTCGGATTTGCTCATATATCATACCTATAATTGTATGATCTTGTAACAAACCTTCATTCTTATCGTTATATGAAGTTATAAAGATTTAACAAAAATAATAGTGCAATTTTACATCGTCACTCGAGAACATTTTTTATGTAAATCCTACAATTGAAATAATAATAGCAAACAGCAGCAAACGAAAAGACATAAGAAATTAGCCAGATACTAATAGTGTTGCAGAATTATATTATAAATAAATATTCTAATCGTTTATTGGTTTTGTATACAAATTGTTGTATGTGAAAATAGTTACTAATGTTATAAACGTATTTTGTTAGAGAGCTTTTAGCTCGTTGAATTACAATAAATAAATGTAATTTAGAAATATTGCCTTAATTTTATTTATTTCAATCAAAGTAGGTTAAATCAAAGTTTAATGAATAATTTAATTGTAAATTAGTTGAATATTTTATATATTTACACTACAATATAAAATTATAAATATTCTTGATAGACTTTAGCGACATTAGCGCCACCGATGGTGCTCAGCGATTATGTTCAAAATGCAAATTGACGGATGCCTAGCAACAATGTCGTTCGGTCTCCTTGTTCTAAGCTCCATGGTACACTCGACGGTAACATATTCTTGGTCTAACTGACGGTTTCTGACGTCACATTTACATATACCTTATAGCGTCGGTACTTTCAAATACCGAGTCAAGTGACGCTAAATTTACCAAGAATATCTTACCGGTGAGTGTATGTGAATTTTTCAGATTTTTTGAAGTTGATCGAGGCTAAATATGAGTATGTAGTCATTTTTTAGATTTTTTAGAAAATTTCAACCTCCATTTATTCAACAAAATTAATTCTGTTGAAAAAATTGCAACATAGGAATTTTTACGCTACATTGCTACATACCGTCCGAAATTCGCACGAGCAAATCACACACGATGTTTACCTCCACTTGTGACCCATTTTACAACAGTGCATATACGTGTATGTGAACGTACACGGATGGGGAGAGAGTCAGAATGTACAACTTGCATAATATGACGAATACAAAAACGCAAATGAGATGAACGCACTCATGGTACCTAACCTTGTCAACATGATCTTCTGCTGCAAGTGAGCAGCAAATTTAAAATTTAAATTTAAAATGTAGTCAAGATGTGGGTGCGATTAAGGTAGTTGACCCAGTTCTCGATAGCTTAGTAACAGATTCAACTTATTTCGCTATAAAAAATGCTTTAATTTTAAAAATATTGAATTTTTTGTTTTCATCAACCATTAATTAATATACTTATTTAACAAATAACTCGAGAAAATCGAAATTTTAACGTAATATTTACTTCCTAATTCAATAATCCAAAAACAATCCGAGGGAGCAGTTATCGATAACCATTTTACGAGGCGGAGCAATTCTCGATAGGTGCAAATGGCCCAGTTCTCGACATACCAACAAGCCCATTATGGAGATTAGGTTCTAGGATATGTCAAAACTTGATTTAATAACATACACATTTTGATTATTACTAGAAGCTGATTTAGCGTGCGCGATGCGCGAGCGTGGCAATTTCTCCTGCTGGGCTGTAGTGGGGTTGAATATTTTTATTATAACGAATATGTAATTATATTGAATAAATTCTTATAATTTTTAATACATTATCACTTACTTCACGTAATCATCGAAACATTTATTTTGTTTGCACGTATTATCAAATTTATCGATTAAAATATTGTTGGATATTTTCTTGGCCTACTGTAAATTGGTCAAAATTGAGTAAGAAAGAAAAGGATTTTAAAAGATACACAATTGAAGTTTAATATAAGCTGTTTAAAATTTCTTAAGATGCTTGTTTATAACTACAAGTTTATCACAACTATCGGTAACATTAAACTTAATAGACGTTCTACACTGATGCGGTGTGCACGTGATGTGAGTGTTCTTCATTGAAGAATGGGCCCTTTTTCGTAAGATATCAGCTATTCTTCTCCAAATATGCATTATTTCATTAAAAAATGGTACCTCTAGCAGAGATCATAACTCCGCATGTTCTTGAACTAAACAAAACTGTCTGAAAGTAGTACTGCCAAAAAGTACCTAAAACTAGTCAAAGAGAGCTTTAATTTGAGACTTGGAATGTTCAAAAATATTAATCTGATTCAAAGTTATTAATAATTGAAGATATCAATTATAAATGCATGAATATTCGTAGAAATTGAAGTATTTTAAATCCGTTGATTTTTCATGTATTTTTGTTGATATCTTCAATTGTTAATTACTTTAGCTCAGATTAATATTTTTTAACGTTCCAGGTCTACAATTAAAGCTTCTTTTGACTATTTTTAGATAGAATTTATTTATTAATATAAAAATAATTTATTACTTTAGATAGAACGTATCAATTGTTCGCTATCTGTGTATATATGTGATCACTGATTACTGATGATAAAATTAATATATGTACAATTTACATACATGTATATTTATAACAGACTTTTTCCGCAATGTTAAACAATTTATGATTGATCACAACTAATTACATATAGCAAACAACCGATACGTTCAGTAGCGTACCATCACAGGTCCATCACATCAGTGCGTCAGTACGAAATGTCTCTAAAGAAAAACTGCATTCAATTCCTATCAAAACGGAACCTTGTGGACTAATTCTCTATAATAATTTATATGATTTGATACAAATAAATTCTTTTGTACCTGTAAAATATATGAGGAATTCTACAAAAAATTGGCTGATAAGTGGTTCGAAAAGTGACGAAAAATAAATGCTGGGACACGCCTCTGCAACACGAGTTCTCTTATTGTACAGGTCCTAAAATGAACGAGAAAAATTCCCAACAAGCGAAAAAGACCTTGTGATACTGTTTTTTGTGTATAAATTTTTCTTATGGGAATTTAACATGGGAATTCTGGACTAAACATGGTCATCATTAATATAATAATCACTTGACTTCTAAAGATGCAAATAAATTTTTCACGTGACAGAATGAAAAGTAGACAAAAGAAGCTTTAATTTGAGATATACCGCGTTAGAAAAGATTAACAACATCAAAAGTTATAAATGACCAAAGATAGTGATAAGCACAAAAAAACACTAAATTTCATGATTTCTTATTTTTCACTATTTTTTCGTGTTTATTCACTATCTTTAATCGTTCATAACTGTTGATATTGTTCATATTTTTAACATGGCACGTCTCAAATTAAAGCTTTTTTCTCTATTTTATATATTATTACGTGAAAAAAATGTTTGCACCCTTACAAGTCAAGTGAGTGTGATATCAATGATGACAATTTTTAGTCTATAATTCCCATCTTAAATTCCCACAAGAAAAATTGACATACAAAAAATGTGTCACAAGATCTTTTTGGCTTGTTGAAAATTTTTCTCGTATATTTTATGACCTATATAATACGAAAACTCGAGTTGCAGAGGTGTCCATCATCATTTATTTTTCGTTACTTTTCGAACCACTTATCGGTCGATTTTTTGAAGAATTCCTCATGTACTGAATTAGGGAAATCGCTGCTAAAATCTTATTTGGTGCTGACATAAATCAGGAAATTAAAAAAAAAAACCTACTACAATCGATTATGTTCGCAAAAATAACAAAGATGCATTTGCAATAATGCACTTACTTTGATATGTAAACTATATAGTGATGTCTGATTTCCTTTTACGTTCCGAAATTTGTCCAACAAAAGTTATTTAAATGAATCCTAACACTCGGTATTTGTTCCAATCGACACCTTTGCTCTCGAGTTATAAGTTCACTAAAAATGTGTATTATTATAATGAAAAAAATTAACCCTTCTTCTGACCATAACTCTGCAAGTATTTATAATTAAAAGCTGACCCAATAGATAATAAAAGAAGGGGAAAAGAGCTTTAATTTATTCTCTGTTTGGTATAAAAATATTATTCTGATCCAGTTATTAACAATTAAAGATGATGGCTGAAATTGCATAAGTCGACAACGAATTTAAAATGGTTAAATTTCCTCGAATATTCATGCAATTTTAGTCACCATCTTCAATTGTTAATAACTTTTGATCATATTAATAGTATTATACTAAACAGAACTTATATTAAAGCTTTTCTCGCCTAATTCTATTCTCGTTTGGTTATGGTCAGTAGAAGAGATATCTTTTTTCATTAAAAGAACGCTTATTTGGAATAAAATACCTTATATCTCGACAGTAAGGGCCCATTGAAACAAATTACGGGGACTGGTGACCATCATAAACCATCTCCTAAAGTTGGGTGCATTCTCCTTGTGATTGAGGTAATATTTAAGAGAACGTCAATTTATTGCACGTTTGCTTCTAAGTGTATTTTTTAACTATATATTGTTTGGTAAAATCCATAAAAGTTCTAGAAAGCATTATATTTTAATATAAAAATACACTACAAAATTGCAGCTTCCCATTTAAAATACATAATAACACGTTTTCCCCGATATTTATAGAAATGGACATATTACTAAATTTACATAATTATTTACAAGCATAGTGCATACCATGTGGGAGACGACTTTTTATCAAATTTCAAGTGATGGTTTCTGGTACCTAAAAATAAAGCCTAGCACCCGTAATCTTTTCCAATGGACCCCTGTTCTCGAGATATGAGTTATTTTGATTATGCGTTGTTTTAAAAAAAATGTACCTCTTCTATTGACAATAACTTTGCAAGTTTTTATGCTAGAAATATTGACCTAAGAGATAATCAAAGTAGGCAGATAAAGCTGTAATTCAAGCTTCGTTTCATATAAAAATATTATTCTGATGCAACGTTATTAACATTTGAAGATGATGATTAAAAATGTATAAATATTCGATGAATTTTAACTTTTAAATTCGATTCACTTTAATTATCTTTTGGGTCAATTTTTCTATCATAAATGCTTGTATAGTTATTGTCAAGAGAAGAGGGACATTGTTTCATTAAAATAACGCATATTTGAAGGAAAAGACCTCATATCTCGAGAACAGGGGCCAATTGGAAAATATTACGGGCGCTATCCCCATTAACCAAGCTTGTCGTGGCAACATCGCGGAAAATAGGTGCTGTGCAATGTTTGTTAGCAATTTGCTTCCAACTTGAGCTCAAGAAATGACGAATATCAAGGATTGATGTCAATGTGCCGTAAAATTGACTGCAAATGCTTGCCACCAAATTGCTGCCATATACGGACGCAGATTTACTTACATTTGATGTGTAACTGTTGCTGCAAGTTTTGTACATCAATTTGCTTTCAACTTGTTTTCAATATTATTAATATATTATATTATTTTATTTTCAATATTATTCACATAATATTCAATAAAATTACTCATATGCGACAGTGCGAGAGAGAGAGAGAGAGAGAGAGAGAGAAAATTAATAACAGCATATTGATTGAAATTTGTATAACATAAAAATCAAGAAATGTGACGACAATATGATGACAATTTATGCCTATGATACGCCTGCACATCATGAGCAATAGTTGCTGTAATTTTGCCTTCACTTTGCCCGCATAATTTACTTCAATACTTGATACAAAATTTACGTCAAACTTACGGAAATCGATAGCAAAACGTGTATGTCAAATTGCTAACAATTTGCAATACATCTGGCTAATGGGGATGCTTCATTTCTAGATACCAGAAACCTCCTCCTTAAGGTTGATAAAAATCGTTTCCCACAATGTGTCTACTATCCTTGTTAGTTCAAACCATATACTTATTATTATGAATAATCATGTAGATTTGTTAAAAATTATGAAATATAAGAAGCATAAAGAAAGTGTACAAATTAGCCTTATTAACTCCTAACTCATGTTCTTTGCATTTGCTGATTTTAATGTCCAATTTACGCGTCCAATTATATCGATCTCGAGCCGTGATATCGCATTCAACAATCACAATCAGATTGCAGAATTTTTAGAGGTTATACGTAAGGTTATAAACAAACATCGAAAGTCGCTCGGCTGTTAGATTTTAGTGTCGCGAATACAGTTCCGCTTGTCCGCTAATAGCAGACCGAGGAGTACGTCCAACAATACTTTAGTCGTGAATATACGAGGGTAGTTCAATAAGTCTTTAGAATAAAGTATAAAAACAATTTTTTTTGGGTAATTTTTTTTTTATTTTTCAACATAATCTCCTTGGAGCTCTATACACTTGGTCAATCGCTTTTTAAGTTTTTTTAATCCTTCAGAAAAGTGCGTTTTCGGAAGTACCTCAAAATAAGCACTTACAGAGGCAATGACGTCTTCGTTGTCCGTAAATCTCTGTCCACCGAGCCATTTTTTCAAGTTTGGAAATAAGAAAAAGTCACTGGGGGCTAAATCTGGTGAATACGGTGGGTGTTCGACCAATTCGAATTTTAGTTCTTCAATTTTAGCCATTGAAACGAAGCATGTGTGAACTCGGGCGTTGTCGTGATGAAAGAGAATTTTTTTCTCGCCAAATGTGGTCGTTTTTTTTTAATTTCTTCTTTCAGCTGCTCTAATAATGATGCATAATACTCACCAGTAATTGTTTTACCCTTTTCCAAGTAGTCAATAAGTATAATTCCACGTGCATCCCAAAAAACTGTAGCCATAACCTTACCAGCTGACTTTACGGTCTTTGCCTTCTTTGGAGCTGGTTCGCCTGTGGAAATCCACTGTTTGGATTGTTCCTTTGTCTCAGGAGTGTAGTGGTGTATCCATGTTTCATCCACAGTCACAAATCGATGAAAAAATTCCTCAGGATTCCGACTTATGCGCGCCAAAAGAGCCTCAGAGGCGACCACTCTATTGCGTTTATTCTCAGCTGAGAGCAAACGCGGCACCCATCTTGCCGATAGCTTTTTCATGCCTAATTTTTCATGTAGAATTGAAACAACTGCACCTATAGATATCCTTGTGGCCTCAGCTAACTCACGCACTTTTAATCTTCTATCCTTCAACACCATATCGTGGATTTTATTGATGATTTCGGGAGTAGTTGCTTCTACGGGCCTTCCTGAACGTGGTTCGTCACTTATTGATGTACGACCACGCTTAAATTCATTTACCCAGTTATAAACCGTTGCTAAGGCAGGGGCAGATGTGCCATGAACTGAGTCCAATTCATTTTTTATCTCATATGGAGTTAAACCCTTTAAATGAAAATGTTTAATTCCCGCTCTGAACTCGTTTTTTTCCATTTTTCTTAACAAGCAAATTTTTTTTTTCAATTGGTTATAAAAACATGTAAACTCAGAAGATGTGGACTGTGACTGCACCATATATCTAGTCGGGAGTGGTGCTGACTGAAAACAGATGATTTGGAGCGATTCGCGCGCCATCTGTTGGTCATTCTAAAGACTTATTGAACTACCCTCGTAGCTCCGATTCTACTCCAATAGCAGGCCGAGAAATACGTCTAACAATACTTTAGGCCTCCATGTCAATATTAATATTAAAAAAGTAGTGCTTAAGTACTTTTAAGCATTGAAATAACAATTAAAGAAAAATTTATTTGTATTTTGTGTATATTGTCTGACTATCGACAACTGGGTACGTACGCGTAACTTATACGAAGTTGTTGATATATGAATTAAAATAATTATAAGTAAATAAATCAAAATTTAATTGTTTGATTTCGCTTATTTTCTTGAATTTAAAGCTAATCTTGGCTTTACAGTTTTTTAAATCGTTCAATTTATTACAAGAATGTCACTTTAAAGTTTACTTTTTGTTAGGATCGTGGTTAACAAAACTTCGAGAAACGTATCAAATCTGAGAGTGTCAAGAAACATGAATTTTTATTTAACATCTAATGCTAATTGAGATTTTATAATTCAAAATATTTGTTCAGTGATATAATCTTAATATAGAAATAACTTTTCGTACCGAAAAATTATTCAAAATATATCTAAAATCGTATTATTCCTTCTAGTCATCGACAACTGGGTACCTATTGAGAACCGGGTCCACTACATTATAGTATGTACATTTTAAGTTATTTTATCACCTTAAAAATTTGCATTGATTATTCAATATTTTAATCCATCAACTATCATCTTGATACTTGTATTTTTTTATACCTTTGTTATTTATAGTAGGAAGAAAGACTCGATGAAAAAGAAAAAGGTATAAGCATGAATAATTCTGAAAATGATGATAGTTGACGTATCTAATGTGTAATCAACGCAAGATTTGAAGTAAGTATAACCTCAATTAATAAACCAGAATTTGTTACTAATAAGAAATAACATTTTTCTACTTCCAGGTTGTATAATTTATAGAAAAGCTGTAGACGATAAAAATAAATTAAAGAACCATGAAGCGAAATCAATCTTGAGCTTACGAAGTGCTGTGATTAATCATCGAGAAAAGCAAATAAAATTGCTTTATTCAATCTGCAATTTATTGAACATAAACTTGTAATACAAGTATTTCTTGATATTAATTATGTGATTCCCTGGTAGAAACATTGACCAACCATTTGCCATATAATGCCTAATTTTATGGTGTGTGGTCAATTTATGGCCTATATTGCGGTCAACAACCCAGCTTATAGTCGACGGTTTATAGCCGAAAGATGGTGTAATTTATAGAATTCATTATAAATAAAATTTAATGAAATAATTGAATACTAATTAGATACTTAAGAGGACAGGCCTGGGTTGAAATCTAACAAAGAAAATTTCAGTTTTATTTATACAGAACTTTTTGGATGTAATTTATAATATGGGAAGTTGTTTTCACCAAAAGTAGGTAAAAAGACAAAGATTTTCGCCACTTTAAAACTTAAATATCTTGAATCTGTGGTTCGTACCAAGTGACTCCTTCTCATACTTAGTTTTTTTATTTTCAACCACTCCTCGTAGACTTTCTCAGCACCCAGCCATCGATATAGTCTGATAATTTTAGAGAGTTTTTTTGATATGTTTCCTCACAATATGAGCGCAGATTATTAAAAAGTCTATGTAGTAATAATTAAAAATATAAACCCTTAAATAATTAAATATTTTAATTAATTTTGAGGTTATATATTTTTAATACTTGCTATATAGACTTTCTTTATAATCTGCTACACTCATATTGTGAGGAAACATATCAGAAACATCCTCTAAAATTTTTAGCTTATATCGATGGCTGGACATTGAGAAATTCTACGAGGCAGACCTAAAAATAATAAAAAACATTATTTTGAGATAATTGCATTTAAAGTTTGACAACACAATAAACATATACAAACAATACTCACCTAAAGAAAAAAGTAGGAATGCTTTGTATCTTCTTATTGTATATTTCATTAATATATTTCACACTATTGCTTAGAAAACCATGTGTTTTATGAGACCATACGTCAACGATATGATCTCATAATAGCGCTGAAACAAAAAAAAGAACGCTGAAAAATTTCCACAATACCGTCTACCTACATTTTTCCAGCGTTGCCTTGATGATTTGATGTACACTAACTTTAATGCGATTGAATCCATTCTTCATAAGCTGGTGTGTCTTCTTTTCCTTCCCAGAAAGAGCAACTCTTACAATAGTATATTGTGTACCTAGGGTGAAAAGTAGACTTTTTTGCCCGCGTCTGGTTTTTGCAGTACGAGGCGAGGGGAACAAGCAGGAGCCGAAGGCAAGTGCATTTGCGATCCGAAGACGAGTACTGCAATCACACAAGGGCAAAAAAATACTTTTCCCCCAAGGCCAACACCGTATTTTTTGTCATATATGTATTGATTTTGAGTTTTTTGTATGCCTCTAGAGTGGGTGCTTACTGCGGCTGTTTTTCAAATCGGTGTAAACGTGAACAAATTATCAACATTTTTTAAAAATTTCCAAAATTTTCCAAATTTTTCAAAAATTTTCCAAATTTTTCAAAAATTTTCCAAATTTTTCAAAAATTTTCCAAATTTTTCAAAAATTTTCCAAATTTTTCAAAAATTTTCCAAATTTTTCAAAAATTTTCCAAATTTTTCAAAAATTTTCCAAATTTTTCAAAAATTTTCCAAATTTTTCAAAAATTTTCCAAAATTTTCCAAATTTTTCAAAATTTTTCCAAAATTGTCAAAAATTTTCCAAAATTGTCAAAGATTTCCAAAATTTTCCAAAATTGTCAAAATTTTGCAAAATTTTCTCAGTAGCGGGCTAAAAGTACTCTCTTTTTGCCAGCTGGACAAAATTGTTTTGTTTTGAGAGGGTAAACAAATTTTTTTCGCCCGCTGGCCGGCAAACAGCTGCTGTGCGCCCGTTTTTGAGGCACAAAAAAATTTTTGATATCGGCATCGTACCGCTGAATTAAATGTGTTATTACTATAATACAATGCTAGGGGGGTAAATATGGAGATGATGGAAATGTGTGGTATCATGAGGAGACAAAATTAGGATAGGTTGGAAAAGTGGAGGGGGTATGAGGGATGTGAAGGGTCCATTTTATTAAAACAAAATAATGCAAATAATGATACAAGCACTTAACTCTAAATAAAACGTGTTATTACTATAAATAGTGCTAGGAGGAGTGTGAAGGACGATGGTGGACGTGGAGGGCTTCGAATAAAAATTATTCTGAAATGAATGTATGAGATATATCTATATATATAACATTTGTAACACGAAAAAGTTCGGTAAAAATCCATGGATTAGTGCATTATTATATGCCTTTCGGAACGCTACTCCGCTAGTGAGTACGAAAACTGGTGGCGTCGCCGGCTAGCGGCCGGGCGCGGTATTATTGGCGCGGTGATGCACGTTGCAGCGTATGTACGGCATCTGGTGGGTTGCGCGTTGTCAGAGGTTTGTGTGAGAGAGCCTGCGGGTGGGGTATAACAATTTTTTCTCGTTATCTCTAAAATGGATCAATTAACAGAAAAACTAAAGTCGTATTTGAAATCAGCGTACCAAAATCTCAGCTCTGATAAATGCGCTAATCCTTAAAATGTTGCGGAATTTTTTTGTGTTACAAATATTGTTGTATTAGAGATCACGTTTGAGTGGCAGGCTAACGGTAAATTATTTATTTTTATTACAATTAAAGTTAAAATTCTCTGAGTGAGTTCCATCATGTCTACTATTAAAAATATACCGACATGTACTGATTCAATTAGATCAGACAGATGCAGCAATCCATTCGGTCATAATGGACACGTTGGCAAAAACTTACGACTGATTTCTAAAAAATTCCAGAATCTCAAGATTCACTATTACAGCGAGAAGGACCATAATAAGATTCAGCGACATCTTAAAAAGAGATTTTCGGGAGCTCCACAAGTACCTACCATTCAGAGTGCGCATGCGTTTTTAGTAACAGGTAAAAAATTAAATATATTCAGATATTCGGGTGATAAACATCCAATAATGACTGTAGACTACTAAGTGATACTCTAGAGAAAAATAATAATAAAAAAATAAAAGAAAAGAAAAGTAATGCGGGCATTATGTACTTAACATAATAGCAGTCTCAACCCTGTTAAATGCAGAGAGTTTATTGACGAGTTTAATTTATTTAGCTATAATAGACTGTTTAAGCGATATTGGGGTATTTTTAGGTTAGGGACAAATACTGACCAGTTAATGTTATACGGATATTAGAATTCGACTCAGCCATACCAAAAAAAAAGATATGGTGGTTAGACTTGATAACTATTATATTTTTTGAGGTTAAGGACACCTAGTGACTACTTGGGCTCAAACGAATGTCGAAACTCGATTCAGCGACCCCGAAAAAATAAAGGTACGATGGTTAGACTTCATCCCTAAACGTAGAAAAGTGTAATCTTAGCAATTTGGGGTATTTTTTAAGGTTAGAGACGAACTAGTTGAAGTTATACGGATATCAGAATCGGTTTCAGAGATCCTGAAAACATGAAGTTGTGGTGGTTAAACTGTATTACTCATATTAGAAAGTGTTGTTTCAACGATTTGAAGTATTTTTAAGGTTAGGGGCGAGTAGTGACCAGATGGGGTTTAACGAACATTGAATTCGAATTCAGCAGCGCCAAAAACGTATAGATACGGTGATTCAATCTACAAAACAGTATTTCTATATTTCATGATGTTTTTTTAAATCTCCAGACGGTTTTCGATAGAGTTTTTAAATATTAAGATTTTGACACGTCGAACATTAATATTGATGACTTTTTATTCTGGGCAGCCCACTGTGCCCGTTGATGTGAGAATATAAAGACAGAATATAAGGAGTCTGGAAAGAGGACAAGATGTACCGTGAGCACGGGAGGAATAAGGCGAATGGATGAGGTATGTGGAAGGAGGAGAGGGGGGAGAGGGGTCATGGGATCACGAAGGAGGTATAAGACGAAAGCAACAGAAAGCATGTGGAATTACATACATCCTGACATAGTAATTAAGGAGAATTGAATGAAGTGGATATTAGGTAAGAGACGAAGGGAGGATCCAGGTGTGTCAACGTGCACTTAAGTATGCGCAGTAATGATTGCGTGCACGCAGGTTTGCCCCGTAGTGACAACGTACAGACAGGCATGCGCAGTAGTGACTACGTGTACATATGCATGCGTAGTAAAGACTTCGTGCAGACAAGCATATGCAGTCGTGACTACGTGCAGACAGGCATGCGCGGTAGTTACTATGTGTTCACCGGTATGCTCAGTAGTGACTAGATGAATACAGACATTTACAGTAGTGTATACGTGCCTAAAAGCATGCACCGTTCTTAATTAAAAAAGATAATCCATTTTATAAAAGAATGGTTGTAATCGTTTGTCGTAAAGCCCAGATGCTAAAATACGCGTACATTTACTACAACATACTGCTTGGAGGATCAGAATGAATGTGGTGGGAGGTGCGGGAGCTGAAGATATGAAATAAGGTGGAAAAATATAAAGAGTAATAAAAGGATGCGGAAAAGATATTTTTAAAAATAAAATCATGATACATACATAAATGCGACATACTAAGACAGTTACACAGAAATATGTGCCAGTTAACTTAGACAAAAACCTTGGAGGATCTATATAGAGAGATGGATTTTTTGAACGGGTATTTAGAAAAGTGGGGGAAGCGTTGATAGGGAAGTAGGGGAAAATATGAAAACAAATTGCTTGTAAGTGAAGAAGCGGGCGAGTGCGTGAGTGAGGGAGTTCGTATATGAGCGGGCAACTTTTTTAATTTTTAAAAAGTTAAGTTAGTAGTTAATCAAAATAGAAATTAATTTAGTTTATTTAAGAGTTTCTAACTAAAAGAATAGTAAAGTTAAAAGTTAAGTTAAAAAGTTAAAAGTTAAGTAAAAGTTAAAAGTTAAGTTAAAAAGTTAAAAGTTAAGTTAAAAAGTTAAAAGTTAAGTAAAAGTTAAAAGTTAAGTTAATAAGTTAAAAGTTAAGTTAAAAAGTTAAAAGTTAAGTTAAAAAGTTAAAAGTTAAGTTAAAAAGTTAAAAGTTAAGTTAAAAAGTTAAAAGTTAAGTTAAAAGGTTAAAAGTTAAGTTAAAAAGTTAAAAGTTAAGTTAAAAAGTTAAAAGTTAAGTTAAAAAGTTAAAAGTTAAGTTAAAAAGTTAAAAGTTAAGTTAAAAAGTTAAAAGTTAAGATAAAAAGTTAAAAGTTAAGTTAAAAAGTTAAAAGTTAAGTTAAAAAGTTAACAGTTAAGTTAAAAAGTTAAAAGTTAAGTTAAAAAGTTAAGTTAAAAAGTTAAAAGTTAAGTTAAAAAGTTAAAAGTTAAGTTAAAAAGTTGAAAGTTAAGTTAAAAAGTTAACAGTTAAGTTAAAAAGTTAAAAGTTAAGTTAAAAAGTTAAAAGTTAAGTTAAAAAGTTAAAAGTTAAGTTAAAAAGTTGAAAGTTAAGTTAAAAAGTTAACAGTTAAGTTAAAAAGTTAAAAGTTAAGTTAAAAAGTTAAAAGTTAAGTTAAAAAGTTAAAAGTTAAGATAAAAAGTTAAAAGTTAAGTTAAAAAGTTAAAAGTTAAGATAAAAAGTTAAAAGTTAAGTTAAAAAGTTAAAAGTTAAGTTAAAAAGTTAAAAGTTAAGTTAAAAAGTTAAAAGTTAAGTTAATAAGTTAAAAGTTAAGTTAAAAAGTTAAAAGTTAAGTTAAAAAGTTAAAAGTTAAGTTAAAAAGTTAAAAGTTAAGTTAAAAAGTTAAAAGTTAAGTTAAAAAGTTAAAAGTTAAGTTAAAAAGTTAAAAGTTAAGTTAAAAGGTTAAAAGTTAAGTTAAAAAGTTAAAAGTTAAGTTAAAAAGTTAAAAGTTAAGTTAAAAAGTTAAAAGTTAAGTTAAAAAGTTAAAAGTTAAGTTAAAAAGTTAAAAGTTAAGATAAAAAGTTAAAAGTTAAGTTAAAAAGTTAAAAGTTAAGTTAAAAAGTTAACAGTTAAGTTAAAAAGTTAAAAGTTAAGTTAAAAAGTTAAAAGTTAAGTTAAAAAGTTAAAAGTTAAGTTAAAAAGTTAAAAGTTAAGTTAAAAAGTTAAAAGTTAAGTTAAAAAGTTAAAAGTTAAGTTAAAAAGTTAAAAGTTAAGTTAAAAAGTTAAAAGTTAAGTTAAAAAGTTAAGTTAAAAAGTTAAAAGTTAAGTTAAAAAGTTAAAAGTTAAGTTAAAAAGTTAAAAGTTAAGTTAAAAAGTTAAAAGTTAAGTTAAAAAGTTAAAAGTTAAGTTAAAAAGTTAAAAGTTAAGTTAAAAAGTTAAAAGTTAAGTTAAAAAGTTAAAAGTTAAGTTAAAAAGTTAAAAGTTAAGTTAAAAAGTTAAAAGTTAAGTTAAAAAGTTAAAAGTTAAGTTAAAAGGTTAAAAGTTAAGTTAAAAGGTTAAAAGTTAAGTTAAAAAGTTAAAAGTTAAGTTAAAAAGTTAAAAGTTAAGTTAAAAAGTTAAAAGTTAAGTTAAAAAGTTAAAAGTTAAGTTAAAAAGTTAAAAGTTAAGTTAAAAAGTTAAAAGTTAAGTTAATAAGTTAAAAGTTAAGTTAAAAAGTTAAAAGTTAAGTTAAAAAGTTAAAAGTTAAGTTAAAAAGTTAAAAGTTAAGTTAAAAAGTTAAAAGTTAAGTTAATAAGTTAAAAGTTAAGTTAAAAAGTTAAAAGTTAAGTTAAAAAGTTAAAAGTTAAGTTAAAAAGTTAAAAGTTAAGTTAAAAAGTTAAAAGTTAAGTTAAAAAGTTAAAAGTTAAGTTAAAAAGTTAAAAGTTAAGTTAAAAAGTTAACAGTTAAGTTAAAAAGTTAAAAGTTAAGTTAAAAAGTTAAAAGTTAAGTTAAAAAGTTAAAAGTTAAGTTAAAAAGTTAAAAGTTAAGTTAAAAAGTTAAAAGTTAAGTTAAAAAGTTAAAAGTTAAGTTAAAAAGTTAAAAGTTAAGTTAAAAAGTTAAAAGTTAAGTTAAAAAGTTAAAAGTTAAGTTAAAAAGTTAAAAGTTAAGTTAAAAAGTTAAAAGTTAAGTTAAAAAGTTAAAAGTTAAGTTAAAAAGTTAAGTTAAAAGTTATAAATTAAGTTAAAAAGTTAAGTTAAAAAGTTAAGTTAAAAAGTTAAAAGTTAAGTTAAAAAGTTAAGTTAAAAAGTTAAAAGTTAAGTTAAAAAGTTAAAAGTTAAGTTAAAAAGTTAAAAGTTAAGTTAAAAAGTTAAAAGTTAAGTTAAAAAGTTAAAAGTTAAAAGTTCAGTTAAAAGGTTAAAAGTTGAGTTAAAAAGTTAAAGGTTGAGTTAAAAAGTTAAAAGTTGAGTTAAATGTTAAAAGTTATTTTAAAAGTTAATTTTATTAAAAACCAATTGTTATTATTTGAAAAATGAAATTTAAAAATCGTCCTCGCCGGACATATTATAAGAGATTTAACACGCACGTTGCGAATATTAAATAATCAACAACTTTTTTCTTAGATAGACTTATTCACACTTATACACAGACTTATATACGCACGCGAAATATAAAACGTAGTACACACTGTTTTCTGTAAAACAAAGAAGATGAATAAATTAAATTAGGATTGCTAGTCTAGGAAACTGCAGTATCTAGTAGGATATCTCTTCTAGGAACTATAGATTAATATTTGTAAAAAATGAGACAAATATTTAGGTTACTGCAGAAGTGACGGAACGCTATGCTTTTGTTTTGCATTTTTTGTCAACTTCCCGTGGAATTTATTTAAATACATTTATACATAAATTTAAGGTCGAATATCATGAAAGAACGACCTTAAATATAAAACTTTCGATTTAAATATAATAATCTCATAGTTCTCCGGAAGGTTATTTATTTAAAGATGCCGGCCACTCAAGATTCTATTTTCCACAAATTTGAGAAATAATATACTTTTTTGCTATATTCTTCATTATTGCTTAAAAATAGGCGAGAACTGGGTAACGCCAGTCACTGGCTAATTCCGGTCACCCTTATTTTTAACAATCTAAACATTTTAGGTAATAATTTAAATAGTATATCGAGCGCAACATAAAATGCAATTAATCTCATTTTCAAACAACCTTGTATTAAGTTTTATTAAGTAATTATACACAATCAAAGTTCAGGTCTACATTTCCTATCAGAAATCTGGTCTGTAAAATAAGCTTTTATGCGTATTATTTGTTACTTTATGCAGTTATTTTTTGCAATTTTATTAATTTGAATAATCTAAAAATACGAAGTAGTGAAGAAGAGAGAGTATAAACCTATTGCTTTTTTGTAATTTCAATTTAAATTACTAAGCAGAATTGGGGTAATTCCGGTCACAATGTTGTTTATATGACGCTCCCGAAAGTGAGACTAAGAAAAAGTTGCGCTGCACTGTCAGATAGGGCAACTGTGTATTTTTGATTGAACAGTGGTTATGTGTTACATATTTCACTGTGTAAGTGCGAATAATAATGCGATTGATCATATGAAGGCTCATATAATTGATTTAAAGAAATCTTTCATCTATAAAAGTAACTTTTTAATATTGATCGGAGTTGTACCAAGGATGACCGGTATTGCCCTTTGATGTGGAGTAAATCCGGTCAAAATGCTTTTTTCATATTTCGACTTATAGCTTTGATATCTTAAATTTTTATATTTAACCAATAAGAAATGTTTAAAGTGAATGGTTTGAACTAACATAATAATTATTTAACGTTAAAAAAAAGAATTTTGAAGTAGAAATAACAAGCACGTTTGCTTAGAATAAAAAATATTACCGTAGTTAAAATAATTATAAAAAACAGCGATTTTTAGGGTTGTTTTATTAATTATGGTATATATATATATATAAAGATCTTTTTGGACTTCATTTTAATGTACAGTTAACTTATAAAAAAAGTTGAAAAGTTACTAGTTACTCTAAAATAATTAACTAGTTGAGTGAAAAGTTTGGTGGTTGCAAAAACTCACTAAGTTAAATTAAAAATTACTAACTTTTTAACTTTTTCACTTCACTTGTAACTTTTCAACTAGTTACTCCCCAACCCTGGTAAGTGTGTACGTTAGCAAGCAAGTGAGTAAGTGAGCGATTGCGTGAGTACGTGCGTAAGTAAGTGACTAAAGGAATATTTACTAAAGAGTAGAATTTTTGTCAACTTTGTATATCCGCAGTAAGCGTGGCGTCTTCAGTAATAACCACTCTTATCCTAAGTGAATTGGCACGTGAGTGAAAGAACACGTGAGTGCGAGAACGGTTGAATGAGAGAGTGTGAAAATATGTGCGACTGTGAGAGTATGAGTGACTGAATTAAATAATGAATTTTTGAGTGAGTGAGTGAGTTCGTGGCAAATGAGTGCGTCAGAGCATTAAAAAAAGTTGCCTTGACTGAGTGATCATGTGAACTAGCAAGTCAGTAAGGGAGTGAAAAAGTGTGAGTGAGTAAGGGAGTGAAAAAGTACGAGTGAATTTGTAAGTGAAAGAGAGCCTGTGAGTATATGAGTGATTAAGTAAATGAGAGTGAAATATAAAATTAGAGAGAGTAACAGTATGAAAAGGAAGCACGTTAATTATTTTGTTTTGATAATATAGCACCCCAATATCCACGCATTCTACTGTCCACGCGCTGCACGATGCACCATTCACGCACTCAACTATTCATGAACCTCTATTAAACAAAATATTAGGTGTTTTCTTAAATGAAAAGTAAGAGGAAAAATTCCATAATTGAGTAACCTTGGACGTAGAAAAACCACAAATTTCTGATTTAATATGCTGTAACTCTATTCTTAAGATGAAAAATCAAGTAAGAAAATTAAAAAGACTGTTCACCTCATGCTGTACTCACAAATTCCTTGATTTTCATATTCTGTAATGAAACCATCATTAAATCATTTTTTTATAAGATTATCGTTTAATACTTAGGTTAAAACTATATAATAACCTTAACAATCGTTTTCATTATGCTATATGAAACGAGCGAAATTGTGGCTAATTTTTTTAATAAAAAGTGTTAATGCCACCTTTCGATGTAGTCTTCACTAATTCAACTGTATAGCCTACTGAGTTGTTGCCGTCTTATTTGCAGTTAATGTTTTTGTTGGTAGAAGTTGGTGGCCCCATTATACCGGCAACCTGTTGTACGCCCACGCTTGTCGGTGTGAAAGGGTAACGCGGATCGATATTTAAAAAAATTTATCCTTATACAATCAGACCTCGCGCACTGTTAGAAGTCAAAGTCGACTCACTTGTATAATGTTACGACCAAAAATTCGAAAAGAAATTTTTTTGATTAAAAAGTTAGTTAAACTATTAACTCATTGAGTAAAAATATTTTTATGATGGTATTAATTTTTTTTAATGAAAAACAAACGCTTTACGAAAAGATCTTTTTGTCATTTAACGTAATTTTTTCACTTTTATGCATTAATTTACGTTTTTCATAAAGTGAATAATAATTTTTTGGAAGTTAAATACTGTATCATACTAGTCAGATGTGTTCTAAGAGTTATTAATACGTAAAATACATTTATAATGAATAGTTTTCTAAAATTATGATGCGTTTATTTAATAAAGCCAGTATTTTGATAAAAACACTGTTTTCTCGTTAATTTGCTTATTAAACTTTATGTCAAAACTTTAATTCTGGAACATTGTAAAAGCCTTCCGCATTCTGAGTCACATTATACTAGAGAAAGCTCAAAGCTTTACTATTTTCTTGATACATCGTTAACATTACATTCACTCTATTTTTCTTTTTTGGATTTTTATGCAGCTATAACAGGGAGTGAAGCTATTCCTATTGATAAAACAACATATTTTAATTATTTTAATCATTTTGTGAATTTCTCTATTGGTCTGCCACGTACTGATGTATGTGATCTTTGTTTTACTTATGAAACTAACAAAGGACGAGAAAATGAGTATTTTGAACATATCGTGCAAGTTGAAGAGTATAAAAACTTAAAAAATTCAATGTTGTCCACTGTAAATGTACTAAAATGTGAATTTGACTTTGGTCAAAACTTGCCATTGCCAAAACTACCAGTTAATTCTCAATTTTTTCGTCGTTTAGTTTGGATGTATTTGTTTAATGTACACATTTTCGATAGTGATCGAAGTTACATGTTCCATTTCCTTGAAGGGATTTTAAAAAAGGGCGCCAACAGCGTATGTTATATGGTTGAGTATGCGATAAGGAAAGAACTACAACTAAACGTCAAAATCGAAATTACATTAATTTGAAATTCTTTTCATTTTTATCTTACAAATTGCAATTAGAAATCCAACATTTATTTCCTGTTAGAGGGCATTCCTACTGCCAGTGTGACCGAAATTTCGGTTTGTATGGTAGTAAGAAAAAAAAGCAAGAAAGAATTGAAACAGAAAATGATTATGTGCAACTAATAAAAAATTCTAGAAATCCTCCATTCAAAATGGTTGCTATTTCACAGTGCGAAGTAAAAGATTATGAAAAACTGTTTGCGAAAGACGAAGACTTGCAGAAAAATGTAATTAAAATAAGCAAAGTTATTAGAATTGTATATTTTCCTAACGGACAAATTGATTTGTATTACGATTATGATGGCAATCCAATTACAATTAAACTAAGAAACAGCAGTGAAGTAGATTTGTCGAAAGTATCATTAGCTAAAAAGGTAGGAATAACGAAAGAAAAAGAAAAGGATTTTAAACATTTATTGCAATTTTGTACTACTAATGGGCAACATTTTGGTGAAAAATTTTTAAAAAACTTCTATTAAAACTGTTGTCAGTAAAACAAAGAATGTGAAAGAAGAATATGGTAACAAAAAAGTTCGAAAAACGGAAGTTGTCTCAACAAAAAGAAGAAAAGTAAGCGACGAAAAAGCAAAAATTAGAATTAAAAATTAATAAAAAAGAAAAGAAAACAAAAACAATAAAAGGAAAAAAAAAGTAATATGTTTTTGAAACGCGTTGTATGTATTGCGACTAAATTGTAAATAAATCTTAATGTAGAAATATAAATAAATATAAGTATTAGTTATTTGAAGTTTCTAATTTACTGAACAATGTCAAAAATCTGTGAAATTTATATGTTTCCCAGAAATTTATATTTTTAAAGATTGTAATTTACTATTCAATTCATTTACGCTGCAATATTCTTTTTAATGTGTGTGAATTTCATTTGAACGCTTTATTATAACCATTTATTATCTAGTGTATATAACATTTAGAATTAACAATAATTTCTAAAACTTTCGTACAAAGATTTAAAAATTCAACAACTTTATGAATAACTGCCGTTTGATTTTGCCTTTGCATTGTTTATTTAATTTCTTATTGTTTCATCAGATACTTATTTTTCTCAACTTCTACACTATAAATCGACAGTATTAAATAGTATGATTTGATTAAGTATGTATTTTAAAAAAAAAAAGGACAGCAAATCTTCAAGTAAACGGCATTATATGACTGACATACGCTGCGAGCGTCATGTATCGCGCAGACCCGCTAATGTTCGCGCGGAGCGTGCAAGTTTGGCAAAATCGCTCTATCTTTACCACTTTTCATCCAATTGATCTGTAATTTTCTGAGAAACTTCTTCAAATGTTAACAAACAAATGTCTCGTTGAAAGTTCACTGAGTCTTAAACTTCCCTCGATACTTTTTTTCGTTGAATATACTTAACCATATAAAAGATAACTCACTGGTTTGCAATTAAATTGTTGAAAGAAAAATATTTAATATTTAACTATCTATGAGTTTATCAGCAGCGCTAGACTATTTTACAAGATTATTCAAAAAATGAGCAAGATCCTTTCACCTTTGTCGGAGCTGCAGCGAGTTAAGTTTAAAAAACGTGGTGCAAATAAGATTTAAAATTTTGCTGTTTTTATTTTTCTTTTTTCAAATACTAAACATTGTACAAACAAAGTATATATATAAAATGTTGCCATTTTTTATCCTCTATACGATGCTATTTTTAAAAATTCATTTCCGCAAATTTAAAAATTGGTCACCATGACGTCAATTTGTATATAGCGGCAACCCGAGCCGAGCACTAAGGACGTTTTAGAATCGATGCCTTCTATTATACTTTAAAAAATATCTCCTACAAATTTCATTCGGATTAAAAAATTAGGTGTGCGCCAGGATGACTTTCATCGTAATACTATTTTTATTAAAATTTAATACACTTCCTATGATAACTCTAAATCTAATAGAGGTAAATGGCTGAAAATTTGTATATAATTTTTCAACTTTTTTTGGAAGATTTTGTTTTAAAATTTTTGTATCTTATTTGTTATCTAAAAACATACTTTCTTACCAAATTTCAAGTAATTTAATTCGTTATTATTGGAGTTATGCTTAAAATATCATTATATTTCATTAAAATCAATCAACCTTACAAACAGTTCCTACATCAACCTACTTTAGGCACTGGTCTCAAAAAATGTGTAAGTTATTATAAAGCTCTAATCAATAGAAGTTTGAATGTTATATTTTTAAATATTTTTTACCACTTTCAAAAAAATATGAACAATTGCTTATAAAAAAAAAACATGTTTTATTTTATAATTAAATTTTTATAATAATAATATGATTTTATTTTAATAATCAAAATTGAAATTTATTATCGAAATACGTTCAAGAATATATCCACGATATTTCAACCTGATCCATTAAAAAGGTTGACGTAGGAACACTTTTGAACACTGAAATGTAAGTTTTGAGAAAACAACAGTTTGGTTAAATAATTAGAATATTGAAAATAAAGTTTTATTAAAGAAGAATATATTATTGACCAATTTATCTCCTGGTGGCGCCTTAACTCCCCTTAAATCATGAGATGTAATTTTCAATATTTGTTGCTACATATAATATTCACATGAAAATGGTAATTTAAGACAATCTAAGTATCTTCAATGTAAAGTGGCATCCAAAAAGAACATTTTAAGCCCTGGACTATTAAATTCCATCTACTAGTTGAGTGCATAGGTTAGATGCGAGCACTGAAAATACGGTAGCAAGAAAATTGAATACGTTTACATCGATTAATATTTATTGATATACAAATAACTCACTCAACTTGATTATATATATATATATATATATATATATATATATATATATATATATATATATATATATATATATATATATATATGATCAAGTTGAGTGAGATTATTGATGTATGCTTTTATTTTCTTCATCATAATCTACATTTCCACAAGTTTAACATGACATAAAAAAATATTATTTAGTCATTATTATTTTACGTATACGAGTTCATGTATTATAGAAAATTATACCTTAGGCTGTAGACTATTGATTGACTCATTTTTCTTTTCTTGTCCCACCTGTCTTGATATATTTTATGAAATTTCCTTTAAGGGGGAACTCCAGTGATTTTTTACCAAAAAAACGAAACTTTTTTTGTTACATATGTTTTATGTTTATAGTTTTATGAACATTTTGAGACCTGCTGGATATCAAAACTCTTTGTTATACCAAAGTTATAGCCAATTGAGTGAAACAATTAACATTGGATAACATACCAAATTTAAACTTTAAACGCGCCTTTCTCGAAACTTACTTTTATACCTTCAAAAAGTTCTTTGTGCAACCCATGACCATGGATATTTTTGAAACTTCCAGAAAATATCGGCTAAAGTATTGTGAAAAGAAGTTAATATTTTGTTTTTAGGTATTTTGATGGTAAATGTTCTATTCATCCATTGTAAGTGTTGAGACATGCAATTTTCTATGCTTTTTTAAGTTCAAAAAACGTTTCATTTATTCTAGAACATTAATTGAATTTAAACAATTTAAAAATATTAACTTTTGTTCATTTTAAGTTGAAAAATATCCTAGAATTTTTTAAAATAGAATTCGTTAAATTCGTATGCGCAAGGAACTATTCTAAACACCCTTGTTTTTATTACAAAAGTGTAAATTTTTTTTACAACTTTCTTCAATTATGTACAAAAAAGTAACCGAATTTTTAATATTATTGAACGAAAGGGAGAGATTTTTTAAAAATCACTGGAGTTCCACCTTAAATTTTTTCGGATGAAATCATTGGTTAATTGCTCAAATATTTCAAATAATTATTTTCCTGCAAAAGAAAACAACAGAAAGTAACGTATTCAAAGTACATTGATTTTGTTAAAAAAAATGTACTTATCTGGTTTTCTGATGTGTTATCTCGAATTTCTCTTGTGCATGTTCTACACGTTTATTAATATAATATCACAGAAAAATGACACTATAAAGACGATACTACACACAAAGCAGCCATATGCTTTATCCGAATCAGCTGTCTGCAACTGCCATAGTTCGCCGATAAAACAGGTGCAATTCGTAACAGTAGATTGATCGATAAATTATTGCGCGTGCTTTTTTCAAAACTATCAAATGAAAATCAATGTAACTATACCTCTTTTTTCTTTTCATTATGATACAAGGATTGAAAATATGCAATAAAAACAAATTCGATTTTTTTTGTCATTTTAGGTATACTACCCTCTTAAAAACATAAGAATCATGTCTTTGAAATACATTTTAACTTATTTATATAATTTTATATATCAGATAAAAAGCACAGTTTGATTCATTAACTTCATTAGCTCTTAAAATTCTTACAGACAGATAAATGAAAAAAAACTCAAATTACGCGTAAATCCAGAATTTTCACTAACGTTTAATAAAATCATTTTAAAATAGAAAAAAAATGTTTTTAAACTGACAATGAAAAAAGTTTCCTAACAATATAAACTTTCAATTGAAAGAAAAAAGAAATCGACTTTTTTCAACTAAAATGGGTGTACCCTTACATTAAGAAATTAGAAATTCGTTTTTCGTTTTTTTTGATACGTTATAAGTAATATCATTGAATCATTCACAATACATTTGAAAGAGCATAAAATTACCTATTTTTTCGACCCATAATTTTGAATAAGTTGTTTCCCTTGCATTTTTATACAGGAAAACGTATTTTCTTTTGTTTAAACGGTGATATCTGGGAAATATAAAAAGCAAAATTTGCGATTATTAGGTATACTGAGAAGAATATTCAGATACATTTTTGAGTGTTGATCTTTTTCTTTCAAAGATGAAAAAAAAACTTCTTTTTTTAAAAAAAAAACGTTTTTCTGTCACCTACGATAACTGGAGTAAATCGACAGCATTTGATCTGATACTTTCCAAAGAGCTAATTTTCTACTACCTCTTGGGCGAGTACTTTGCCCCGCTCATAACGACCTTTACATTTAGAGATATTTGAGGTTAAGTATTTGTTTAGTTTTTTTATCGCTTACCTATATTTCGAGAATAGCGCTAGGACTGCCATGCAGCCTACACAAGACGAGATATTGGAAAGTCTCGTCTTGGTCTCGACAAAGTCCAAAATTTTTAGTCTCGTCTTGGTCTCGTTTTGGTCTTGTCTTAAGTCTTTATATAATAATACTTTGGTCTTGCCTTGGTCTCGTCTTGGTCTAGTTTAAGAATTATTTAATTTATAATAGTCTAGTTTGACTTTATAATTAAGTAAGGTGAGTACAGGTAATGTGGCCACCTTAAGGAAGTTTCGATTCTCAGTAGATATATATAGGATTTTAAGGCTTCGGAAACTATTGAGGCACGTTATTTGAACACTCCTTACCTAACTCATGAGATTATGTTTTCCAAAAAAATTCACTCTGAATATTTTAAAGAAATTCTAAGTAGTTAAAAATTGGCCACTTTACTAACAGTGTTGCTCTGAACTACGTAAAAAATGTGATTCAATAAAAAAAACATTGCCATAATTGGCATTTAGCTTCCTTAAACCTAGTAGACCATTTCCATCTCCTAGTAAATTATCCATACCTATCCACAGTCGAGAAATAACATTAACTATGTAATACAATAAAAAAAATTCCCGCGACATTCTCGAGATATAAGCAATCAAAAATAATAAAAAAAACATAACCTTAAATATCTTGAAAGATAAAAGATCTCATAGCCTGGACAAAGAACTCAGCGAAGAGATAGCGGAAAGCTACCTTATTCAGCTCAATTTATTTTAAACATTTTTCATCATATGTTTCCGAGATATCATCGTTTAAACAAAACATTACGTTTTCGTGTATAACAGAAAAAAGGAAATAGCTTATTTCAAATTTCGGGTAGAAAAAGATAAGTAATTTTATGCTCTTTCAAATGCATTTAAGAAGGAAATACCATCGAAATAATGAAAATATAGAAAATATTATTTTTCTATTATAGAATATATGGTGTGCAAAATAACTACATAGTATTGATTAGATAAAACATTGTTATTCACAAATAAATTTTAATAACCAAAAAATAACAACAAATGAGCTTATACCTAGAGTATGAAAAAATTAACGATCGTTTACAACCCAACACTTCTTTATTTTTAAACTTATGATTCCTTTTTTATGCTTTTTAGATTCCTTACCTCTCCTCCCTGGTAGAAACGTTCCCCATATGTTCGCCAGATTTTACTCTATTTTATAGGGAATGGCCAATTTCTGCTTAAAAGTCTGGCCAGAAACCCCGCTACCTGTCGACGTTTTCTCGTCAGAAACCTGACCAACTTATGGTTAATGAATAAATAAATAAAAAATAACGTTTAACGAATTTTTATAAGTTAATAATGATTATTATGTCATGGATTTAATAGCTTATTGTTAATAGAATGCTAAGATATATTGGGGATAGATTCGAAATAAAAACTAAAAACTTATTTCATTAAAAGTTTTTTTAAGGTTAGAGTTTTATAATTAAATAAGACATAAAAAAATCAAATAAATAATCGAATAAAAATTTGCATGCTGTTTTAACGCAGAAGTACTATAATGGGATTTACATTTTCAATAATTTTTTAGGATTATGTAAGCTATTTAGATTTTCTATAAATTTCTGGTCAGATGCTGGTTTATTTCTGGCGAACTATTAGGAAACGGATCTGCCCAATAGATCGTGAACCGACCATCTAATATGCTCAATTTTCTACCAGGGCTGGTAGACCTTGTTGTGTGTCCATCTGGGACGGTAGAGAGGCTTAACTCGAGGGTCTGGGGGGCTAACGCCCCACGGGGAGTGTTGGACATGGGGACGGTCCTCCTCTCGACTCACTGGACTCTATAAACGGGTTTTCGAGTGGGGAGGGCGGGGGATTGAGAACCTCGACGGCCGGGGTGGCGCGGACGATGGTCGGCGGGAGTCGTAAAGCCGTTCTCGGTCGATCTGTGTCTGCAAGACCCTGTCCTAGGCGGTTAAACTTTGCCCCCGAAATTTCGCTGCGTGTCAGAGCCCTCTAACTCGCTCCGGGGGGGGGGCACCTTAGCGCCCGCCTAGTCGATTAGGGAAGCCCAGTAGATCTCGTGTGATGAATAAAAAATCCCCTAACCTAGGCTTCGTGAAGTAAGGTTGGGCTTTAGACCACCCGGAGCCAAGAGGTGTGAGCTTCCGTACCCATACTGGCTCTCTTGGCACCGGGGTTTAGGATGGTGACATAAGTGAAGCCTCGGGGACACCGAGCGATCTCCCCGAGTAAGCAGCCTTACCCCCGTAAGAGGCTCTGCGGGGGCGGGCCTTTATTCCTCACCACTCGTGGGAACTAAAAAAGAATGAATAAAAGCCAAAATGAAAGACAACAAAAAAACGAGTACAATAAATGATAATTTGGATATGGAAGCGGGAGATAGCGATATGGAGGTCGAGTAAATTCTAGAAGTCCCACAACCCCATCATCCCCTGACCCCGTCTATAGTCATCCTTCAGAGAGGCGCAGAGGCCGCATTTTAGGTTTAATAGCCAGAGAGTTGGTGACCCAGAGCCCTCTGGCTTCAATAGACCAAAAAGGGAACGTTCCTGGACGGACCCAGAAGAGTCTCAGTGGAGCCGCCAGGAAAAGGCTTAGGAGAGAGAAAATGGCACGTGAAAAGCCACCGCTTATGGTGACCCTATTGCCATGACCCCCTGGTAACGCCAAAGAGGCGGCCGGAGTCCACTGACACCCCGCCCTTAGCGTCCCGCCCAACAAAAAGTCCCAAAGAAGCGTCTAACCGGGGACCCTCTTCCGCTGATCGAGGGAGGGTTTCTGTTTTACGCCCATAGGGTGAACCCGCTAACGTTGGTGGTCGTGGACGAGAACTACCCCGGAGATGTATACGCAGTTCCGGGGGACGGTCAGAAAAAAGTATACGAACTTGCCCCCCCCCCCCCCTCCCACGCTTTGCCCAAGTTTAACAACTCATTCTGCAAAGTAGGGACGATTATTATAGAGGCCGACAATCCAGCTGTGAAAGAGTGGCTGATACAAAACTTAGCCACTCTTAACTTACGCTGGGAGGGCCGTAGACTCAAAGTGGGAGGGATTGGACTCCTCCAGGGTCAAGTGAAGGCTACCGCCTGGTTCCCAGGTCCACCTGATAAGCCGGAGACGATCTTGAAGACTCTGGAGGGTTTCAATCCCCCCATAAAGACGGACACATGGCGCATCGTCAATGCCCCGATTGGTGAGAATGGAACTGGAAGTGAGGGAGGCAAGCAGCTCCTGGTTCTGACGCTTCTGGAATCACAAGCGGAGGCACTGGCAGCGTTAGATGACAGGCCCTGGTACGACCTCGGTTGCGTCACGTTTAAAGTGACACGCCTAAGGCAATAGGACCCTGTTAGGTGGGCAGTGACGTCTTTTAGCCCGTACAAGTTACCGGGACCCGATGGTATATATCCAGGCCCGCTGCAAAAAGTATGCGTCTTGAGGACTGAGAGCCCAAACTCAAACTAATAATAATAATAATGATAATGATAATGATAACGATAATGATAATGATAATGATAATGATAATGATAATGATAATGATAATGATAATGATAATGATAATGATAATGATAATGATGGTATCCGTAGACAATTTACAAAACCTCCACCGTTTCAATTGTAAAAGAATACTTGATTAGTGAAGGACAATGAGCATTTGTTCGTAATACTTTCGACCACATTTCTCATTATCATACGTAATATTTTATAAACAAATACTCATTGTTCTTCACTGATTAAGTATTTTTTTCAAAATTAAAACGATGAAAGCGTTGAAAATTGTCCAAGGATCCTAAAAAGTATCTAACAAAAATTATAAGTTTAAAAATGAAAGTTTGTTGGGTTGTACACGTGCCTTAATTTTTCCATACTCCAGGGAGATGCGTAGATAGAAAGATAGAGATTTTTTCGTAAATAGAAAGGGATTTTCTAATCATTAGAAAATTCGAAAACGGCAGAAATGGCCGTTCTCTCAGCATATCATACCGTAGAATCGATCCAAATGGTTTGAAACAATTTCTGCGAGTTCGTTTTTACATTCCCTTGATTATTTTTGAGCCTTGTAACATAAAAGTTTAAATTGACCAAATGAAAATTCAAACACAGATATTAGATAAAATACGAGAAAATTTGAATACGACAGAAATGATCATTTCTCCCAGCATATCACACCGCAGAATCGATCCAAATAGTGTACAAAAATTTATGTAAGTTAGTTTTTGTATTTGCTCGACCCTTTTTGAGCCTTGTACCGGAAGAGTTTAAATTGACTAAATGAAAATTCAAACACAGACAGATAAATTACGAGAAAATTAGAATACGACAAAAATGATCATTTCTCCCAGAAAATCACACCGTAGAATCGATCCAAATGGTCTAAAATATTTTCTGTGAGTTAGTTTTTGTATTCCAATAACCCTTATTCAGAATTGTATCGTAAGAGTTTAATTTGATCGAATGAAAATTCAAACACTAACCTTAAGGTGATGCTAAAGCCATCTGTCACCGACAAATACGAGGATCCACTTTTCTCATTTCATTTTCAATTTTGAGTAAATATCTCTATGAAAAGTTGTTGCTCTAACCAAAAAGAACAACTTTTCATAGAGATATTTTCTTAAAATTGAAAAATGAATAAAAAAAGTGGTTCCCCGTATTTACCAATAACGCGGGGTTTAACATCACCTTAAATAAAATAGGTACGAGAAAATTCAATGACGAAAGAAATGACCGATTTTCCCTGCATAACACACCGTAGAATTTATTCAAATTGTTTGAAAAAATTTGTACGAGTTCGTTATGATATTCCTTCGACCATTTTAAAGCCTTATATCGTAAGACTTTAATTTGACCGAATTAAAATTCAAACACTAACTTCAGATAAAATACGAGGAAATCCTATAACAAAAAAAATACCGTTTCTATCTGCATATCACACCGTAAAATTGATCCGAATCGTATGAGACTCTTATTCAGGCATGTACCGTAAGAGTTTAATTTGTCTGAATGAAAATTCAAACACTGACACTAGATAAAATACAAGATAATTCTTATTCGAAAGAAATGGGCTCAATTCTTTTGAAGCCTTATATCATAAGAGTTTAATTTGACCGAATGAAAATTCCAACACTAACCTTAGATAAAATACAAGAAAAATTTTAATGAAGATTCGAAATTGAAAAGAAATTTCAAGATTGAACGACTCGTTTTTGTTTTATAACCATTTTTCTATTTTACTATATTCTGAAATCGATAAGGTAAATTGTTTCGGTATGTTACAAATAATAATATGATCACTTTGTTTAAATGCTTCTTCTTCTTCTTCTTCATCTTACTTTTATTTGACTTTATTTTTCTGCATATAGCAGATATAACTTAAGCCATCACCACGTAGTAATATAGAATTAAATTATATAGAGGATAAAATAGAATTGAGTAATAAAGTAGAAAAAATTATCAGAGGGCTGCAGATATAAGTTAATTGTTCTCTCCACGTCTGCGTCCATCAAATGTCGATAGTCACTCCTTATGCAAATGCATTTGAATGAGCATAAAAATACCTATCTTTTCCAACACGAAATTCTTAAGGGGGTACATACACCTTACATTTGAAATAATAATTATTATTTTTAGTGTTTGATAAAAAAATTTTAATGAAAATTTGTACTGATGTAAGAAATTACTCTTTTGTAACGCATATAATGTACCAATCCACCGGAAAAAAAAGGCCCAAATATCGATTACAGATCCAGAAGATGAGCATCTCACTTTTCATAAAAAACTCACTGATATAGTCCAGTGGTCGTAAAGTATAGCATCTCCCTGTAAGCGGATGTCAATTATTTTTCACTTTGTTTTGATACTGGCTATGAGCACGACCAAAATCTTAAAGAAATTCAGATTGTAAGACACTTTTCTAGTGCTATATACAATTTTAAGGCGTATAAATAATAAAAATTGAATGGTGATCTGCGTTTGAATGAGTGGTTATAGTAGTTGTGCGTTTTCAATCTTCAAGATTTTGTTCACTCTCATAGCCAGTGTCAAAAAACAAAGTCAAAAATACTTGATAAATTGATATCCGTTTACTGGAATATGCTATACTTTGCATTAACTCGACTATATCAGTGAATTCTTCATAAAAAGTTAGACGCTCGAGTTCTGAGCCAGTAATCGATATTTGGGCCTAATTCTCTGGTGAAATGGTAAATTTTATACGTAGGAATAAGGTATGCTTTTTACGTGAATAAATTTTCATTAAAATTTTTTGTATTAAGCACGAAAAAGAATAACTATTATTTCTGATTTAAAGTGTATATACCCCCTCAATAAACGTTATATCTCCCTTCTTGTGTTATACACGAAAACATATTTTTTTGTTTAAATGACGATATTTTGGAAACATATATGATCTTTAAAATCTTTTAAGTAAATTAAGCTAATTAGTGAAAAAAGTAGCTTTTCACTATCTCATGGCTGAGTTCTCTGTCCAAACTATGAGGACTTATATGTTATAAAATATTTATTTATAATTATATATATATATATAACTATATATATTTGTTTTGATTGTTTATATCTCGAGAACATTGCGGTCAATTTTTATCAAACAACTGAATTTTTATTTGCTTTATATTATCAAAAATAAAATTATTACAAAAACCAGTAATATAATATACATTTTTTGAGCTATTAATTAGAAAGAGATATAGCATTTTAAAATAATTTATTAAAACACAAACTTTCATATTGGAACAGTTTATTAAGTTTAGTAGTACATTATTATATATGATAGAAAAGTATAATTAAACTTGAACTTAAAATTGAACTAATGTTCCTTTTGTCATGTAGTAACTCGAACTTAAATGTATTCCTTTAAAAAAAGAACTTACCCAACACTGATGTGGAATGATGTAGGTAGGCAATACAGTGGGACGAAAAAACAATATTTTTTTATTCAATTTCGAGTAGCAATTAGTACATTATTCAATAGGGGAGAAAGTGGATTTTTTCTAAGAGTCGAAGGCGCCCGAGGCGTACACGCGCCCAAATGATCATCCGCTGAAAAAGTCCTTTCCACCCGTGTTATACATCGTATTACTTTAATAAGTGTGTGAATAGGTCCTTTTTGATGCATACAAAGGGAATGGGGAAATGGGCATTGCGAGTCATCCACTATAGACCTAATATAAGAAATTCAGGAGCGGGAGGTAACCATTAACAGGGCAACGGAGGGTAATGTTCATGCTCAGATGATCGCTCGGAATGCCCAATTTTCCATTCGGATTGCAAGTATGGAAAAGGGCCTTCTTCATGCACGTGTTCAGAAAAATCTTTTTCTATATGTTGAATGAAGCCATTTGCTTCAAGGCAGAATTTTAAAGATGACTTCTTTAGTTATCGTTTATTATGTTGAAATCAGAGATAAAGTTCGTATGCGAAATCGAAACGTATAAAAATTATTTTTTTTCAATTCATGTGTCAAAACCAACTTAAATTTCATTTCCAAACTCCAAATACTCTTCTATTTTGTACTTTTTTCTGTCTAATGTGAAGATAATGAACAATGAAACCTATTTACTGACGGTATATTGACTTCAATTCTTCTTTTATATCAACTTGACAATATAATAAGCTATTGTGCATATTTCGAAAAAAATTTTCAGGTTGAAAAGAATTTATAAATTTATATACATATTTCTTTAATTTTTCTAATTGCTACTCATATTTTATTCGACTTTGTTATTTAATTTTAAATAAGAACAATTTTGTAAATGAATACATAAATTTATACTACTTTACACAGAATGTAAGTTTTAAAAAGGTTGAAAATCATATAAGTTACTTCGTATTCGGGGCACCTTCTAAATAAAATTTGGGGGATAAAATTCAAATACCTTTTAAGCTCAACGTCTTTTATAATTTTTTAAATGTTTCACTGAAATCGTCATTGAAGTTATTTAATTACGTCAAGTTATCAAAACAAGTTATTTATTATACAGGAGATCTTATTCATATAAAACTTATTAAAACAACAAGATTTTGATTAATTAAGGTGGTCCTATAGTAAAATTTGACGAAAAACTCGATATTTTTCTATTTCATTTTCTGATACTTTATACATTTTTAGAACATAAAATGATTTTGTATTGGCAATATTTGCCATAGACATCATTTTAATGAACTTAATAGTTATTTATACGTATTTTTCCTCCGACCATTATTGCACACAATCCAGCGTGTTCCTACATTAACCGAATCCTAACCTCTGCTCAAGTCTATTCTTTACTATGCAGTCAAACTTCAAAAAACATAGAAATTATTAAAAAAAAAATTTAATCCATATTTTTCGATAGAAAACTTGTTTTAAAATCATTAGAAATTTATTTCTTATTTTTATAAAAATGCGGTTTTCCTTATTTATGGTTTTCCAATGTTCAGCAACTCTTATGCGCATAGGATTACGATGAATCAATCTGCAACTTTAAGAATATCTTGTTCGACTTAGTCGTATTATAACCATGAACTCTGATTTTTCAAAAAATAATTATTATAAAAGCTGTTGCAACGCCGTTACCCTAAGCGGGTCCTGGGCGTAGTCGTCCAGAGCGGACGGGTGGGTGCCTATCACCACTATACAGCGCGTCCTCAGGTTGCGGATAGAGGAACGACCCCTGAGAAAGAGGTTAGCTGCGAATAAAGCGAATAAGCAGTCGCGGACAGCCGATAGGCCCAGGCGTGGGTGTGATGAGCCCGCACTGGCGAACGCATTCATCTAGAAACACTACGCAAGCACCGCAACAACTACAAACACTATACAAAATCTTCTATCTTACTTTCTTCTTCTACCTTACTCTGTAATCTATCTCTTTTACCACACATTTCAAACAAAAAATGGGCCAAAAATCCTGCTGTCGTGGAGGATGCGGGAGCGATGACAACTGCCCTGAGAGGGGATGTGTAGAATGATTCGCCACCTGGTTTTACATGGCAACGAAGCCAGCGAAGGCGCGCTGCCTTGCAGGGGGGCGTTAGGATATGAGAATGAAACCGAGTGTGTCTGACGACGAGTTGACTGTGTCCTCGCCAAAGTCAGAAAGCTCTCATACTTAGTTCTAGGGAGGTATGAGGGTTATCACCCCTAGACGGATGGACTCACCTGCGATCGGAACAGGATCCAAAACGCGCGGGTTTAACTTACTATCATGGCTCAAAGAAAACAAAACCAAACCAAAACGAAAAGAAACTTGAGGGTGGGAACCTGGAATGTACGCAGTCTACACAGAGCAGGCGCGTTCCGGGAAATCATAAATGAAACTGAGAGGTACAATTTAGATTTGGTAGCAATACAAGAAACCCGATGGAAAGATAACGCGATGCTAGGATCCGGTAACTTCACCTTTTTATATGGGGGCGCGAGCGGGCATTCTCTAGGCACCGGATTTCTTGTTAACAAAAGCATCATACATTCCGTTAAAAGTTGCAATTTCGTGAATGACCGACTCTCGTATATCATCATCGACGGAGCGTGGTATAATTACGTGGTTATTAACGTCCACTGTCCCACGGAGGACAAAGAGGAACAAGTCAAAAATCTTTATTATGAAACTTTAGAGCAATTAATCGACCAATTCGCGTCTTACGACACCAAAATAGTAGTGGGGGATTTCAATGCTAAAATAGGGAGAGAGGAAATGTTTAGGCCCACCATAGGCAAAGAAAGTCTGCACGAAACCAGCAATGATAACGGTATTATGGTCATAAATTTCGCAGCCGCAAAAGATCTTATAGTCAAGACCACGTGCTTCAAGCACAAGGATATACACAAGGCAACGTGGACATCGCCGGATGGGGCCACGCACAATCAAATCGATCATTTTCTTATTGATAAGAGGCGCCACACGAATGTACTCGACGTAAGGACCTATAGGGGGGCGGATTGCGACTCAGATCATTATCTCGTAGTGGCCAAATTAAGAGCCAGATTAGTAGCCGGTCAAAATAGTAAGCGAGCGAACAAAGTAGAAACCTTTGATATTGGAAAACTACGAAGCGGGATAGAGCGAATCAAGTACCAAGTAGAAGTTAGCAACCGATTTCAGGCGCTCGAGGAAACGGATGAACAGACGGGAGTAGATGACGATCCGAACAGGTTGTGGGGGGCTATCGAAAAAACTATAAAAGGGGCCGCGAATAAAGTACTGGGTAAGAAAAAAAGGCCGAAGAGCAAACCATGGTTTGACGAAGAGTGCGAACTCTGGTTTGAAAGGCGCAAGAAGGCTAAATTAGATAGTGTACACAATGAAAGCGATAGGGCCGTAGAAGAATACCATGAAATAAGAAAGCAAGTACGTGTGATTTACAGAAACAAGAAGCGCGAGTATCAGAAAAATGAAATTAGAAAAATAGAAACTAATAGTAGGGAAAATAACCCGCGCGAGATGTACAAAGGAATAAACGCTATTAGGAAGGGTTTTCAGAGTAGATCGCAGTTAATGAAGGATAAGGACGGGAACCTCGTGACAAGCGAAAATGAACTATTGAAATTATGGAAAGATTATTTCGATAAGTTATTAAACGTGCATGAAAACTCCGAGGAAATGGGAGACGAAATCCACACTGCTGAACTCCATATGGACGAAACGACCTACAAAGAAGTAGAGGCCGCGATCAAAAAGCTAAAAAACAATAAGGCCGCAGGAAACGATTCTATACCAGCTGAACTACTTAAATATGGAGGCACCGCGCTTACATCTAAAATTTTTTATCTAGTATGTGCTATTTGGAGAAATGAAACAATACCAGAAAATTGGAAAGAATCCATCATCATACCGATCTTCAAAACGGGAGATAAAACAGACTGCAATAACTACCGGGGAATCTCACTTTTAGCTACCTGCTACAAAGTTCTGTCAAACGTAATACAGGCCAGACTCACACCATTCGCGGAAGATATAATAGGAGATTATCAGTGTGGATTCCGGCGCAACAGGTCAACGAGCGATCAAATGTTTACCATAAGACAATTATTAGAGAAAAAGTGGGAATATTGCGAAACTATACACCAGCTATTTGTGGACTTTAAGAAAGCGTACGACTCTGTCAAACGAAGCAAAATGTATGAAATCCTAGTGCTCCTTGGCGTACCAAAAAAACTCGTAAAATTAATTCAAATATGTCTGAACGGAAGCACTGGAAAGGTCCGAGTAGGCGGTAATGTATCCGAATCGTTCATGATACGCGACGGTTTGAAGCAAGGTGACGGGCTTTCAACGGTACTCTTTAACCTGACGCTAGAGCATGTTGTTAGAAAAATGCAGGCTAGCGAGCTAGGCGCAACACTCAACGGAACAACGCAAATTTTAGGCTATGCGGATGACTTGGATATAGTGGGAGATAATGGTGAAACGGTGGCGAGAAATGCGGAAATCCTTATAAATGCGGCTAAAAACACGGGGTTAGAAGTGAGCGAATCGAAAACGAAATATATGATCATGGAGAAACTGGGCATTCGCGAAGCAGAGGGGGATCTCAGAGTCGGAAATTTCACTTTTGAAAAGGTTAGCGAATTCAGATATTTAGGTACAACTATAAATGATCGAAACGAAATTAAAGCCGAGATTAATAAGAGACTTCATTCGGGTAATGCCTGCTTCTACGCTGTGAACAGATTACTTAAGTCAAAGCTACTGTCGAAAAATGTCAAAATAAGGATATATAGGACTATAATAATGCCGGTAATCTTGTATGGGTGCGAAACCTGGGCGCTCACTAAAGCGGAAGAAAATCGTTTTAGGGTATTTGAAAATAAGGTTCTGCGGAAAATATACGGGCCAAAGAAAGATGAGGAAACTGGGGAGTGGAGGAAACTGCACAATGACGAGCTACATAATTTGTACGCGTCACCAAATATTAACAGAATAATAAAATCACGGAGACTAAGATGGGCAGGGCACGTGGCAAGAATGGGCGATGATCGTACAGCAGCGCGCATAATGAAAGGAAAACCGAAAGCAACTCGACCTCTTGGTAGACCTAGACGCAGATGGGAGGATAACGTAAAATCAGACATAACTGAAATTGGGCGGGAAGGCGCGAAATGGATGGGGTTGGCACAAAATAGGGAAACATGGAAGGCTTGCGTAGATGAGGCGATGAACTTTCGAGTTCGAAATGCCATTTAAAAAAAAAAAAAAAATTATTATAAAAGTGTTGCCCATCAATAGAGTTAAAAATGTGGTTATTTTAGGTTATTTCCACAATGAAAATTCAATATAATTTTATTTTTCTTTATAATTAGGCTTTTAAAAATTTGGAATTCATAGTTCTGTGTGGTACAGACGTCAAATATTAGATATTGCATAATTTTTTGAAAATTCTATACTTGTATTCTCATGCGTAAGGAAAGTTTTCAAAAAACATCAATTTTCATTGAAAATTGCTAGATTTTCCTACATAACTATCGATATACTGTTTAAAAATTTATGAAAATTTACAAAAACTTTCTTTTTAGATAACAAATATAACCACCAATTTAAAAAAAAATTTATTATGTAACTAGCAAATTTGTCAAAACTTACTATAGAACCACCTTAAGCGACCACCTATAGGACCACCTTAAGCGACTTCATTAGTGAACAGATAGGTTAGTTATGTATTCCCAAAAAAGTTTATTTAATTAATTCAAGTAAAGCAATAATAATTGCAAACATGCAGACTTAAAGTATTTTGTTAATTAGCCAAAAACCTAAACTTCATAAGCACCTATCATAGAAATGATTTTAAAAAATATTTAAGAACAAAAAACTTTCAAACAAAAAGTTTACTTTTGTTAAGTTTCTTTAGGTACAGTTTTGTAAAAATTCGCAGGTACATAAAAAAATTAATTTAAAATTTTATCATTGATTTCCAAATGTAAGAAAAAGTAAGAAAACGTTACAAAACGTTAAAAAACGTTAAAATTAAACGTACAAAGCGTCCAAAATCCAACATCTTCCTTACGTTCTCTTATTATTTGGTACGTTTTGTTACTTTTTATTACGTTTTATTACAGTTTATTTTTTCCACTAGGGTTACAAAGTACAGCTTTTCGAAGTAACCACTGTTAGAGGAAACGAGAATGATTTCACCAATAATTGGTAAAACATAACCCTAAATCTTAAGTTTTATGAAGCAGGTGATCATAAAATACCACCAAACAACCACCCAAAGGGTAGTTCTCCAATGGGCCGCTAATTCTGGCAACTCGCGCATAAAAGCGTTTTAGCGTTCCAAAAACATAGTATATGAGTGGGAGAGGGGGCGCGTGTACAAGTAAGGCAGCGATATTTAGCTTTTAGCGCAAGAGTACTAAATAAGCCTTCTGAATATAAAAATTTACAAATTTATATGTACACATTTATAAGTAATTTAACATAATTATAAATAATTTACAATATTTACATAAAATTATTTAAGAGCACATTAGGATCCTATTACTTTAAATCAGTATAGAAGTTTTGAAATATTACTACCAAATGCGGTTTAAAATCCTCAAAAAATAATAGTTATTAAGTATTTAAGAATATATAAGTAATAATTATTATGAATAATATTTTTATAAAAATAAAATAACAAAATCGAGTAAAATATGAGTAGTAAGAAAATTAAAAAAAATCTATAAATTATAATTTATTTTCAAGCTGAACATTTCTGTTTTGAAAATGTGCACAAGTAATTGTTTACTGTATTGTCAAATTCATAGAAAAAAATAATTTACGTCAATATACCGTCAGTAATTAGGTTTTATTGCGTCATTATCGTCGTATTTGACAGAAAAAGAAGTAAAAAATTTATTAAAAATCAGCATAAATAAATTCATACCATGATAACAAAGGGTACCTATTTTGAGTTTGGAAATTAAATTTAATATTGGTTTTGACAATTAAATTGAAAGAAAAGTTACTTTTATATGTTTTGATTGCGCATGCGAACTTTTATCTCTGATATACTAATATTTATACTAATAAAATTCGAAAACCGCCAAACCTGAAAATTCAATGCGCTAACTAAAAAAAGTCATCCTTAAAATTATATGCTTTGCAGCAAATGGCTTTTTTCAATATATATGAAAAGATTATTGCTACTCGATTGTTTTTATTCAAAAAGGAATACAAACATTTTTTTTGGCCCACCCTAGTAGGCATGTGGGTAGATATATGGGCGGATGGCTGTAGTTACTGGCTATGTGCATGAATATGGGTGTATGGGTGGGTGCAGGGTAATCAGGTGAATTTGGGTGTTTATATAAATGGAGGTGGATAGGTATGCGGGTGGATGTAGGTCTCGATGACCCTTAACATGATTTGACCTAAAGGTGCTTGCCATTTTGAATTCTGTAAAGAACTGTGCCCACGACACATAGGCAATCGGCCCCCTAAATAAAAACCATAAAACCTATTCCATCGTTTAGAGCATAAAAAACATGAATTTAAAATAAAATCATCACCCAAGACTCAAGGAAACTTGAGATCTTAAAGATCAAAGTTTTCAACCCCTAAAAGACATAAAACAACAGATAACCATAAAACAGCCACTTGACACAACTTTCAGCAATCGAATAACGGCTCAAATGAAAGATTTCAACAAAAGCAATCATTTAAAAATGACTCCAATGGGGGCTGCTTTATTTTCCCCCTTTTACAGGGGGTAACGGATTCAGAAAGAAAACTACCCCTAAGGATTTTGATCAAGTAGGGTGCATTGACATAATCTTTTCTGCACGAACGAGATGACAAATGAAAGCTGACGTAAAAAGTATCGATTCTATACATCGCCCTTTGGCAGACGGGCTCCCCTAGTAGTATTTTAAGACTATTCTTAGAATATCAGAATCAACCCTTAAATCGTACTTATCGAATTTTCTCACTTGGCACACTTTTCAGCAATCGAATGAGAGCTCAAATGAAAGATATCATCGAAATCTATAATTATAAGATGACTCCAAATGAGGGCTGCTGCATTATCACCATTTTACGGGGGTTTAGCGGTTTAGAGAAAAGCTATCCGTTCGAATTTTGGACAAAAATGCTTGATACTTGATATATGAATATAATTTGACTTTTAAAACTGGTGTTGACCCTGTGAATTACGGTTCTTGATTTTGTAGGTATTGTCTCCTAGTACTTTTGAAAAAAGTATATAGGAGTGGATAAAAGTTTAGTGGTCTCCCTTGTTTAACACCATGACTGAGAATCTTTGTATAATACATTTTTATACATATTTTTTATAAGATTTCGAAATTATGTAGTATATTTAAATATTCGAGAAATATACCGTTAACCCCCTGCAAAATTGTGAAAGTGCAGCAGCCCCCATTTGGAGTCATTTTATAATTATAGATTGCGATGAAATCTTTCACTTGATCCCTCATTTGATTGCTGAAAAGTATACCAAGTGGAAGAATTCAATATGGACGATTTAAGGGTTGATTCTGCTATTTTAAGAATAATCTTAAAATACTACTTAGTGAGCACATCCAACAAAGGGGGAATAACTGGAATCGATAGTTTTTTTTCGTCAGCTTACATTTGCCACCTCGTTTGAAAAATGTA
Organism: Gastracanthus pulcherrimus; assembly: GCA_949152435.1. Lineage (NCBI taxonomy): Eukaryota > Metazoa > Arthropoda > Insecta > Hymenoptera > Pteromalidae > Gastracanthus > Gastracanthus pulcherrimus. The sequence goes on along the minus strand of OX424576.1, from coordinate 39,566,564 downwards.
AATTGTGCCAACGCACCATATTTGACCAAAATCCTTAGGGGTTGTTTTTTTCTTAACCGTTAACCTCCTGCAAAAGGGTGAAATTGCAGCAGCCCCCATTAGGTGTCATTTTATACTTATAGATTTCGATAAAATCTTTCATTTGAGCCCCCATTCGATTACTGAAGAATGTACCAAGTGGGGGATTTCGATAAGGACGATTTAAGAGTTGATTCTGGTATTCTAAGAATAGTCTTAAAATACTACTAAGGGAGTCCGTCCCTCAAAGGGCGATGATTCGAATCGATAGCTTTTATCGTCAGCTTTCATTTCCCACCTCGTTCGAGAAAATTAATTATGCCAACGCACCATATTTGACCAAAATCCTTAGAGATAATTTTTTTCTAAACCGTTAACCCCCTGTAAAAGGGTGTAAATGGAGCAGCCCCCATTTGGAGTAGTTTTATAAGTATAGATTTCGGTGAAATCATTCATTTGAGCCCCCATTCGATTGCTGAAAAAGTATGCCAAGTGGGGGAATTCGATAAGAACGATTTAAGAGTTGATTCTGGTATTTTAATGGTGAACAAAAGTGCTATTTCTAATAACCGGTACACCGATTATTTTTATTTTGATTGGTAAATAATCTAGAAACAATGCATATTAGAACACAAGTACATTGATACTCTACCCACCAACTTCGTAGACTTCTAAAGCTTCTGGCACATTAGAGGGTTAATAAGTGAAATGGATTAACCCTTTCGATCATCCAATTCAGGGCGCAAGTTTATTATTACATGCGTGATGTTTTTGAGGTCGATACAGAAAATTGTCGTCGAAACTATCATTGAATAAGAATTTATACAGGAACCCTTCCTGCCATATTGTATCCACTATTTTGAATTTTTAAAATTTAATTTCAGATTTGAATCAGTGACTCATAAAACATAATAAGGTTAGTATGTTCACGCGACGTGGAAAATATCTGGTCAAATTTATTTGAAATTTTTTTAAATGCACCAATGAGGTTAGCGAGAACGTGCATTCGATCCAATGAAATCCAATGAAATTACAGTATTTTAAAAAAATTCAAATGCATTCGACCAGATGTTTTCCACGTCAAGTATATATTATAACGAAAAGAAATTGCTCAAACCAAATAAATTTTAGCTGATTCAAAAAAATTGGAAGAAAATAAATCTTTGCTCAATTGAATTAATAATATACTATAGATCTTAACCAAAATAATTGAGTATCAAATAGTCAATACATGTAATTTGGTTTAAATAATTATTTATTTAAATGAAGATACTTTGATCAATAATGAGGTTACATTTCCCAATTCTATAAATTATCTAAAAAATATTACTATTTACTATTTTAAAGCGTTATTTTTTCAAATCGCTTCTATTTTAAAAAAAAAATTTATTTATCACTTTTTAATGTTGTGTTAAAAATGATAACATGAAAATTCATACTTTGCCAGTACTAATACCGGCCAAGTACTAACTTAAAGCAGATAAAGTATAACCTAAATGGACGCATCTGTTGTTGACCATTGCAAAGCTGCCTCTATGTGGTAGCAATAAAGACTCCAAAATTTAACTGAGTATTGTTCTAGATGTTGCTAATTATCTCAAGATTTTAAAATATTTTTCCATTATACGCTTCGAAGATATAACCATTTAAAAAAATGACCATTTTATAACCATTTTATAAAATGAGGTTTTTGTGTGTAATAAAAAAACAAAAATTTCTTATCCAAAATTTCGGGTTGAAAAAAAAGATAATAATTCCAAGCTCATTCAAATACGTTTGAACTGAACGTTTAATGAAGAAAAAAGGAACATCTTAAATCTAAATATCCAAAAATTGCTATAAAATAAAAATGCATCTACGAATAAAAAATTACTATTTCTCGAGCTATCATACAAAGAAGCACAAATGAAAAATGGGTCACATTAAAATAAAACCGATTAAATAGGAAAAACAGGCATACATATGAATACTTGCACAAACACAAATTCATACGGTAATTTTCTGAATATAGTGTATTTTGTTTACACACATACATTAATAACAGTCCAATTTATGAAATTTTTACTTTATTGAAATAAAATATTTAGTAAGATTACATTTTAGTAAGATCAAGTAAATCATTCTTTAATGCATAACATAACAGAAAAGTTTCTCAAATACAAAATTATAAGTTTTTGTTTTAAGACAATATTTATTTAATTAAAGTAAATCATTTATTTAAAAACGATCGAAACCCGCAAGTGATGAAATTCTTCTCAGTTTGCTATATAAGGGCCCTCTTAGTTTCAGCTTTTACCGTAGGTGGCATACCCTACTAGCGTAGCGTCGTTTTTGTATATTGCGTAACTTATAAGTTATACAGTGATTGCAGTATAATGCGATTATCTTGTAATAGTGATGACTTATGTGCTTGCAATTAGATTTTCAGATAACGAAGTATAAGTACAAGTATAAAGTATAAGTAAGTATATGATTAATAAATATTTACTTAAATCAAATAAATATATATATTTCATAAAAAAGTGATCAACTTATATAGAAAAAATCTATATAATATTTACTTGAAGTTAGTAAATATTTTTTAATAACAATAACAAAATTTATTATTTTTTACAAAAGTTTAATTCAACTGCGAATTAGATCAAACCCTGTTTGATTGGAATTAAAATAATTTTTTATTTTAATAAATAATTTTTTGATAACAGTACTAAATATTTTGAAGCAAGATCTAGTCTTATTGATGTAACGAATTATTTTCTGCAAACAGGAAATTATTTTTAAGAAAAAATCTATCGATTATATTTATCGAAAAAATAGTTTTGATCCAAATAATAAATTCTTGTGAAAATTTTGAAGGATGATCTGCTGTTCTTTATTTTAAGAATAATTTCCTACTCTCAAGTTAATATATACTTGACTTAACAAAAAATTTTATTGTTGTAAAATCATATTATCTTCGTTCAAATAAATAGTTATTTAAATTAAATCATTAATTATTTCATACTCAATCATTTTTGTTTAGTCCAAGTTCATAGTTACTTCAGTAAAGTAATTATATGCTTGAATCGAAAGAAATTTTTATTGTTTAAGACCATCTCTGGTAGAAATTTATCCCGTCTACTTTATAGATCTATGTAGAATAATCTCGCGCTGTGTAGATCTATGTAGGCAAACTAGATAGTTACTATAAAGGTGTGTAACGGTCATCCCTTCTAGTTTCCCATATTATTTGCCCCGATAAAACTAGATAAGCAAAATTATGACAATAACAGCCATTTCAGGGTTATGTTTTAAGAAACAGAAGCATAATCTATTATGATTATTATGTATTATTTTGATTTAAAGGTATTTACATGTTATTGTTCACCTATTACCAATGTAAGTAAATGTAAATAACCTCTAAAGTGTAAGGTTATCAATTTTAGATGCATCGAGTTAGGGGCCTGCGGCGGCTCAGTCGGTAGAGTGTCGGATTCCCACGCCGGTGACCCGGGTTCGAATTCTAGTCTTTGCCGATTGATACAAGCACCTCTGTAAAAATTACATGTGCTTTGTTTACAAACACACCGCAGACCCCCGTCGTCGATTAGCAACACATGGGAGCACAAACATGGCGACGTTAATTAAAAAAAAAAAAAAAGATGCATCGAGTTTTTGTATTTAAGAACTTAATAATAATTTGTTACAGATATATATTAAACAATCAAAATAAGAAAATAATCTGAATATCCAAATAACTATATGAAGTATTAGTGCATATATTTATTTTTATGTAAAATTAGTTTCCTTACATTTGATTATGTTCCATCCTAAATATAGGCTTGGTTTCAAAATCTGTATGGTTTATGTAAAGAAAATTATTTTCACACACATTTATTATCAACTGATTAATTTTCTATTCTTAAAAAAAAATAATGTATTTCAGTTATTATATGTATGTTCTATTTTTGTATTACCTACTGTGATTAATTTATAATCAAACATTTTCATTCGACATCTATGGCCAGTTAAAACATAGTAATTTGTTACTTATAAAGAAAATTATCGTCTACATGTGTTCGACTAATGTGTTTGTCTTTGAAAATGTTGTCACGGATGAGCAGCTTATGTATTATAAGAAATCACATATGGATACAAAATTATTTGCAATTCTGAAATTAAAATTCTAGTTTTTAAATAAAGCATGTCATAAAGTACATATGATATTATTATTATTTATATATTACTTTTCAAGAAACAACTACATCAATCAATAACATTATTTTGTGATTACTATTTTTCATATGCAAGGAACATTATTTCTAAATTTTCATTTCTTAGATCAGATATGCTTTCTGACTACTTATATATGTAAATAGTATGAATAGAACTATAGATCTTATTATTATAATTGAAAACTTGCATGTTAAACTTTTTTTAACATTAATTTTTACAATAAAAGTTCTGTTCAATAAATAATATATAACCTCACAGATTTTATACGTACATATTATTATTGAGAAAACTATGTAGATCTGTGTAGATTTATCGAGTTTTGTACAGTCTAGTACTATCTAGTTTGTCTATAAAGGCCATTATAGCGAATGTGGGCGCCACGATAAGATTTCTACCAGGGATATTATCTTGATTAAAATAAATGGTTATTTAAATTGAACTATTAAGTATTGATACTCAATTATTTTTGTTTAGTTCTAGAATTACTTTTGTTACATAAATATTTTTTTACTTCAAAGAATATTTGTGCTTTGATCTAAATAAATGTTTCTTTACTACTATTGAAATAAATCATTTTTTTAAATCAATTAAAATTTCTTTGCTTTTAGTAATTTTTTTTCAGTGTATCAAAACAATGCTTCATCTTTCTGAATGGAAAAAGGTTTACGCTTAGATGTACTTTATTAACCATTTTCCTTTAAATTCAGTTGAAATTATAAAAAGTACAATTCAGAAAAATAATATTATAATAAAGTTTATTTTTTTTTAAATACATTAATTAATTATAATCATCAATAAAGTAAAATTTATTATAAAAATTTGTTTCGGTTATGATTACAATCCAATACCACGTAGTATTACTATTATTAATAGTATTATTATTATTATTCTTATTATTCTTATATAGGTCAACAGTTCATGGTAGCAGTAATAATACTTATATTATTGCAGCTATCATACTTTATAAAATTACAAAAATTTAAAAAATAGAGCAATATATCTTATTTTTTATTTTATCACCTTGGTAGAGAATATATACTAGAAGTCTTTATCATCACATTAAACACAGAGGTCCCTTAAACGAATTGTTTTTTGCTATATGCAATAAATTTTCCCCACCGTATGATACTAAAGGACAAATTTCAACGTCATCTTCAACTTCTTTTGCACCAGCCTTTAAAAGCCACCTTTTATGAAGATTTAAAATATCACTTCTTGCCGTAGCCGGACAATCAATGTTTGCTGAATTTGAATTTTTCACAGCACTAAATTCATCTTCTCTCAATATTTCCCAGACTACAAAATTTTTGGAATATTTAAAAACATCAAAAACAAATTTTTCAATTTTTATTCCGTTTGAAGCATCTGGTTTTAATTTCTCTCCATTTACATTTATGTATGGAATTTTTTTCTTGGCAACGTGTAAATCTAAAATATTTTCATACTTCTTTGAAATATCATCAAGAAATGAAGTTGTAAAATAGTGATTACACATATTTCCTGAACTGAAAATCAAATTTCCTTTATCATCTTCAAGTTCTGCTGTACTGGGTGAAATTTCACTGTATTCAACTACAGTATATTCCCCGTCAACCTGTAACAAATTATAAAACGGCATAATACAGTTTTGCTATGTGTGAACTTATTAAAGTATTAAAGTACTGAATTATTAAAGTAATACAGGCGTGATATTCATAAGATATTCAGTCTGGCTTAAATCCTGAAAATTTGTACCACTCAAAATCGACTTCAACCATTTTTAGGCACGACCGCTCGAAGGGAAAACTTTATATTTTCGTCATCGTAAAAAGTGTACGTATGGATGTATGTGTGTATGTACTCAAGTGTATACAATAACTCAGCGAGGCTGCGGTGAAACTAGATGAAAATAGAGGTTACTTGTCTCATCATAGAAAGCTGACATATTTACTTTCAACCATAAGCGATAAGTATATTAAGACAACTTCAATAGTACATTGTGCAACAAGGGAATAAAGTCGAGCATCATTCCCGCGGGTGGTTTACTGTAATCGCCCATGGGAATATTCGGCTTTATTCCCGTGTTGCATATAGAACTTTATTTCCGACTTAACTGTGGCCACTTTATTAATTTGAAGAGTAGGACGTATGGAAAGAGAAAGAAATAGGGTGATCAACCCAATTACTAACCCCCTAGCAGTTATTGACACCTTATGTTATTTTCCTTTAAAAAACAAATAAATCTTCAAATTAATATCTACGAAAATTCTAACACAAAATTATAACTGTTATTGGCAAGATTCTTAAGTAAACACATTACTATTTCTTCGAATAATGATAAGAAGTCTTCAATTGTACGGAAGTAGCAGTAAAAGCGATAACAATGGAGCCGGCTCAGCACAATTATAAGCTAACCTATTCACCTCTCTTGTTTTTATTAGTAAACAGTTATAAGTTACCGTTTTCGTAATAAAAGTACTCTTTAATTACAGTTATTTATTTCGTTAACATGGTATACTTGATTATATCATTTTCTTTCAACACAAACTTCATAACTACTCTGGGTGTCAGCAATTGGGTGGTCAGTAATACGTCGAAAAAATTGCCGTATCAGTAATAGTGGCATCATTTCCGGGGTCCAGTGGTGCGCGAGCGGTCGATCATCCAAGTTAAGCAGCGTTGGGCGCGGTTATTATTTGGATTGGTGACCGCTTGGGATACCCGTCCCAATAATGATGTTTTCGCAGATGGAGAACGAAAATTTAGGTGTTTTTCGGGGGTAAAAAAGGTGCCTAAGTTTGACTTTCCTATCGGCTGATTCCTGGCCTGGGTTTTCTTGGTTTGTCAAGTATTCCCGATGTCACAGGATATGGCCCTGGGTGAATGCGGGAGTTCAGTGGGGTATAAAAAGTAGTGAATACGCTCAAACACTCCCACGCATAGGTGGTAGGAATGTCCCGTAAAAGGATACTAGGTGCCTATACGAATTGGTAGATAACAAAAATAAAAAATAAAAAAATACTAAATATTGATAATGTTGAAGAAAAATTTATATTTTTACTGCATAATCAATAGAAAATAAGTAATAAATAAATGTCGGTTTTAAAGTGTCAGTAATTGGATAGATCACCCTAGTTCAAAATTGAAAAAGGCATTTGCGGTAAATAAAGTACTTTATTCCCGCAAATTGTACTTTATTCCTCGTTTTGCTAATTTAAATTTTTACAATATCAATTCTTATCATAAAAAGTTAGATCTAATTATGATATACTATAACTATTTTTTTTTTATTTTTAAAATTATGTCAAAGCGTCAGGGATCAATAAACATAAAAGGTGAGCGCAAAGCGCGAGCATCGTGCCGTACATGTAACGGTTGTGCCTTATATGCAAAAAGCGTAGATGTTTGCATGTCTTGCATTGTTTGCAGTTTCTTTCTTTTTGTATACACGGTGAAGTCGGTGAACAATGATCATATATCAAATAATAGTGGACCAAAAACTACGTAGATCCCTCACACATGCAAATACACACATGCATACACAAACATACTCACACATATCCGCACATACATACACTCACACTAACTCACAAAAACACATACATACACTCATTTATGCTTGCTAATATATCGACGGCTCCAATTGAAAAAGACCTATCTCGCGGAGAAAGTCGGAAAAGATGTATCTCACGGAGAAAGTTGGAAAGGACGTATCTCACGAAAAATGTTGGAAAAAATGTATCTCGCGGAAAACGTTGGATAAGAAGTATCTCGCGGAAAAAGTTGGAAAAGACGTATCTCGCGAAAAAAGTAGGAAAAGACGTATCTCGCGGAAGAAGTTGGAAAAAACGTATCTCGCAGAAATGGTTGGAAAACACTTTTTCGGAGTACATTTGTGAAAAGACGTATCTCGCCGTCAGATAAAAATCAGTAGTACAAACTTAAAATACGCCAGACTTATATAAAACCCGCCCTAAAAATGTTTGGGCCCCCCTACACATGTGGTATAATCCGGATAATACCGTGTTTTCCAACCGCTTCTGCGTGATACGTCTTTTCAAACCACTACTGCGAGATACGCCTTTTCCAACCACTTTTGCGAGATACTTTTTTTCCAACCACTTCTGCGAGATACACACTGTTCTTTTTTCTATATTGCCCATTTTCACAGTACACAGATTTTTATTGTAGTATTAAAGAAAAAGAGTATTACATACCTGACACACTACTCCTACAGGTTCATCCGCTGAACGTTTTTTAACAACCTTCACTCCACAATCTGCAGAGCGTGAAATACAGAATCCTAAAAAGATGGGATCAGCTACTTTTCCCAAAATATTATCTACAGCAAATACATGCACGCTATTGATTCCACGTGATTTCATATCATTTAAAATGCCTTCCTTTTTTAATGCGGTATATAAACCTCCATTCCCATCAGGAGCTCTTGATATGCGATGTTTCTCATCAAGAATAATCTTTCCGTCAAATGTAAAACACGGTAATGTGCTCTGCTTAAATGCTATAATATTATTTTTATCTAATCCAAAATATTCATTTTTTTCAAAGTATTCAATCGTCATATCATGAGTCGCATCACTTGTCATTATGTACCTATCATGAAAAAAATTATTAGATTTTTTATTTTAATTTTATGTAAATAAAATATTTCATATTTACCAACTTATATCCTTGCTTTTTCCATGTTCATTTTTTGCAAGGTTTTGTAAGCATTTGATTCGTAATGCTTGTATGTGAAATAAGGATCGTTCAGATGGTAAATTGATGTTATACATGCCCTTCGGATAATCAACGCCAAGACGAGTTCCTTGTCCACCAGCAAGTAATACTACTGCCACTTTACCATCTGCAATTTCTTCTAAGCCAAGTTTTTCATAAAAGCGTATTTTTTCCTCTGATGAATTTTGAATTGACTCAATTGCACTAGAAGGGATTGGTTTGATTTTGTTATCGAATAAATGTTCTTTATTGTCATTTGATGATATAGCTCGATCATAACACGAAATAATTTCAGGAATATCTAAACTTCTTATATCATTAACTAAATTTTCTCTATCTTTTTCACATAGTTCATTCCAAAATTGAAGTAAATGATCCTGATTATATTTTTGTAATAAAGACTTTAATTCCAAAAACGACATTTTAAGGCCCTGTAGTCTTTCTTAAAGTATCTATACTTTTCTTATAGACCTGAAAAAAAAACTGATTATAACAAAAACCATTTAAAATTCGATTATTATTTATTCATTACGCTAAGCTCATGGCGTAAAAATTAATGTTAAAAGCATAACATAATTTACCCTACAATAGTTTTAACAAATAAATTATTTTAAATATAGAAAGATAGATTAGAAAAGTAGAATTAAATAATTAAAATAGTTTAGTAACGTGAAAGACTCTACTATGTGTTGAAAGACACTGCCAAGTTAAATGACACTATGTTTTTTAAAATAATTTTGAAATCAACACCATAATTTAATAACTATTTGTTTTATATGTGAAAATAGTATCCATGTAGTGCACATCAAATGTACACTCATAAAAAAACTGTGGTCATTTTTTCCAGAATACATTGGAGAAATTACCATGTTTTTCAAGTAATTTTGGAATATTCGGTAAAGATATTAAAAATTCCAATGTAGCATGAGAACTTTTTTAATGGTAAAAATAACTAGAAAATAATTTTTCTTTTGGAAAAAAAAGGAAAGTGAAACTCGACTTTTGATCGATATTTTCTTTTTAATTTACTTAGTCTAGTGAATTATGGTAACTATATTTCTAATACACATGTATGCATAGAATAGATAGTAAATCGGTATCGCACGCACGATACAGTAAGACGCTTGAACCCGTGAGACCTGGTCACCTTTATATACTAACTAAGTTCAAACCTAGGAACTTGTGCGTAGCGACTCCAAATACGGAGCCACCTAGCGTTAAAATGGAAAAGTATGTGTTCAGAAAATAAGATTGAACAACTTCATTTTATAGTAATTATTATTTAATATTAATGTAGGGGAGACCGGATAAAGGTGTTAGCCTCGGGGTAAGCTTTCTATATATTTCTGACATAAATAAAATATTTGTACTGATTTCATTTATATAAAAAATTGTTGTATTTTACAATTCTATTATGTTTAATTTATATTAGAAATATATAAAAATATCACTTTAAACCGAGACTCGCTTTGTCTCAGTCTTTCCTAGGGGGAGAAGTAGGCAATATCTCGCCCACTTATGAGGCCGCTCAGAACGGGCAATAAAAATTTGGATCGCTTTCTAACGACTTTTATCGCCCGCTACTCACTTTTATCGACAGCTACAAACTTTTATCGCCCATCGGTTGCAAAACGGGTACTTTGATTCTGCTTTTCAGGCATGAAAACCCGTTACTTGGGCATGTGTTACAAAAAAAGTAATAAAATAATTACGTAAATAAATGACTTAAATTAAAAAACCGATTCATTCTTTTTTCGTAAAATGTTGCATAAGTGTTATTATAAAAATTTTGTAAAATTCAGTGTATCTTAAAATTGCTCTGATTATTGTTAAGGATTTGATGACTCATAGGTACCTTTCAAAATATAATTAAATATTATTATATATTAGTTTTAAATAATATTGAAAATTTTGTTGCTATTCTACCGAGTTATTATCTTGACTTTTAGATATAGTGGAATTCTGAATAAGGTATTTCCTTTCTTTTGATATACACGTAAGAAAAAAATCATTTTGTAAAAAAAATCGATTTTCTATGGCAAATTATAACTTGAGTAAAACGGTATTATCCCATCTGAAAATTTCTAAAAAGGTAGCTTTTTACTATCTCTTGAATAAGTTACCCAGATCATGAGGACTTTTATTTTTCGAGATCTTAGAGGTTACATTTCTCTTATAAAATATTTGATTGTATATTTCTGGGGTAATTTTTGATCAATAAACATTTATATTTTTTGTCTTTTGGTGAAGATTTAAAATCAAAAAGAATTTTCAAGATTCATTGAACCGTTTTTGTTTTATAACGTTTTTTTCATTTCTTATGATATTCTATTTTTCAAAATAATTTTGATCGATGGTTTCTTACGTATTACGCGGTAATTTTTTAACCAATCAAAGCTGATTTTTTACGTTTTTCGACGAAGATTTAAAATTGAGAAGAATTTTTAAGATTTATCAATTCGTATTTATTTTATAACGTATTTTCATTTTTATGATATTCATTTTTCTTTATATTTATTGGCTTTATTCTTGAGTATTATGCGGTATTTTTTAGTCATTCAATGCTCTTTTTTCACTTTTTGATAAAGATTTAAAATCAAGAAGAATTTTGAAGATTTATCAATTTGTTTTTGTTTTATAACGTTTTTCATTTGTATGATATTCATTTTTGTTTCAAGAAATATTTATTGTATATATTATTGTATAAATATTTATTTTATAATTTTATATATAAAATAAAACTAATATTCATCGATTTGATTTTGTTTTATACCGTTCTTTCATTTATATGATATTGTAATAAATTAATAAATCCGTTGTTCATAAACTCGAACAAAATTACAAAACTACAAAAAAGTTTTATTTGTAAAAATAGTTTACATTCATTACATTCATAAATAAAATTTAATCGACAATTATAGTGTTTCAAAATTTATTATTGTCAATAAATTGAAAAAAATGTTACTTAATATGCAAAAACTTTTTGAATTTTTACACAATTTAAATCCTTTGCATAATCTATGCCATACTTTTGCATATGTTCAAAAAATGTTTTCTATATTTCAGACCATAAATTAAGTTTAACAGCCAATAATATTAACTTTTATTTCATTTATAGTTGAAAATTTTCGTGAATTTCTTAAAATAGATTTTATCTAATAGTTGTGGGAAAAGAACTTTCATAAAAACCGTCGAATTTTATCACAAAAACATGCGTTTACTGCAATAACTTGTAAATAAAATTTTTAAATAAAATAAGAGAAGAGTGTAGCACTTTTTTGTTGATCGATATATTTTTTATGTTTCCTTTGCCAATACAATTTGTAAGGATTAAAATTTAATTGAGTTAAAATTCGGGTTCACAGTTAAAATGAGTTTGAACAAACTAGTTTTAATAATAATCCGAATAATTACACTTCCTGAACATTTTTAACATTTTCTTAGTTATATATTATCTACTTATCTTAAATTTATTTGTAAAAATGGTATGCATTATATAAATTAAAAAATATTTTAATCAACAATATCATTTCATAATCTATACTATACTTTTGTGTAAGTTTAAATTACAAAATTTAAATATATATATATATATATATCTCTCGACACAATGAAACGCTGGTTATTTTTATTTTTCACCACAATATCCTATAAAATAAATAATTTCATATTGGCACAATTTATAATGTTTGAGGAAGCTAAGTACCAATGAATTAACAGCGGTTTTTATTATGAAATAATTTTTGCTTTCTCAAAGAATAAGCTTTGTAACGATGTAAATTTTCCGATCAGAGATTTTAATAAATCTCGATGTTTTTGAGGTTCCTGAGTCAGAAAAATATGTTTTCAAAAAATGTCTGTCAGTATGTATGTATGTATGGGTGTATGTAGTTGTGTATGTACGTATGGATGTGTGAAATCCAAATTTGTGTCCACCATAACACTGTCAGGGAAGCATATTACGGACTGACATTTTGCAGACAGATCAGATATTGGAACTAAATGGATAATTATTCTGGATGTTTTTTAATAAAATAATCACTTTTTTCAAATGTTAAAATAAAAACAAATTGTTGGCAGTTTCAATTGAAAATATATAAACGATTGACATACATTCTTAGAATGCGCGTGATTTTCTTTCCATTTATATCTTTTAAAACTATTCTTACGCTATTTTTAAGAAAAAAAAACGTAAATTTAAAGAATTTTTAAAAAGTAGCTATTTTATCAAATCAAAAATAATTTTTCGCGGCAGTTTGTATTGATGATAAATAAAAGAAAAACATAAATTCTTGAAATGCGCATGAATTCCTTTCGATTCATGTTTCTTAAAACTATATTTTAGGTTTGGTCTAACCCTTTAAGTCCCAAGGTGCTTTTACAAGTGCAAAAGAAATATGAGAAGCGGTTCATTAGCTCAAAAATTGTCTAAAAGGAGTTTTTGAATGGGTTTTAAAAGAAAGAAATGCTCTTAGTATGTTTTATTGAGGTATATATAAAAAAATTATATGTCGTGTTTATACTCTTATACACGGAAAGAGAAAGTTAGTAATGATTACTATACTACGTTAGGAATTCGGAGTCGAAGAATAAAATGGGTTGACAGTACTACGCAGGTTAGGATTCAGTACTAACGTGTATAGGAATTAATAAAATTTCGCGTAACCTGCAATCTTTCCGCTTTTCATGCTTTTATATTAAGAAAATGCGTATACACATATACTTCATGATAATAATTTAAATACTAAGACATTTTTCTTGAATAATACATGTAAAATATATAAAATAAGCCAAATATTAAATAATTATTCAATATTATTCAATTATCCACGGAGGATTGATTACTATACTATATTAGGAATCAGTCTAAATAGGTTTTATCGGCTGCGATTTACCCACCTTGCAGTGCACTCAGTCCTAACCCGATTTAGTAGTAATACTATCTTTCTCTCTCCATGTATTAATTAAATTTTAACAACTAGCATGATAATTAGATTTTTTGAGTGTTATAATATAAGTATTCACCAAAAAAATTAAAACAAAATTTTCTTCGAGTTTTTAAGAAAACATCTATTGCATCATATGCATTGCTTTCTGCCATACCCATTGCTTTTTTGTTATGGCATCACTATTTGGGTTATCATTTTAAATAAATGCCCTCTATAAGACTTTAAAACACACTTACAGCTTCATCTATTTTTCTAATCAAATAACAATATTTAATGCTGGTCAACCCGCGTCTGCCTAAAGGGTTAAGAAAAAACGCGAATTTGAAAAATGTATCCATTTTTTCAAAAAATAGCTATTCTAGCAAATCGAAATTAATTTGTTTAGCACAGCTTACTAAAATATATAAAATCTACGTTACTATTCAAAAAATGAGTATCAGTATTATTCGAACTATGTCTATCAAGACTATTCTGAAGACTGAAATCATGAAATAATTTTTGCATTAATTTATTTTATTCCATTATAAGATTCTATAAATCGATTAAGCGGGACCCTTTGTTCAGAAAGCATTCTGCTAAGGGCGTTAGAAGTAGAGTAAAGTTAACTAATTAATAATTATGGATCGAGAAACATAGGCCATTTAGAACTTTATCAATTACACTAACACTGAATCAATGATATTATTAACTAGAGTTAATTTTTGGGTATTAGTTGTTCGCATTATTTTGTATGTTAGAACATATGTACAAAATAACTTGAGAAGCTAAAGCCCAATAATCGAAAAACCGCATTTGTCATAGGACAAAAACGCATCGAATAATTACAAAAATAATTCATCTCCCTAAATCTAGAAAGAAAAAGAATTAGTCATAAAATATTAATTTTGACTGAATAGTTCCTGAAAAACAGGCATATGCACAATTACACGTACACATACATAGATGATACACAATATACACATACATATGGATATTTAAATTATTATTTTAAGTTTTTTTTATTTTAAATGTTTGAAACATATTTCTAACATGTTTTTAGCAAAACTTGTTTTTACTATCACAAAGCTTCTTTTTTACGAAAGTCAAAACAATAACATTACGAGGCTATTAGTTAATACAGTAGTTTTGTTATCTGCGCGACGGACACTTACATTATTCATGTATTAAAGACTTGCATCTTATGCACAAATAAAAACATTAATTTTTTGGTCAATCTTCGTTTACAAATTTTCTTAAAAGTCTTATTTTAAAATATAAATTTTGTTTAAAATAGAATGGTTTGTATTATTTGCAATAACGCGCAAAAATGTTTTCTTTAAATAAAAAGTTTTTATAATAACAAAAAATAACGTAAAAAATCTGATATCAATCAAATTTGAAAAGATTCTTAAGCTTAAAATATATTTCGTATGACTAAAAAGCGAAATTTCCTATCTTCAACTTGGTGGCCATTCTTAAAGTGGTTGACATGGTTTAAACGCAAATATTCCAAAGGATTCGTACTCATCATACTCAAAAACATAGAAAATAACCAAAATCAGCCAGTCGGACGAGATTGGTCGAGATTCTACCCTCTTTACAGGATAGAAATAACGAAGTAGGTAGAAATAGCCATTTCTGTAAACAGGTGAGAAATGGCCATTGCTCACCTGTTTAGAATGTATTTCTACTCTCTTTAGTGTGCTGCACGACTCAAAATGTACAATTGGGTTATTTAAAAAAAATTTTAAATCTGGTAAAAATGGTTTTGTATAGACTAAAATCTATAGAAATGAAATTCGTTCAAAAATTTTTTTGAATGACTGTATACAAGCAAAAATAATAGTTAAAGTTATTATAAATTTCAAAATATACAATTTGAGCAGCAGTAGCCATATTCATGACGTCATGGTTCAGAACCTATGTACTGGCCATATATCACATTAGATCGAATGCACAAAATGAAAAAGGACAGACAATAGTCAATTTATATTAATTTTCTTACAGAAACAATTGTTAAATGTTAAAATGTTAAAATTGTTAATAATGACTCAAAAACTAGATAAGTACATTAGAACTTACGAGGAGAGGGCATACCCTCCGGGAAACGAAATTCGGTCAGACTTTAGGAGGTATTTTCTGGTACCCGTAATTCATTCTAATTGTTCTCGATATGTAAGGTAATTACAACTCGAAATATTCGTTATTTAAATGAAAAAAGATGCCTCTTCTACTAACCATAACTCTACAAGTTCTTATTCTGGATAAATGACTCAAAATATAATAAAAAATAGGCAAAAAGACCTTTAATTTAAGCTCTGTTACGTATAGAAATATTAATCCAATCAAAAGTTATTTACAATTGAAAATTGTGACCGAAATTGCATGAATATTCAAAGAAATATAACTCTTTTAAATTCGTTAATTTACCATGTATTTTCAGTGACCATCTTCAATTGTTATGAACTTAAATTAAAGCTCTTTTTGCTTACTTTTTATTGTCTTTTCGGTTATTTTTCCATAATAAAAACTTGTAGAGTTATGGTTAGAAGAAGAGATATTTTTCGTCATTGAAATAACAAATATTTCGAGTAAATTACCTCATATCTCGAGAACAAGGACCCATTAGAATGAATTAAAGGTACTAGGCTTCAATTATGGGTACTAGAAAGCACTTCCCAAAGCCTCATCGAAAATCGATTCCCATAGGTTGGACACTCTCCTTGTAACTCAAGGTTTTTACTCCATAAACTATTTAGTAATTGTATTCATATATTATGTCTCACGATTACAAATATTAATTTAAACTGATAATTTTAATGAATACTTATAATTATTATTATTATTATTTTACTTCATATTTGCATAAATCCCACATTTCGCGCACTTTGAGCAAGTGCTTAAATACTAAAATCGATACATTCTAATCTCTGCTTAAACTGTAACAAACTAAAAAACCGCTGCCAATTCATTGAAACTTAGCTTACTCAAACTAAATTAATTGTTCTAATATAATAGTATATTATCGAGAGTATATATCGAGAAACTTTTTCCGCCCTTGTGTGTTTGCAGTACTCGTCTTTGGCTCGCAAAACGCACTCGCCTTCGACTCGTACAGCAAGCACACGCGGGCGGTAAAAGCCTATTTCTCGCCCTCGGTGCACACCGTATTTCTTACGTGTCTATCAAGCGGAACCAGATGTGGCCGTTTTTCGACACGGTGTAACTGTCGTCCTGTTCTATTAAGAAATGAAATATGTATTCCTACACATACATTGATTTACACACACACACACACACACACACACACACACATCCATATATACACACATAGAGATATATGTACATACACATACGAAATAATAATAATTAAAAGCAGCGCAGCCAAAACCGTCGCCCGACCCGTGTAAAAGTATATCTATATATACCATAAATGTGTAGTGCCGGACGTCGCTTTTGGCTACACGGATTAAATGTCTTTACCGTACGATGTAACATGTACGTGCGCACGTACACATGCACGCACGCACGCACATACGCTGTAGAGAGCTCAAGTCTTTTGAGTTAAAAAAAATTTTCTAATAAATTAATTTTAAATTGTTATATCTTTCCTTAATTAGAATCTCAAAAAATGTGTGCTGATTTATCATTGATTACAAATTCAACCTCGAATTCGTAATCAGCTACCCCTAAAACCCCCTAGTAATAATTTTTAGCCAATTTGTTCAAATTCAATCTTATCCGCTCTCTTCAATTCGCCATTTTGAATTTTGTAAATCCAACCTCGGATTCGTAATCAACGACCTCGAAAACCGTTATACGATTCCCTGCAAATATATTTACCTTCGAAGAAAAATGAGTACTTCAAAGGGTTCAAATTCTAATTATTTTCAATTTTTCATAAAACTATAAAATTAAAAAAAATGTATATAAACTTAAATATCCTGAAAATTAAAGAACTTCGTGGTCTAAAAACAGAAATTAATTAAGCGATAGGAAAGTTACTTTTTATGAAAATTTTACATATAATGCTGCTGTTTTGGTACATCATACTTTTCCGAGATTTAACCTTTTAAACTAAATATGGTGTTATCGTTTTGAATAAAAGAAAAGTAAGTGTCGATTCAAAATTTCCGGTTAAAAAATGTTTGTAATTTTATGCTCTATTAAATGTAATTACACTAAATTTATCATAATATTTGTAACATATCAAAAACTTGAAAAATTAAAACTCAAAAATCGAAAAATTGTTATTAAATAAAAACTATCGTAAAAGTCATAATACTGTTACCTTATTTTGCATATTTTATAACCCTATTATTACCGAAAAATGTCTATCTGATCACGCTTGAAATATTATAAACGTAAAAATAAAAAAATAGGTTAGTTTTTCATCGATGTCCTTGGGGAAAGTAGAGATGTACGCTAAAGTAGAGTCAGATTTCACTCTATACTTAAAAGTGAAAGATTTCCAATCTATTTTTAGTGTTAAAATTCAACTCTAATTAGAGTGATATCTTTCACTGATTCTTTGAGTGGCATTTCACTCCGAAATTTCACTCCAACGAGTTTAGCGAGTAATTAAATCGTTCATACGTATAATTTTTACTCGCAGAATTATAAGAAATAAAACAAAAAATAATAATATACATTATTTCATTAATCTTTAAATACTATTTCAATCAATATTTAAAAATATGAATGATAAAGTTATAAGAAAAAAGAAATATCACTGTTTATAAGTAATTTTATATTCTTTCAAATGTAAAATGAAGCGATCATAGAGCCAGCTCATGTGGGTATGACACTTGCCTACCGATACAAGACACTCAAGCAGTCGAGGGTTTGATTTCGCACGGGAAAACATCTCTGACTACGCATTCTGTTGTAATACAGGACGTATGCGCCCATAAAGCATCATCAAAAGTATCCAAGACGCTAGTAAGCACATGACGGATTTCTCTCAACCGACATCGCACAACACAACAAAGAAGTATATAAAATACAAATGTAAAATATAAAATCACATATGCATTGTGACATATCCGAGTCCCAAGGAGGGGACATGTGACCATTAAATACAAACAAACAAATAAAAGAAGAATTAAACAATTATATTATTTCTAAAATACAAAAATAATTTACCTTATTGATTTCACAATATATAGTAAAATATCGTAAAATAAAGAAATCGTTGTAAAACAAAAACGGATCGATGAATCTCACAATTTATTTTTAACTCAGAATCTTCATTAAAAAACGAAGAAAAATTAGCTCCGGTTTGCAAATATGACGAGTGCTAAATCATCCCGCGATCTGGAATGGCCATTAAATACAAAGAAAAAAAGAATTAAACAATCATATTATTTCTGTTATACAAAAATAATTTACCTTATCGATTTCAGAATATCGTAAATAAAGAAAACATTGTAAAATAAAAACGGATCGATAAATCTCAAAATTTCTTTTCAATTAAGAATTTTCATTAAAAAACGAAAATAATAAGCCCTGGTTTGTAAAAAATGACCACACTGTTTTCGAGGTATAAGCGATAAAAAAAAGAAAACATAACCTCTAATAACTGTGAATGTAAAGGGCGTTATAATTTAAGCTTCTAACAATCTCAAGAGATAGTGAAAAGCTACTATTCTGGAAATTTTCAGAAGAAATAATGACGTTTGATTTTTACAAAATTGTTTTTTTCTCTTAAAAGGAAAAGGATAACAACTTAAAAATAATCTTATCCATATTCCTAATCACCTCAAATTTTTTAGAAAATTCTCCATGTTATATTTCAAAGATATCACCGTTTAAACAAAACACGACGTTTTCGTGTATAACAGAAAAAAGAGAGTAGTTTATTTAAAATTTGTAGTCGGAAAAGATAGGTAATTTTATGCTGTTTCAAATGCATAAAAAATGAATCGATGATATTATTTCAAACTTACAAAAAACGCGAAAAACTAAAATTCAAAAATCAAAAAACCACTAAAAAAAAAATTTCGAAAAACAAAAAATATTTTTTTCAGCGTCTTCCTTTAAAGAAAAACAAAATCATTGAACCCTGAAACATTAATTTTTACCATGAATGTTCAGAGTGATCTTCATACACATCCGTCCACACACACGCACATACACGCATCCACACATATCCATACAGACATTTTCTAAACATAGTGTATTTTGACTTTTAATGTCTCAAAACATGTTTCTAACATGTTTTTAGCAACACTTTTTTTTACCATCACAAAGCTTCCTCTGTGTGGAAGCAATTAATGTTCCCCGTCAATGTTTGCTTAGATACAAAATCAAGAATATATTTAGATCTATAATGCAAAATATTGTATAAAAATGAGCGGGATATAACGTTCGCAATATTATTTTAAAATAGATGAGTCGAATTCATAATGTAGCTTGGGTAGTATCAGAACTGAAAATAATAAATTTACGTGAAAGTGTTACTACTATAAGTGCAGATTTTTATTTGTTTTGTAATAGTAAACGAATTCACAAGATATAACGTGACCAACTGATTTAATAACTATAAATCTGTTATTCTAACCTCATTGTGTACATAGTTTCTAAGGCTGTCTAAGGCTCACTCCCACAAAAATTAACGGGATAAAACATCTAGATAGGGCTAAAATAATCATTCCTTACTTGTATTCTGTTTTTAACCTTATTAAAGATCAGCCCTATTTTACGCATGTCGGATACTTTGTTTTAGACCTTAACAAAACGATTCGCATAAAAATTGAAAATAGTTCCACGAACGTTCCAAACTTCACCTATATTGACGATGATACTACATGCTTTCAAAAGTTTTATTATAGTATTTCAAATGTCGATGCCTAAAGGCACGAATTAAAATATAAAAAAAATGTTTTCGCGGTGCCAATATCATTTTTTTAAGATAAAGATTTAAACTAGGGGGCGGTGATAGAACCGTGGAGTTTAGTTTATAAAATAACGGAAACCCTAATATACATGCACATACATACGCACACATAGCTACACACACACGCGCGCGCGCACGCACGCACACACACATACACACACAAACACGTGCATACGTACACGCACACCCACACGCACACGCACACGCACACACACAAGCCTACACATACACGCACATAAAAAAACATGTTTGAAAAATGTGTGTATTCGGTTTTGACAACCTCGAAAATATCGAACTCCATTGAAATCTTGGATTTCAAAATTGTCGTCACAAAACTTTCTCTTTGAGAAAGCAATGAAACGGTTGCAATGTGTCCCTCAGGCAGTGAAATTTATATAGAAACTAATGTTAACAAAAATAATAAGTGAAATTTATTGCATTTCTAGTTCTCTGAAGAATCAAGTCGAAAGGCAAGAATTATCTTTTCAAATAGGTTGAGTTTTGGACAATCAGAAGTATGCGCGCTATTCAATAAAGAAAACAATTTTATATAAATTTTGAATCTTAAATAATAATAATGTCGAATATTTGATAACGAACAAGGGCCTCGAAGAGGCAGACGCAAAATGAATAAAATATGTCAAAGCAAAATTATATATTCCTATTGTAACAAGTTTGATATTGCCTTGAAAAACCTACAATCTTTAAGTACAAATGTCATCCAATGACTGCCCTGTTTATAATTATTATTTTTTTTTAAATAGTCTTTTAATAAAGTTTTGTAAAAATTAAGTTAATTCATTTATCACTTTAATTAACTATAGTGAAAATAAATAAAAAAAATAATTATAAAATCTTGGTAGTGTAAATTACAATAAATTAAATTCCCTTACATTTTTAGTACGAAACAAAAGAAACCCTAAAAATATATAATAAATTAATAAACTTATATACCTAATTAAACGAAATTTAAAGATTTTTTAAAAATTTCTTTTGATATCTGAACTCTACCCCAGTAATTTTGCGAGCAAACATAGGTAAGGTAATCGAGCGCGATAAGAAAAGGTAAAAATAAGACGATAGACGCAAGAAAAAGAGATACTCGGTCACAATATCTAACAGTCTCAACACAGGCAATTTAAAAGAAAATTATATAAAAAAAAAGTTGTCTTACGAATTGTGAGTTGCAATTTTCCAGCTTAATTTGTGATATTGTTGGAACTCCGGTTCCAAACAAAGCGTATAAATAGTAATACAAAATAAAAGTTGCAGTTGAGTCGGCTAATGACGCCGCAACAGGCAGGTCAGGTTCAGCTCTATTCACCTCGGTCGCCAGAGGAATAATGAATGTCTCGCTGCTCTGGCTATCGCGTCTCGCAGTCCCAATCGCCGCTCCGCGGCCATCGCTGATTGGCTACCACAATCTCGTCAACGGGAAGAGTAGATAGTTCAGTCGAATTAAACATTAGAGGCGAAAAATTAAAATATAGAAATTTTAAAATTGAATCTTGCTGCAAAATGTATCTTTAATGATGTATAAAAAAATGTTATACTCCAGTAATGAAACAATATATATTTCTTTGTATACCTAGCAAAATTTTTTGTGAAATAAAAAAATTAATGTATGCGGTTTTAAGTGCTTAAAGTGCCTATAAGATGTTAACACATTAACATTTTTAAAAAGTTAATCACTTTTTCAAGTTTTAAAGAAGCAACTTGAAATTTATACAAATTCTGGATAATATTATAATACGTATAATTAGGACTTTGCATGATTTTCAAAAATGTATAAACGACTTAGAAAATGGAACGTTATTGACAGTAAAGTATTTATCAGAATTTATCGAACTCGAATTTATTGAAAAAAATCATTATTTATATATGCTATTTTGAATTTCGCGCGAATTGTTTCGAAACGATTCCTATTGGCCAGTCGATTTGTAACGTAACGATGGTATAATTTTAGTACGGGAAAATGATTTAATGCTCAAGTATCTCATGGAAAATATTTATAAATAAAATAATGTGGCACATATTCTTTATAATTTTCCACTAGGAATCCAATGGTGATATTAGATTTTAGGCCTGATATATTTTTAAGGCCCATTTAAGACCCAACATAATTTTTTCAAATGAGAACATATTTTTTTTATTACGTATTTGAATTCCTCGTCTCAAAATACATACGGATACATATTTAGTTTAATGAATATTTTTATTTATCATAAAAATTTAACCTTATTAGTTTGGACCCTATCAAAATTCGGTTTTCCTGTGTTTGAAATCAGGCAGTGGACTTATATAAACTAAATACGTATTCGTATGTATTTTGAGAAGAGGAATTCGAATAGGAGAAAGTGGGGTTAAGTGAACATAGTAACTCTAAAAGTAAATAAAAATGTATTTTTCAGACTTAAAACATTACTTTGTAAGTTACACAAGAAACTTCTTACATCAATAAACATACTAGCAATTTAAAAAAAAGTCATTTATTAAGTTTAAGATCATTTACCTATATTTGAAAAATACCCGTTCACTTTACCCAGGCCATTCAATGCGGTGTAAAGAGAACTAGAGGATAGATTTAAATAGTTTGAAAATATTTTACTAGTTTTTGTACAAGAATAGATAAAAACGTTAATTTAGATAAACTATAAAGACATCTTAAAACCTTTAAAATACTGTAAAATGCGAAACAGTTAAATATGGAGGTTATGTTGGCCGATTTTGGTATAAATACGAAATGTGTTGCAACAAAGGCTTTGTATACTATACTAGCACTCACCTTGATTAATATTTTGTTAAATTTTCTATCTGGCCGCGTATAAATTAGTGCCATCGCATTATTTTCTGGACCACTTTACCCCGATTCACTTTACCCAAAGACGTCGATTCTTTAAAATTTTTGTTTAATAAAAGAAAAACCTCTTTTAAAGCTCTTTATTCTTGATAATAGAAAGTAAAACGATTTTGAAGTAATTAGAATAAAACTCTAGCAATAAAATTGATTATAAACATCTTTAACGAATTTGACAAACCAACTTTCTTTTAAGGTCGAAAAATACAATTATTTTTCTTTCATAAAAAATGAATAGTTATGTAGTGAAAGTTTTTAATTGTCAACCTGGCATAATTATCTTTCGCAAAATTAAAATTAGACGTAAATAATAATTTGTTGAAGAAACAATAAGCATGATTTACTTTACCCGTGTGTTCACTTTACCCCAGTTTCCAAAAAAGATATGTTCTCATTTGAAAAAACGAAGTTGGGCCTTAAATGGAACTTAAAAATATATCGGGCCCAAAATCTAATATCACCAATGGATTCCCAATAGAAAATTATAAAGAATATGTGCCACATTATTTTGTTTATAAATATTTCCCATGAGATATTTGAGCGTTTAATCATTTTCCCGTACTAACTTTCCAAATTTATACTATAATGATATACAAATAATGATTTTTCTCAATAAATTCGAGTTGGAAAAATTCTGAGAAATACTTGATTGTCAATAACGAACCGTTTTCTAAGTCATTTATGCATTTTTGAAAATCATGCAAAGTCCTAATTATTGATAATAACATCTCTAGTGGAAATGATAACCCGGAAAAAAATCTTTCATACATAGGAATTAATGAATCTTTTCAGCATTTTTATTAATTTAACAATAAGATGAAATTCTCTTAATATAATAGAGGATTTGTGTTCATAATTAAAAAATAAACAACTATATTAGATAGCGAAACTTTATTTATCTTTTTATGCAAAATGTCTGAAAGATAATAAACCTGTATACAACGTCCACTAGGAGTCTACAAAATACGGCCCTCTGCGACAGACCCATCTTAAACGCAAACTCATAGGACTCATAGATACATATTATAAAATAATTTTATAATTTTTGTACGCCAATTATAAGCCAATATATTGGCCAGTGGTGCAATTTGAATGTGCCGTGCTGCCCCTGGTATCACTACTCATGGTGCTTTGTGATGCATTGAGCTGTTATAATGACTTAGCATATCTTCTCTTTAGTTTCCGACTATTTAAACTGTAAAATATCAACATTTTGTACTATACATTTCAATTATCCTTATGCATAATCCCGCTGTGTCGTCTATTAATGTTAAATATTGCAACTGAAGTGATTTAAATAAACGCCACTAGCTTCGCCACTAACCACTTATTGCGTCGATTGTTTTTTGAAAGTGATAAAAAATTACTTTAAAATTTTTGTTTATGCAAAATAAAAATCAAGTGAACTTTTAGGAATAAGTGCATATTTTTGTCACATTTTTATTTTTATTTTTGCTTTCTCAAAGAGAAAGTATGCGTATGCGTGTATGACTGAGGGTGCATGTGTATATGTGTACGTGTGTGTGCGTGTAAGTTAAATGATTTATCGCTTACTGAGAAAAAAAGTTAGAATGAAAAAACAATTTGATTCAGAATCTTCTGAGATAAAAGAGGATATTCAATAAAAAAAATATTTTTTCACCCAATATATCGTGACATCTATTAGCTTTATTGTGGTAGGGGATAGCGAGAAGAGAGTGCGAGCCTGCAGGGGTGGCAACTGAACATTCAAGAACATGTATGCGATAGAATTTGACATTATTGACAATTAAAAAAGTAAATAATGGTTCTAAGAATATAATGTATACATTTCTAAATTCAATTGCTTTTATTTTTTTTATTTCCTTTTTAATAGTAAAATTGACCAAACAGTTTCAAATGCTCTTCGTGCCTCGCCTACAGAGCACGAAGAGCACGGGGCACGATGGCATAGCTTCATTTTCAAGTTTTAAGGTAATAAGTAAGTTCATAAATGAAGTGGTGCTTCAGATGGCTTTTCTAGGATATTACCAAGAAATATTAAGAATATTAGTTGATTAAAAAGGCTATTTTATAGATAATCAGTCAATATTATAGTCATTGCACGCCATTACTTATCCATAATTTTAGTCTTACACACCTTTTTATAGATAGTAATATTAACTAATTTCAATATTACTGTTAAGGAATTGCGGCTTGCAGAAGACTGAAAAAAAGACGATTTTCTGACTGTATTCATCGAAAAATCTATGTAAATTTTTGTATCAACTAAAAATTTATTCAAAAGTACATATCTTGGAAATATTCTAGTAATCTTTTTAAAGTGATGCTAAACCCACTTTCCACCGACAATTACGACGACCCACTTATTTAATTTAATTTTCTATTTTAAGTTAATATTTTTATGTGAACGGTTTTCAATATAAATATCGCCATTTAATAATGATTTTTTCGAAAATTAACTTTCTAACCTTACTTTCTGCCAGAGCCTCGGAGGCTCAGGCGGTAGGGACAAGGACTCTCACGCCGAGGACCCGGGTTTGATAGCAATACCACAGCTTAAAAAACTGATCAGGCGACTGACCTGTGGATACATCAGTGTGACCTGACAAAACCTTGCCTACGCGGGATCTGAAAGGGTGTATCGGGAGACTCCTATACAAGGTGTCTGCTGTCGATCTGCACCAGTTAAAGGGGGGGAAGTAGAAGAGAATCTATAACTGGGATAGGGAAAATAATAGGCAAAATGACAGGTAAAAAATGATAGGTAAAAAGAGATAAGGTAATAATAATACAAGGGTAACATCAAGGAATGGGAAACTAGGGTGAAAGGAAGGGTAAAAGCACAATGGGCATAGCCTGATTGCTGGATGGTCCCTGTCAGGGACGTACCGATCAATCCCGACCCATATGAATACGAATACGAATACTTTCAGCCGGAAATTTCGAATGCGATTCATTTGAAACGTGATTCAAATGTTTTCGATTCAAATGAATCGAGATTTTGAATAGCGATTGAATTTTACGATTCAAATTTTTGGGGCCTATTTTACACAAATCGGGCTATCATAGTGTTTACGCAACCCTAAACAGGTAGTTTCATGCGGATGGTACCCCGTGTTTAGTGGGCCTAAATATGTTTAGGGCCTATTTTATACAAACCAAGCTATCATAGTGTTTGAAAGTTATGAAAAAATAGGTCCTAAAACGTTTAAACACTCCGCATGTTTATAGAGGCCCAAATATTTTTAGGACCTACTTTATTAAAATGTTAAACACTATAATAGCCTGAATTGTATAGAATAGGCCATAAAAAGGATTAGGCCCCCCAAAACATGGGGTGCCATCCAGATGATACCACATATTTAGAGGAGCTTTAACATTATGATAGCCCAATTTTTGTAAAATAGGCCCCAAAATTTGTATCGAAAAATTGAATCGCGATTCACAATCTCTATTCATTTAAATGGAAACATTGAACCGCGATTTAAAATCTTGATTCATTTGAATCCGGAAAATTTGAATCCTGAATCACGCATGAATCGGAAAAATGAATCGCGATTCATATTTTCGATTTATTTGAATCGGGAAAAATTAATCGCAATTCATATTATCGATTGATTTGAATCGGGAAAAATTAATCGCAATTCATATTCTCGATTCATTTTAATTGTGAAAATTGAATAGCGATTCAATTTTCCCGATTCAATTTGTGATTAAAAGAAAATTTGCGGCCGATTCTGCACAGCTCTGACCTTGCGTACCTCGATTTCACTTATTTTGCTCGATTAGGAAAAGTAGCTAAATTAAACATAATATAAGAAAAATTTTAAAAATACTAGTTAAAAGTAGAAGAGATAAAGTTTTTAATGCACCTATTCCTGATTTGGTAACTAAACTCTTTTATGCTTTATTCAGGACTTAAAATTATATTAAGGAGGATCAGGGGTTACAAATAGTCAAAGAATAATGTGAAAAATGTGTGAAATTTTGTCCATAAACTCAAACGTCCTTACATACATTTTTATACTCAACATTTTTTTATTTTATAACATTGTATTTTGAATCGTTATCGTTAGTAAATGAAGGGTTAAATACTTAGTTTGAAGATTAAATCTTTTTATAATTTACTTATACAGCCTTAAAGGGTAACACCACTCTAGGTACACCTATTTTTGACGATTTATTGTGGTTAAATAATAAACGAAATGAAAAATTCGTTTAAAGAACTTTATTGTACAATTAACAAAGTGTAAAAACAAAATTTTTTTTTCAAACTGGCGGCCACGGGAGCTCGTAGTAGGCCGTTACTTTTCTGTTGACGCTCAAACGGGAGGACAGTTTTTTCGTATACATGATGAACCCTAGAACAAAAAAAAACAAAGTTTTTCTTAAAGTACATATTAGTAGGCGTAATAGTACGTAGGGACTTTTTTTTTAAATCAAATTTTAAAAAATTGTTCACATTTGAAACAAAAGTTTTGATTTTGACAACAAATTTTTTTTTCAAATGTGTATCATTTTTTAAAAATTTGATTTAATAAGAGTCCCTACGTACTACCACGCCTACTAATATGTACTTTAAGAAAACTTTGTCTTTTGAGTCTAGGGTTCATCATATTCGTATATGTTTCTCGTGAAAACTGTCCTCCCATTTGAGCGTCAACAGAAAAGTAACCGCCTACTACGAACACCCGTGGCGGCCATTTTAAAAAAAAATTTTGTTTTTACACTTTTACACTTGTACAATAAAGTTCTTTAAACGAATTTTTCATTTCGCTTATTATTTACCCACAAAAAATCGTCAAAAATAGGTGTACCTAGAGTGGTTTTACCCCTTAAGACATGTACAAAATTAAAATGTGTACTTTCATATCTAACACTCTAATTTTTCTACTCTTCCTGCTTCTGTAATGCAAATACTTTTAAATAATCTTTTAAAAAATAAAAAAATATACTGGGAGGGGATATATTATCACATTTCCAAAATCATAATGGCGGGAAAAATAACGCAGTTTTTTAACATCCTTCTTTATTTTCATTTCTTTTTCTTCTTTATTATTAACTTATCGGTATCGTTAATTATATATCTAAAAGTAGTATTCCTAATGGACATAAACAAAATTATATATAAACTCGTCTTCGGCTCGCAATAAGCATTCGCTCTCAAATTGCAATAATAAAAGCACGATATAGAAGGATAGTTTAAGTATTTGCATACAAATATTTTGATGAGATTTCCGATAAAATGTTGTCGGAAAGAAATGAGTTAAGTAGAGGTATGCGCGTACGACGGTCTTAGCGTAGTGATGGGTGTAGCAGCAGCAGGGACGCACGCGTTGTTTGCACGCAAAAAATTGGTTTCTCGTCTTCAGATCACCTCCACGTTCATTACCTCTAAAATGATTGCACTTCTTCTTTCTTGCTTATTCACGAGGTATTACTTGATTGCAAAGGTTCTATAGATAAACTTATACCAAATAACAATTATACATTTAAGGGGACTTTTAATTTCTAAATTTTCAAAAAATCGATTTTTTTACGTAAAAATGTTCCTTTGTATCATAGAAATACTGCCCTAAAATTTTATTAAGAAATTCGAAATAAAAAGAAATTTATAGCTGTATTTATATGACCCTGTTATTGAATAAAATTATAGTAAAAAAACTTTAAACGCGATTTTCTCAAAATCACGTTTTGCAAATCTGGGAGACGTTTTTCTCAAAATCTACTAAACCAATCTCAGTAAACCAAAATTTTGATACTTTATACAAACAACTAGTAAATAAACCTCTAAAAAGTTAAAAAAACCACCTCACCTTTTTAGTACAGGGGTAAATTCATCCCCAAAACAGGCGTTGTTTCGAACTTTTTATAACATCGCGTATAAAGGCCATACAAATATAAAAAAATTAACTTTTTAAAGGTTTATCGTTTAGTTTGAAG
Organism: Gastracanthus pulcherrimus; assembly: GCA_949152435.1. Classification (NCBI taxonomy): domain Eukaryota; kingdom Metazoa; phylum Arthropoda; class Insecta; order Hymenoptera; family Pteromalidae; genus Gastracanthus; species Gastracanthus pulcherrimus. The sequence goes on along the minus strand of OX424576.1, from coordinate 39,537,004 downwards.
TCTCATGAATTGAATCGCGTTGCAATTTTAAATAAATTTGTTACAGGAAGGCAGAAAAGTGTCCCGCAAATTAAAATGCATCTTTTGGAAGACGCCCTCTGCAGTGGTAAAAAGTAATTAAAAGTGCCAAAAAAAAATTTTGTGTATACCTTAAAACATTGTTAACAATGTATGAAAAAAATTATAATTATAAATAAAATAGTTTTTTTTTAAATATTTAAAATTGTCTTTTTTTCAATTTAGAAAGTAAAAGTCCCCTTAAATCAAACAATTCTTTTCAACCTATTTATCAATCAAAAGTTCCATTAAGATGCTGATTTGACTCATTTTTTTAGGTTAAGTGTACCTTTTGCTTTCTCAAAAAGAAAGCTTTGTACCGATGATAAAAAAAAATTTCTGAAATGAATTTCAATATTTTCGACTTTCCTAAGTCATAAAAATAGGTTTATAATAGTTTTAAAAAAATGTCTGTCTGTATGTATGTATGTGTGTACCAATCTGTATACAAAATTTTATAATTATCTCAGCGTTATTTCTATTTGGTATAGAACTCCTTTAAGGGGATCAAACCACCTTAAAATTACAAATCAATTGGTTATATATTTTTAGGTGAGGATAAATTATTCACTCATACCTGTATTACCTATTTTTCGGTAAATTTGAACATTTTATGAAGATATAACGGTTTTTTTTAGTCGCTAGGTCATTTTATTTGACCATAATACAAACTTGTATATTTCTTACTTTGTCGCAAGGTTTTGAGTGTCAAATTGGTCGGATGATGGTTTTTGTGGTTTTATTGTTCAATTCATATAATTAGGATATCAGTACGGGAATTTGGAAAACAAATTTATTGACTGAATTTATAGCCCATTTAAGCCATATTTTATGATACAAATTTTTAAAAATGTTTGTTTTAATAATTCATGCTTAAATAGGCTATAATTTTGGTCAATAATTTTGTTTATCAAATTCCTACACTCATATCCTAATTATATGTATTTTCAACATAACAATTCAAACCTCAAAAACTCCAATCCGACAAATTTGTATTATGTACATTTCTGCCAGAGTTTTTCTTTTTTTAAGTTTAATCAACGAGCATTGCTGATCTTTATTATGCCGAGTTAGTTTTTGCCAAGTTCATACCGGACTTGAATTTGATCTTCACCAGCGATGCAATCCGGATCGACTAAGGATTATTTTAGTCGCCGAAAAAATCGACCTGATGGGGATTCGAACCGGTGCCCTCGAGACAACACGTTTCAGCCATTTAAGTCATATAATACAATCAGTCGTTTAAGCCACGGAGCCCCTTATATAATAAAAATAAATAATACATTTTTAATGTTATACATTTGATCAGACTTCTTTATGCCAATAAAAATATAGGTAATGGTACAATAAAAAGAAACAATTTTTAATTTAAAATATTTTCTTATCTATCAATTTTTCTGACTTTTATCATTACTGTTCATTTTGTACATCGTACACTGAGAGAAAGGATTCTTTGCGGCAGAGAATATTTCTTAATTGTTAAGTTTTGTGGATTTGAATACGGTCAAATCAATATTTCGTAACAGTTAAACGCACCATCTTAATAGTTAAGAACTGAGTACTTGAGTCACTTGTCAACGGCTGACCGCCTGACTTTAAGATTAACTGAATTTTTCATATTTCTAAGATGTTTATATGACCGTTACATGTTAGAATAAGTTTTCGCCTGCCACGATTATGTCTACGTATAGGATCTTTTTATATTTTAATGCTGGAAAAGCATCATTTTATGCTAGAAAATCATCAAATAATCTTTCATACTCGGCATGTTTATCTTACTTGTGCAGACTTTTCTCCAGTTCGAGTTCATAACTATTAAGAATTCAACATTTGTGGCAAGTAAGTGAGAATTCGATTCAGCAAGTACACGATTCATTTGCCACAAGGAATCCTTTATCTCAGTGTACAAACTTATTTCGTTAATTCACGTCTCTTAAGGGGACAGGCCTGGGCCTGACCTCTTTTTTTAAACCCAAAAAAAGATTTTTTTGTACGAGTCGAGAAAATTTATAATGTTTGAAAGCAATCATTCTGAAAATTATTCGACTCCCTTTCACATGTATTATAAAATGAGCGGAGCACTTTTTCATTAAAATTTTTTTTATTATTCTTTTTCGTAGATCCAATCAATTTATTTAAAAATATTAAAAAATTTCAAATAATTGATTGGATCTCCAAAAAGAATAATAAAAAAAAGCTTAATGATAAAGTGCCCCGCTCTTTTTGTAATACATATAAAAAGGAGTCGAATAATTGTCGACAAAAATTTTTGTTTATCATGTAACCTAGAATTGTTTGAGGAACAAAGTTCCTTTAATAAATATGGTATTGAAAATATTGATTTATTGTGACTTGTAGGCAATACTACAATTATTTTCATTTTCTTATAGATACATATATATTGGTACACTAAGGATATTATATAGTACGCGCATGCGTAAGTCGTTCCTCCACTGCTCACACAAAATGACTCAAGATTTCCTTTCACCTGAAAGTCTCCGACCCTTTTTACGCTGCTACCTTTGTGCAGTCTTTTCTCGATAAACCAGTAAATTTATTTCTGGATATTATTGTATGAAAAATTTTCTTTAAGCGTATACAACTGTAATATTTATAAAGTTATTTATTTCAATGGATTAAGTTACACTCGTCATAACTGTATTAAATATTAACATAATCGAACAGGAACAATATCGTTTATAAAAATAAACTTATATTAAAAATTCAGTATTAATTAATAAAGTAAGACTGACGTTTAAGACACTTTTAGAATTAACATTGGCTTAGTTACAAAAAATAGAGACAAGTGAATTATTCACGATTGAGCAATTAAGAAACTTTTATTTAAAAAACAGATGCCATATTCGTAAATATCTCGACGAGCTAACCCAAATTAAAACAAGAAACAGCCATTAATGTTACTTTGCAGTAGAGGTAATAAACATTGAGGTGATCTCAATACAAGAAACCAATTTTTCGCGCGCGGACAAAGCGCGCTCCGCCGCCGCTGCTATACCCATCACTACGCGCACCTATGGGGGTGTCAAAGTCAATTTTTATCCTCCCTACATTACCGACCCGGGAATTCTAAAATATTGACTATAATTCAAAGAATAAACAGAATTATGAAAAATTAATAAGTCATTGCCCTTCGTTCTGTAATTATCTATCACCTTGCAAATTTTGTGTCTTACATCAATGGCATTGGAACGAATTTTCGTGATAAAACAGAGATCTATGAAAGGTGATCCGAAATTTCGTTAAAATGCCATTTATATATGTAATTATATTATTACCCTCTTGAAGAGAATGAGACCTCAGACTTGTCAGCACCGCCCTAGTTTTGTAGAAATTTGATTCTGAACTTAAACGTCTTTTTTAGTTACAAATGCTTTTTGAAATAATAATAGAATATTTCGGGCTAAAAAATGTATTAATTTTTAACATCATCATAAAGACTTTATTATACAAAAATTTCAAAGCCCAACGATCATTTCTCTCAGAATGAAAAATTATTAAAAATAGATGTTTCTTATCGGTTCTTAGTTTTTGTTAATCAACAGTTTAACAAAATTTATTGTGGCACGGCTCATTTTGTAGGTATTTTACCTTTACCATTACCTACAACTTTCATATTGCATTTTTGTATCCAGCTACGTGTTCGCTGCTATAAGACAAAAACCTTTTTTGACACACTTTGCCGAATTTTCACGGGCTCCAGTCAAATTATTAGAAGGTGGCATGCATATAGAATATCTTTTTAGTCATCGTGTTCTATGCGTTCCTGCAATAAAATTCCAGGTATGTACAAGTTGATGTTGAATCTGACCTCTTTGAATACTAAATTCCACTAGATTGGTTGTCATGTTAGTTAGAAAGATATAGCGCGATAGTAAATAAAGCTTATATTAGAGGTTAGTTTTTTTTATGAAAAGTGCAATTGCAAGTTTTCTGAGTTACGAATCCTACATCAAACCACACGATACCCGAGCTACACGTATTATTATTTATTTGAATGATTATTAACAGGGGAGAATATGTATTTTTTTATTGGAGGTAAAACGCCACGTAAACCGAGTCGAGCGCACACTCACTTTCACTTGGTAGAATAACGACGAAGACGACGAGAAGAGAACCGGAGCACTAGAGTACCAAATCTAGACAGTGGGGAGAATACATCAGAGAATTCGTAGCCAGAAGATGATGTAGCAGCAGAGTCTAGCAGGCGAACAGCTGATGGCGATGAACCGGGTGAGAGAATAAGTCGGCACGCACGCAGACGCGGCCGAAGTGGCTCATGCGTGCACACTATATATAAGTACACGTGCACTAACACTGTTTGACGTCTCTGCACACGCAGTAGCACCGAGAAGTTGTCAACAAATAATCTGTCAACGAATAAGCACGAGGAAATGAACAACAGCTGCTACGAGGACTCGCGGCACTTGAAGTATTGAGAGAGGCGGAGATAGAGAGAAAGGTAGACAGAAAAAGAGAGAGAAAAAGCCAGCAAGTTGTAAAGACGGCGGCGCCAGCTGAGCACACGCGTCGTATCAAGCGAGCCTACCAGCAGAAGAGGGGGTACAGTGCGCGCGGCAGAGAGAGAGAGATATATATATATGAGCGGTAGAAGAGAGAGAGAGAGATAGTGAAAGAGAGAGAGAGAGCGAGAGAAAGAGAGATAGAGAGCGAGAGAGAGAGAGAGCGAGGTTGAGAGAGAGAGAGAGAGAGAGAGAGAGAGAGAGAGAGAGCGGGAAAGTATTTCAAGATAAAAGAAATATAAAGGGCGTTTTAAGAAACTCATATGACAATAAGTACTTATCGATATACCGTGACTATATAACAATATAATGGAATAATTGGCAAAAAGTAGTAATTATGAAAATAAGATAAGCGTAATCTTACACCTACCCCACCCCAGCCGGAGAACTTGCATATTATTTAATAAAAAAATACAAGTCGACGTATTTCGATTTGTACTTGTATACATTATCTTCAATTCAAAGTCCGGGTATCAAATAATGCAAAGTCCAATGTTCTATTTGACTGGCCTAAAGAAGAAGTATTCTTGGTGAGGTGTGAGCTACTCGTAGTCGCTCACAGTCGATTAAAGTTGCTCAACTTTGAGCCCCGAACAAACCTACTCGCTCTACCACGTAGAAATATTTCGATAATATGGTGTTTTGAGCACTGATAATATTTTGTGTTTTGTACAATGAATAGAATAACAAATTAAATTATATTGGAAATAAAAAGTTATTATTAGCCAATAGCCATCATCAAATAAAAAGTAATTGCTCAAAAAGATCACTTGTGACTGAAAGATTAACCTACCCCACCACAGCCTGCGAACTTGCGTATTTTTTAATATAAAGAAAAATACTAGTCGACGTATTTCGACTTGTACTTTACTCCTACGTTCGTACTTTTAATTGTACCCGCTTGATTTTGTAATAAAAAATCAAATTTGATTAAGCATTTTTTTCGCGCTATCAAATGTTGATATCTCGTTAAATAATGCATTTTTCTAACTGTAAAAGCGTTCAAAAATTTCACTAATGCTAATTCTAATGGTACAATTGCGTTTTTTAATTCTACCATCTTATTTAATTAATAAATAGATAAAACGTGTTAAACCGAGTGATTCCGTCAAACGCGCATGCGCATTGGCGCAAAGTTTTATCACTGATGGGCAAAAAGTATATTACTCTTTTTCTTTTAAGTATAAGGAAAAGTAACTTAATGTAAATATTTAAGTACTTGGACATACCATTAATGAAAAGTGATTTTTAGACTATTTGAAGAGTGATTCTATTTGAACGTGTAGTATCGAAGAAGAACCTCATTTGAAAACAGTTGCAACATTAATATGTATATATTGGTAGATACTTTTGTTCCCTTTTATTTGAGTATTTTCCCTCGTACTTGAAATATTAAATCAAAAATACTTTTTTGCCCGTAACGGATTTCTATTAACTCAAGTCTGAAAAACTATATCTATCTATAAATTAAATATTTTATAACAATTTATTAGATAATTGCACTTCTTCTTTATTTTCAGACAAATTTTGCTATTCTGACCTCGAATTTGTAGTCAGCGATCCCAAAAACCACTAAAACTATATCTGTGAATTCCCGGAAAAATCACTTAAGTCCACATTTTTTCTTTAAATTGAGGTTTGAGCTACAAAGATGCAAAAGAAATGAGGAAAAATTAGTAATAAGTGACCATAACTTATATCTACTTTTTATAATTTTTTTAACATTATTTGAAATAGAAAATACAAACTCTCAACCTTAATATTTCAAAAACATAAAAAGTAGACTCAAGTCGTTTTTCCGAGAATCCACAGATATATACTTTGTACGGGTCTCTATGTTAATATACATTTTCAATAAATTCTTGTTCTTACCGAAAGTTCCTCTTTTTAAGTCAATAAAGTGGCCACAGTTAAGTCGGGAATAAAGTTCTATACGCAACACGGGAATAAAGTCGATCTTCGCTTCGCTCAGGCAGTAATCCCACCCTCGGGAATAATCTTCGACTTTATTCCCTTGTTACATAATGTACTATTCTTCACAATGGGGAACCTGGGTGGATTCATTCTGATTAGATAAAAGAACATTGTAAAATAAAATTAGACATCCTTTAAATCTATATTTCTTATACTTGTAATGCTAAATTTTAATATATATGTGAGAAACTATTTTATTTTACATCAATTTAGCAACATTGCTTCTATTAATCTTTAATAAGATCATGAAAAATATTTGCTTTCTTATTTTAGATGACAAGTAGTTATTGTGAATTTCAAGTACGATGAAAAGTACTCAAATAAAAGGGAACAAAAGTGTCTGGCAATATATACATATTAATGTTGTATCTGTTTTCAAATGAGGTTTTTCTTCGATACTGCACATTCAAATAGAATCACTTTTCAAGTAGTCTGACAATCACTGTTCATTATTGGTATCACATTAATGTGTCCAAGTACTTTTATATTTACATTCAGTTACTTTTTCGTATACTTAAAAGAAAAAGAGTAATATACTTTTTGCCCATCAGTGGCTTAAAATTTGCGATAACGCGCATGCGCGATTTATAGAATCACTCGGTTTAACGCATTTTCTCTATTTATTAATGAAATAAGATGGTACAATTTAAAAACGCAATTGTACAATTAGAATTAGCTTTAGTACAATTTTTTAACGCATGGTACAGTTAGAAAAATGCATTATTTAACGAAATATCAACATTTGATGGCGCGAAAGAAAAGCATAATCAAATTTGATTTTTTATTAAAAAACTAAGTGGGCGTTCAGAACATGTCAGAATAAACACATGCAATAACTTTTGCAGTTAAAGTCGAATTCAATTTACGTTTGGATATTTGAAAATGTAGTATTTTTGTGGTAATTGCTCAATGAAATGTTTTTAGTTATCTAGATAGCAGTGGGCCGAAACTAATTTCTTTTGTTGAAAAATTATTGTGGCCTCCATTTGCAATATTAATGGAGTACTATCGGTACTGCGTGAGTAAAATGCGTGTTTGGTCGCTTTTGACTTCCATGGTAGGCCAAATCATGTGCGTAAATGGTTGAGTGAGCGTGAAAAATTGTATTCGTTTGCTTATGTTAGCTCTCCAAATTGTTGAATCAACATTTCGATATTTGCATTATATTTATGGGATATTAAATATATATTTCTCAAACTTTCGTCGAAATCAGAACAACAGTTTTCATGAATTTCATGATTACAACTGTCGGAAACGTGAGTTTCCATAAAGCTATGTGTTAAACACGTCAAAAAAGTAAATATAAAATTCTTAATACCTTTCTTCTGGGTTGGTGTAGCTTTCTAAAAATTTATATGAGTAAGTTTCAGCTCAAAACGTACTAGAATACAAAATTTCAGATTTTTCTGAACACTAATTCGAAACCGATAGTACTCCCTTAAGGGTTCAAAAAAATTGCATCATATACCTACATAGTTAATGTATACGTAAAAAAAATTAGCTTGAGTAGAGGTAGAGATATGTACGCGCGCAAACCCACCGAGACAGCGCAGTGTAGCGCAGCCGCTCGCGCGCAAAAAACTACTTTTCACCGCTCAACCTTCATTATTTCGACTCTAGAATAACGAAAATGAATGTTTTTTTTTTCATTAAAGCGTATCGCGTCGAGATGATCACGAATTTGTAATCTGTTTTTTAAAAAGAAACATGATTGAACTGACGAAAAATGCTGTTTTTCATTTTTTTATTTATATATTTGATTCTATATCAATAATTATGGTATTTCATATAATTGTTCTTACTTGCATTTGTTTAACAAGTAATAAGAAAATACAAGGCTTCATACATGCTAATATTTTTTACATATACATTAGTTATCTAGATATATGGTTTTCAACTCTTAATATTGCAAATGAGGCCATAAGAATTTTAAAAAAATAATTAGTTTCTATCCATCGCTATCTACATAACTAAAAACTTTTCATTGAACAATTATCACAAAAGTACTACGTTTTCAAATATCCAAACGTAAGTTGAATTCGACTTTAACTGCAAAAGTTATTGCATTTGTTTATTTCGCGTTGTATATGATAGTAAAACTCTTTAAGAATAGAATGAGACCTCAAACGTCGCTTTTATCACCGAGATTCTATATAAATTAAGTTCTACGGAAGCGCTTTTTTAGATGCAAAATGGATTTTATCGTTAACAATAAACTATTATTGGCTAAAAATTGGTATGCATTATTATCATAAACAAAAGCTATATTCTATCAAAGTTTCAGACCCTAAGCTTTTAAACTGCACGAGTAATTAACAATTGAAAAAGGCGTTTTCGACAGCTTTTTTCTTTTGTTAATTAACAGATTGACCATTTTTAACTTTATAGTGGTCATTTTTTAAATATTTTGAATACCTCTATAAATTCAAGTTTTTACTTTTTATAATACTATTATTCGGGTCCTATTGGGTGTCAACGACCGGTTTTTACAACCTTCGCTCGTTTTTGACGGGTTCAGTAAACAAATGAGTGGTTTAAAACATATACATTATCTTTAGATGCACGTTTTGCATCAATTTATCATGTCAAAGCCCGGGTATCAATTAATGCAAAGTTCTCCTATTTTCTCTGCTCTATTTGACTAGCTTACTTGGCAGACTTTCAACCAGGGGTCTGTTCCAAGTTAGCTTCGACAGTTAAGTCACGTGATATCGTAGCCAAGATATATTCCTATATCGATTAATCACATGACCACGTCGTGGGATTCGATTGGGTACGATACCACGAGACTTAAATGTCGAAGCTAACTTGGAACAGACCCCAGGTCTAACCAGAAACCCTAAGCCATGATTGGTTGATTTAAATTTGACCAATCGTGATTCAAGATTTGCGAACTACTCGAAGTCGATTATGCGGACTCTACATTACGTGCCGTGTGCCCTGTGCCGTGTCCTGTGTGCCGTCAAAAGAGAATTGGTTGTTTAATCTGTCAAGTATGCACATGAGCACAGGGTAAACAGAATAGAACATAAACATTTTAACTTAACCAATACATGTAAACAACAAGTTAATTGTAATAAATTGTTTGAAAATAAGTTAAAATTATGTTTTCGTTTTTATCTGTAAAAATAAGAATGTTAAGAATTCAAGAAATTGCTGCTAAGGTTAAGTTTCCCATCTGCGCTTACGTACCTCATATAGATGTAGAACAAGCATTTTTTTATTACACGGCACATGGCACATAGCACACAGCACACGGCACGCAATGATAGAGTCCGCATTAGAGTTGCTCAACTTCGAGCTCCGAACAAACCTACTGGGAGTTGAAACATATCCAATTCAAACGGCTTACGCGCTTGTAACTGCGATGGAAGCAGTGTTGAGTGAAGATTAATCAAGGACGAAGTGATAAGAACGACAAATATATTATACATATACAGAGGTATACAACTACAGGTCGTGAGGGGGTCAATGGTGGGGCGGGGGGGGGGGGCAAAGAATTAAATACTTTTTTCATTTAAATATTAATCGATTATAGTAATCAATATTCTTCTTACAATAGCAATAAAATAAATTAAATTTATTTAATCCGGATCGACAGCAGGTTTTCGCCGCTAAACAATCAGACTGACTCGGATTCACAAGGTAAATTAAATATGTAAGAAAATAACTATAAAATAATAATAAAGTCTTAGAAGTCTTCTCAAAGTATTTGTGCATAAATATGATATGCCTGATGTCCAGGTGTGTAGGATCGCCGATGATGGTGTCTCAGAGGTCATTGCCGAGGCTTTTTGTATAAATATAATATATTTGATGCCCAGGTGTGTAGGGTTGCTGATGATTGTATTCCAGAGGTCCTCTGCAAGGCTTTTAGCATAATTATGATATACGTGATGACCAAGTGTGTAGGATCACAAATAATGTTGGCTTACGGGTCCTTTCAGAGGCTTTTAGTATAAATTTATATACGAGCGTGTGCATTTATCGGTGCAAATTATAGATTTGATAAACATAAGTTTACGAACATATACATACATGCATTTTATATGCCACGGTAGTGACAATCTTTTCATGTGGCACATTGTAAGTATTATATTTCATCTTTATGAGATTAATTAACGGGGAAACATTAATTAGAACTTAGATGATTGCTCTTTAACAAAAAATCTACTATATTTATTAGAACAACAGAAACAACTACTCTGCGGAAACGGCCAGCTGTCGGACTCAATAGAAATCGACAATGGCGTACCCCAAGGCTCAGTGTTAAGTGTAACACTTTTTCTTATAGCTATAAATGCCATCACCAAAATAATTTTTGCTCCGATAAAATACAGCCTGTTCGCCGACGATTTTACACTATTCCTAATAGGTAAAAATCTAAAAACGACTCAAGAACTGCTCCAAAATGTGTTAAACAAACTTAAAGAATTCTCAGCTAAAACTGGTTTTAAATTCTCACAAACGAAATCAACAGTTACAGTATTCAATAGGAAAAATACAAGAAAAAATTAATTCAACTTAACACTCGGCGAAAATAAACTTAAAGTTGTTGATCATGTAAAAATTTTAGGACTAACCTTCGACTCGAAACTAAAATAGACAACCCATATAAAAAACATCAAGCAAGATTGTTTTAATAGACTAAATATATTAAAAATTCTGTCTTCAAAAAATTGGGGAGCCGAATACAATGTCTTAATAAAAACTTACAAAGCATTGGTCAGATCAAAACTTGACTACGGCTCAATCGTATACAATTCAGCCTCACAAAATACCTTAAAATTGCTCGATCCCATTCACAATGCCGGAGCAAGAATTGCTACCGGAGCATTCCGCACTAGCCCCGTTGATGCAATTCTAAGTGAAGCCAGAATGCCGCCTCTCCACATAAGACGAATTCAACTTAGTCTCTCATATGCGATTTCGATTGCCACTACACCAACAAATCCGGTCCACAAACTCACCTTTAATGATAATTACATAGATTTATTCAAGAAAAAACCCAGCCTCCCAAAACCATTTTACCTACGCGTCCTCGAACATCTAAAAACTAACAATATAAACCTACAACCAATTATACAGAGGAACCAATTCGAATTTCCACCGTGGAAAATCGAACCACCAATAATAATTGATGATGTCTTCCAGGGCTTTAAAAATAATCTAAATTCAAACACAATACTCGCTAATTTTGCTGACATCAAACAGAAATATAAAGATTACTTGTTCATATTCACCGACGGATCGAAGTCAAAAACAGGAACTGGAGGTGCAGTAATTTCAGCAGGAAACGAGTTACTATTTAAACTTCCAGATGAATTCTCAATTTTCTCAGCCGAAGCATATGCTATTCTAAAAGCTATAAAACTAACAAGACAACTGAAGGAAACCAAGATTTTAATAATTACTGACTCCAAAAGTGTCCTCAGTGCACTAAAAAATCAAAAATCAGAAAACACAATAATAAAAGATATAATACAGGAACTAATCCAAAAAAAAAACGACAAAATCATCACTAATATAAAATTTTTATGGATCCCTTCACATACTGGAATAGAAGAAAACGACAAAGTAGATGCGGCAGCAAAAAAAGCAGCACTTCTCCCCTTTGGAGTACAAAAAGTATCAATCTACCATAAAGAACTCAAAATACATGCTATAAATGCCACTGTAAATTTTTGGAATGGTTCTTGGAAAAAAATAGGCTCTCTAAAAATACATGAAGTTAAATCAAATTTTTACGAAAAAAATGAGGCTACTCAATTAAATAGGCAAAGTCAAGTAGCCCTGACCAGATTAAGAATAGGACATACCAATATCACTCACTGCCACCTTATTACTAAATCAGAACCGAAACAATGCGACTCATGCAACACGACACTCACAGTAAAACACTTATTAACCGATTGCCACAAATATCAAATCGAACGGATGAAATTCAATATATCTGCCGAAATGAAAGATATGTTTCAAAATAGAGAATCCTGCAACAACCTACTCAAGTATCTCCAAGAAATCAACTACCTACATCTTATATAATGTAAATTATCATATTTAATCTTTCTACCCGTATGTACTATCCAATACAATTATTGTACCACTATCGTAATGCAATGTATCATATCTCATATTGTAAAATAATGTAAAATATTCATGTGGTCACTAATAACCTCCCCAGGTGCATGTGACATTAAATAAATTAATAATAAAAAAAAAACTACTCTGCGGGTAAATACCCCTCCCAGCATTGGATTAGACTGTTAATTCATAAAATATGTAAATGTAATTAGCATTGAAAATTCAAACATTTTTCGTATTTATCCCGCAAGTTTCTCGTAAACTTGTTAAACGGATAAAAAATGTTACGTATTTAGTGTCTCATACACTCTTTAACAAAAAATCTACTATATTTATTAGAACAACAGAAACAACTACTCTGCGGGCAAATACCCCTCTCACCATTGGATTACACTGTTAATTCATAAAATATGTAAATGTAATTAGCATTGAAAATTCAAACATTTTTCGTATTTATCCAGCAAGTTTCTCGATGCTGTGAGGGGTATTTGCCCGCAGAGTAGTTGTTTCTGTTGTTCTAATAAATATAGTAGATTTTTTGTTAAAGAGTGTATGAGACACTCTAAAAACCTCGTCTACAATTTGCTGTTAGAAGTAATCATCTAAATTTTATCAAAGATAGACGTTCAAATCATTTTTAAGAAACGAATGTTCGTATTAACATCGTACAAAAATTCCAATCATTAACTAGAACGATAAAAAAAATAATTTTTGAGGATTTGTTTCTTAATTATATTAAAGTGAATCTTTTGAGAACTTTGTGGGTATTTTATACTACTTATATCTGAGCAAAACAAAAAAAAATTATTTTAAAATAGTTTTCCTGGAGTTTATTTAACCATATCTTTATAACGCTGCGCCACCATGAGCTGTCATTTTGCGTACATCCTACACTGAGAGAAAGGATTTCTTGTGGCAAATGAATCGTGCACTTGCGGAATCGAATTCTCACGTACTTGCCGCAAATGTTGAATTCTTAATAGATAAGTACTCGAACTTGAGAAAAGTCTGCACGAGTAAGATAAACAACAAAGATAACGTGCCGAATACGAAAGGTTATTTGAAGATTTTCTGACATATAATGGTGCTTTTCAAGCATTAGAATATAAAAAGATCCTATACGTAGACATAATCGTGGCAGGCGAAAACTTATACTAACACCTATCGGACATATAAACATCTTAGAAATATGAAAAATTCAGTTAACTTTAAAGTCAGGCGGTCAGCCGTTGACGTTACTCAAATACTCTGTTCTTAACTTTTAAGAAGAGCCGTTTAAGTGTTAAGAAATATTCATTTGACCGTATTCAAATCCACAAAACTTTTGCCGTAAAGAATCCTGCCTCTTAGTTTAGGGTGTAGGGGATCCAAATTTCGTTATAAACCAAAAAACGACGTTTTTTTCTTATATTTCATACTATTACCTTTTATATGGACCTAAAAAATGTTTTAAATATTAATAATTTACAAAATGGCGCCACATAGACTTTGAAACAAATTTTCTTTCATGGGGCCCCATTTTGTAAATTATTAATAATCAAATTTTAAAGGTCCATAGGTGGAAGTATGAAATATAAGAAAAAACTTTGTTTTTTGGTTTAAAACGAAATTTGTATCCCCTAATAGGATGTACGCAAAATACAGTTCAGCTACAAAATTCTACGACTTTTAATATTAAAGATATATTACTTAGCTTCAATTTCAGATGTTAGAAGTGTTCATAGAGTGATTGCCTTTCAAGTTATATTGACAAGTGCATGCTAAAATTAGAAATTTTACCCCTAGTCTCACTCGGGTTAATCAGAAGAGGGGTTAAACTTTCTGCAAATATATCACTATCGTTATTTTTGGCAAAATTCTCACCAAGTTCTTGAATTATTTCATTTTTCATTTCGTGTAAGCTTGCAAAAAACTGAAATTTCTATTTGTTTGATCAATAACTGCACCCTGCGGCTTCGCTCGTATAAACATGTTTATTTAGAGATTAAAACGAATAAAGACGCATGTGTACAAAATGCATATGAATATGAATATGTAGCTGTAGAATGTATTTAATGTGTATATGAATTTGTACATCTAGCTGTAACATGTTGTGTAGACTCTAAAAATCAGCTACTCGCTGCAAGTATATTCTGCTTCAAACAATTTTGAAAGAGGACACAATCGACTTCTGTTACCTGCAAGATAAAAAATCTATTCTCGGAAACTATAATATGTTTACAGTAACTAGATTTCCTTTTGAAGACAACAGAAATCGTTTGGGCTCTAAATGGAAATTATTTATACTTGCAGGAAGTAACTGATTTGTAGAGTGCATGTATTGTGAATGCATATGATGTCTAGCTGTAATATGTATATGTTGGCTAACCTTTATGTATATATATATGATTGTACAGAATTTTTTACTTGCACAAAATAAATATATTATCTTATCTTATCTTATGTATATTGTATATTCATATGTATATGTAGCCGTTATATGCATATGCATATGTATATTGCATATGCATATGTATATCTAGCCGTTATATGTATATGTATTATATATGTGTATATGTATAATATGTACGTATACATATATGTATATAATTGTGTATGCATATGTATGTCTTGCTATAAAATGTATACGTACATTGTATAAGCATATGCATATAGCTGTAGAATGTACATTGTCTAGAATATATATGTAATCATTAGGTATCTATAATTTCTATGTAGACTATGTATTTTTCGGCAAAACAACGTAAAGAATCGATTAAGTTTCATTAAGATATTGTAGTTTTTGCGTGATTCAATAACAAAGAAATCTCCAAAAAAAATAGAAAAAATTTGGTTTTCGTTTAGGCTGTTTTACATTTTTCTACAAAACTAAAGGAAATCTGTAAGTTCTATATGGCCCATGTGTTTCTCTCAAAAAACAACGAAGAGAATTGTTGAAGCTTTATTAAGATGGATGCAGTAGTTTTTGCGTGATTCAGTAACAAACAAATGACCAAAAATAGTGGACAATTTGAGTTTTTATATAAGGTATTTTACATTTTCCTGGAAAAATAAATCATTATATATGTAATTTCTATGTAGCCGAGGTGTTTCTCCACAAAAAACGACGAGAATCATTAAAGTTTTATTAAGATGCAATTATGACTGAACTGTGATCACTTTATTGACTTAAAAAGAGAGACTTCCGGTAAGAAATAGAATTTATTGAAAATGTATATTAATATAGAGAAAAATAATTTTAAAAAATGCATTTGTGGGAAAAAAGTAAATTTGCGAGAAAAAGTAGATTTGCGGGAAGCATATACTACTTTTATTTCACACTCGACCGATATGGCCACTTTTTGCCCCTGAAAATACGTGACCTGTGTATTTATCCGCAAATGAACGAAAAAAGTCGTTATAGCTTTATTAAGACAGGTGCAGTAGTTAGTTCATGATGCGGTAACAAACAAACATACAAACAAACAAACAAACAAATCAACAAACAAGCAAACAAACTTTCACTTTTATATATTAGTAAGGATTATAGTAAGGATAAGCTTGTTTTTTTTATTTAAGAAAAGTGAATCAATTATCACGTAAAAAATATTCAGTTTTAATTTATCTTCGTTAAAACTAGGTTTATCGTTGTAAAATACTTAGCTTGGTGTATTTGGTTTTGGAGTTTAGGGTTTACGATTTATCAGGTCGGCCAGGTCCAAACCAGGCTCTGGTCGGGAAACCTGATTTGTTCTCTAATAATGAAAACTTTAGTATTGCTCTCGAAGCCCTTGTTTCTAATAGCAAAATCACGCTCACTAAAACTCAATCTCCCTTATAGTTTTGAGAAATGAACAATCAATCGTATGGATTTTTTCCGATGTTTTTTAGATCAAAAAATAATATTTTACACGCAAACATAAATTTTTAAAATGGCGGAAAAAAATGAAAATTTTTATAAGTACGTCATTGGATTTGTCGAAAAACTATGTTAAAAAAATTGGGTAATTCACTCCCTGGTCATTTAATTATCACTAGGCTAAAATTTCACCGAGGTCACCCCTTAATATTATGATTACGTACAGTAGAGCGAGGTATCTTGGACATGCAGGGTGTCTTAATTGGACTACCACTCTATAATGAGTAGACTGCGGAAGTTTATTCAAAATAAAAATTTCGAAGTTAATTAATTAATAATTAATTACTAGTAATTGAATTAATAATTAATCTTTTAACTTTAAAATTTTTTGAAATCGATTAACTATTTACTAATGTATAAAATAGTATTTTTTTGTTAATTAATTAACTTTGACATTTTTATTTTGCATAAACTTCCGTAGTTTAATAATGAGTCTTGCAAGTTCTATACGGTATCTGATGTGTTAATTCTTCGGATCTTGGTTAGATCTACGGTACCAAGGCTCCAGATACCCTATAGTATTATTTTCGTATTCTGGCAATCAACTGAGTTCACATTTGTCGTATAATTTTTTAATATGATGGTTAACACCTGCAGCTGATTTTGCTAAAAAATGGCTTCAATCGCGATTCTGTAGTATTTATGACAAATTTATTAACATAATTGATTCTTCACAAATCGAAGATAATTATATTTACAATGAAAATAGTGATACTTAACCCATAATATACTGTACACAATATTATAGTTAGGAGTAATCTTTGAAATGTATTATATCCCGGAAATAGATTTTTCTGTTATATACTTTTATTCACAGGGCCAAAAAAGAATAATAGTTTTCGAAATTATTGAATCAAACTTGGTAAAAATATGTGAACTGGCTAATTTATTATCAATTTTCCATCAGGATGATTATTATCCTTTTATTTATCTTTTATTTATCACTATTTTCATTGTAAATATAATTTTCTTCGTTTTATAAAGAATCAATTATGTAAATAAATTTGTTAAAAAACTCCAGAATCGCGGTTGAAGCCATTTTTTAAGCAAAATCCGCTACAGGTGTAAGCAGTCATATTAAAAAATTTTACGACAAATGTTAACTGATTGCCAGAATACGAAAATAATGGAAAGAAGCTGCATGCAGATCGTAAGGCAAAGCCGAGAGCACTCGAGTGAGCGTTACACTGCGCGCGGCCCGGCCGGCGCATTGTAGCGGCTGACCGCCGCGCTCTAAAACTCAAACTACTCCAGTTTTGAATATTTTCGGTTCAAAATTTGTTTACAGGTTTCTGATAACATTCCGAACAATCAATCTCATGGATTTGTCTCAATGTTTTTTAGATCAAAAATTCAAAAACGAAATGAAAAAAATATTTTTGAAAATGGCGGAAAGAATTTTTTTTCATTTGTTTTAAGTACGCCATTATATTTGCCGTGAAAAAATATTTTGAGAAAAAAAACTTCTGAAAAAAAGTGAGCTGAAATTTCACCCGGGCCTTAACAGTGCAAAAGTGCCCCTATGATTAATTTTGCCAATCTACTAGTTTCAAATCCAAATATTTACTAATTTTTAAGTTTACAATGTATTGATGTATTAGTTAGATACACACAAAAAGAAATTGAAGAATTTTTTATTTTTTGTGGATAGAAAAATTGATGAATTATCGTAAATTTTTTATAAAATAAATTTCAATGTTCACGTTATAGAAGAAAGTTCACTTATCCCAGTTTTGTTGACTTATTTAGGGAGAGATAAATTTATTTAAAAAATAGTTACTGGCTACCGATGATAAATATCCAGCTCAAAAATAAAATTAATAAAATCGAAATGTGTATAAAATTCTTATTGGAAGCTTTTTTAATCTTTCTTGTACCTACATATGTATAAGTCTTTGAAACGAAGCAATTTTTAGATAAAAAAAATTAATTTCTTATTTCTCTATTTCTATTTCTTCGTTTTTCTCGAGCTTAAATTGTTTACAACTTTTATAACTAATTAATTTTACAGTGCCAAACTTTCGCACAATAACTTTAATGATATTTAACGATTTTACATAAATGTTAAAAAGCTAAATGTACGAGGTCTGTCCCAAAAGTATCCGACCTACCTCGATTTCTCGGCGCTTGATTTATTCTTCGTCATCCGGGGGGTGGCATCCTTCAAAGTAGTCCCCATTTGATTGAACAAGACGCTCGTATCGATGTTTCCACTTATTAAAGCACTCTTGAAAGTCAGACTTCGGAATCGCCTTTAGTGCATTCGTCGCATTAGTTTCAACAGTCTGTTTATTGTCGAATCGATGTCCTTTAAGCGGCATTTTCAGGATCATAACCATAAACCCATGACTCATCACCAGTAATAACCTTTTTAAGAAAGTTTTCATCACTATTAATCATTTCCAAATTGTCCTGAGCGATTTCTAATCGAAGGTTTTTTTGCTAGTCTGAGAGCAGTTTCGGGATGAATTTTGCACACACACGAGTCATTCTCAAATTCTCGGTTAAAATTCGCCAAACAGTACTTTTTGGTATTCCAAGTTCATCTTCCAGTTCTCTCACAGTCAAACGACGATCTTGTTCAACTGCGACACGCACACGCTCGACATTATCCGACGATGTTCCCGTCGAAGGTCGACCAGAACGAGGATCACTGTCAACAGATGTGCGGCCACTTTTGAACCGCCTATACCACTCTTTTATTTGTGTTTTGCCCATATACTCATCTTTAAAGGCCTTTTGCAACATTTCAATAGTTTCCGCACAACTTTTACCGAGATTAAAGCAAAATTTTATGCAAATTCGCTGTTCGGTTCGTTCTGCCATTTTTAGCAATAAGCAAATTGCGATGAACGCAAAAAAGTCGTTGTAAACAAATACTAACTGTAGTAGATTGACAGATTGCGACACAGAAATGGCAGGGCGTTACTAGAATAACAGCGAGACATAAATTTGTAAATGGTTTTCCTAGTTTGTCATATTAACAAATAATTTGTATCTGCATTCATATTCATATTCATTTTAGGGACGTATATGCAAAAAGTCGTTATCAACATCATCCTTTTATTCATTCTATGTACAAATTGTTTTTATAAAATTGATTTTTATAAAAATATACAATAAATTTTCTAAATATCGAGCCTTAGAATAATATAAGTTTATTTTATTTTATTTGAATAAGCATACTCTTGTCGTTTATTCTTAACATTTTCTGTAAATATTAACTTAATTTAAACATAATCATGAAATTGAACCAGTTCATCAAGATTTATTAAACAAATAATTTCGGAACAAATATAATCTTAGAAACAGAATAATGTTTCTTATATTTTAGTAAACCTTATTGTTTGTATTCCTTTTTTACAATATTAAACATTTATATATTACAATTTATGCACAAATGAATTCCAATTTTGGAAGCTCAAATCTTGAATCAAATTAATTTTGCAACTAATATTTTTGCATATATATTATGCGTATTTCTCCACAATACAAACAAACAACACAGAACATCGTGTTGTTTGTTATACGAATTAAAAAATTGTCAAAAATGACCTATGATACATTAATTAAAACCCTTTAAGACCCATAGTGCGATGTCTAAATCACATAGGATTTAGAAGGAGAGTGTCCCACCTGTGGGACCCAATTATCTATGAGGGTTTGGGAGGTGCTTTCGGGTACCCAAAAATGAAGACCAATACTCATATATTGTTCCAATGGTCCCTTGTTTTCGACATATGAGCTATTTTAATCCAAATATGAGTTATTTTGATGAAAAATGATACCTCTACTTCATATAATTTCTATGTAGTACTATGTAGTATTCAATCTTTGATGCTGCAAAATCGTTCAAAAATTTTTGATGCTTTAATTTAAGCTTTGTTTTGAACAAAAATATTAATTTAGTCTAAAGCAATTAACAATTGAAGATGGTGATTGAAAATGCATGAAAAATCAACGAATTTAAAAGATATAAATTTCCTCGAATATTTATGTATTTTCATTCACCATATTCAATTATCAATAACTTTGGACAAAATTGATATTTTTTTACGAAACATAGCTTAAATAAAGCTTTTTTCGCCTACTTCTATTTACTTTTTGAACGTTTCTTCCAGCATCAAAATTTACATAGCAATATTATGAAGTACAGTTACCATTTGTCATTAAAATAACGCATATTTGGAGTAAAATAGGTCATATCCCGAGAACAACGGCCCATTGGAACAAAATACGGATACTGGGCTTCATGTTTGGGTACCGGAAAGCACCTTCCAAAACCTCATAATTGTTTTCCACAGATGAGACATTCACCTTGTTAGAGACCTTTTCCAGAATAATCAAAGCTGATATGTTAGGTTACCAACAAGCTTAAAATTTTCAATTCTGCCTAGAAATCATTAGTATCACTTAGATACAAAAGAAATATGTGTATTATCACCGATCCAGTTTTTCATTCTGTGAGTTCCCGGAAAAACGAGTCCACTTTCTATGTTTTCGAGTTATTAAGGTTCAAAGTTTTTATTTTCCATTTAAAATAATGTTAAGAAAATTCATAAATAGTAGATTTGGTCACTTATTTTCATACTTTCCTAATTTTTTGCATTTATTTCTGAAAATATACTATATAAGGATACCAACATTGCTCGAAACTCAATTTTCAAAAAAAATGGACTTACGTCGTTTTTCAGGGAATCCACAGAATTGTTCTTATAAAAACGTAACTTGTTGGTAATTCTCAGACTTTTTATATAGATTTTCAGTCATTAAAAAATTATTTTATTATTATTATTTATTTTATTATTTTTAAAAAATTGTTATTGTCGTAGATTGAAACTTGCGTAAAGTACTATGATTTTCATCACTTTTCTTGAAATGAGCAAAAACAGACAAGTTTTAAAAAAAAAATTTCAGGTAACCTTTTCAATGAAATCGTATAAATAATGTGAAAATTTCCTGAGAATATTATTTCGAGAAATGTTCTTTTTGTAATGATATACAAAGTAAAAAATTTTTCATAAATTTATGGTCCATATATTAAAATAAAATTTAAAAGTATGATCATCAATATATTTATACAAATTCTACTTTTGAAAATCACATTTCTGAGTTGTTGATTTTATACTTAAAATTAATTTTTAAGATATTTTAACACTTTTGATGCTGACAATGTATAAGCATTTTCTTTCCCACAGTGCTATGACGTTTTTACCATAATTTTTTATTGTAATTTTAATTAGAGCTTATTATAATTACAATGGATCCAATTCTAATATAAGACGGTACATTTTTTAAAGTCCATAAATTAAGAAAACCATTGCTAAAGTCATAAATGCATATTTTAATGATATAAATACCATAAAAATGGTCAATTTTGTAAAATATTCATGAGCCACATATGTATCATGTAGCACCAGGGAAAAAACGTATAGCAGTAAAAGTATTAGCTAAAAAAAACTGGAGTTTCTCAACTCGGCCACTATTTGAGTCTTAAACATCTTAAAGTTAAACTATCATTTAGCTATAAATAAGTTTAAATATACTTGGAAAACATAAACTTTTAACTAAGCTATCTGAGATGAAAGTTTACAGCAGAATTAAAAAGTGTCTTTAATTAAAAATCAATGGAAATAAATTTACTTAACTCTAAGGTGTATTGTATTTTATAGTACATACGATGTCTTTCATGAAAAGAAAAACTTAATAATCTGCAGCATTGCTTGCCAAGTAATCGCGACGACCAATGTTTGAAGCTTGTTTGTTTTGAATTGCCTCCAATTTGGGACATTCTGTAATTCTGTGACCAAGACCACCACAATAACTGCAACCTTGTTCGTCTATAAAACAAAATAACTTTATATAATATTGTTATTTTTATTTTGTTACAATATAAGTAAAAAACATTAATTTTACCTCCGACATTGAGGTACTTCTCGTTTTCTGAACATAACTCCAGCAAGAAAGGTGGAACCTTTTGCTTAGATTCTCTCAACAAATGTTTCAAATCAAGAAGAACAGATTCGTCATTGGCCTTATTAATGAAAGTCGTTGCAATTCCAGTATGACCAGAACGACCAGTTCTACCAATTCTGTGAACTAAAGAAAATATGTTAAAAAATATTACATTTCTAACATTATTAAATAGAAATATTTACCATAATTTTCCACGTCATCTGGCATATCATAATTAATAACATGTTGAATGTTAGCAAAGTCAAGACCTTTTGACGCTACATCTGTAGCAACCAGAACATCTTTCTTGCCAGCTCTAAATGCTTCTACTGATCTTGATCTCTCTTCCTGGTCTAAAAAAGAAAAATAGTTTGAATGTTAAAAACCTTCTTAAACTTAAAAAAATGATGAGTTCAAGTGAAATAAATTTTTACCTTTTCCACCGTGTATAGCAACTGCTTCAACACCTTTTAGTAAAAGATATTCATGAATTGCATCAACGTCTTGTTTCTTTTCAGCAAATATAAGAACTGGAGGTGGTGTCTTTTTTAGACATTCTAAAAGATAAACAATTTTCGCTTCTTGTTTTACATATTCAACTTCTTGAATAACATTCATAGAAGCAGCTCCAGCTCTTCCAACATTGATTGTTACAGGTTTTACAAGAGCTGAGCGAGCAAAGTTTTGTATCTTCTTTGGCATAGTAGCTGAAAACAGCAGTGTTTGTCTTTGACCCTAAAACAAGAAAAGATACTTATTACGTTTTTCAGTGATAGACAATAATATAATTGATATCAAAAGATATTTGTGTACATACTTTGAAAAATGAAAAAATTGTTCGAACGTCTTCTTCAAAACCCATATCAATCATTCTATCTGCTTCATCCATACAGAGGTATCTACAAACACTAAGTTTCACCATTTTCTTATCTAACATATCCATCAATCGTCCTGGTGTAGCAACCATTATGTGTACTCCTCTAAAAATTAAACAAATGATAAAAATCTATGCTATCCACAATATTGTAATAAATTTTTATTAAATTTGTTTTTCATTTAACATACCTTAATAAATATTTCATACTCATATGTTTTATAAAGTAGAATTTTTTAATAAGGTAGTAAATGAGGAAACAAACTAACCTGTTGATTATATCTAAAGATTCTGATACAGGAACTCCGCCAATAGCAAGACAACAGCGTATTTCAGGACAGTTGGCATGCCTTAAACTATTTGTATAATGTTGTATGATATCATAAGTTTGTTTCGCTAACTCTCTGGATGGACATATAATTAAACCTACAGCAAGAAGTAAAATGATTAGAAGTTATGTATATTCTTTTTAATTTTAAAATAAATTATCAAAGAAATGCTAAATTACCATATGGTCCTTCATTGTTACCAAAAGGCAAAGCAACTTCTTGCTCAAGGCAAAACATAATTAGTGGCAAAACAAAAACCAAAGTCTTACCACTGCCAGTAAAGGCAATACCTATAATATCTCTTCCTGATAATCTGTAATTTATAAACAGAAAGATTTCAATTAAAGCATAAGTCAAACCTTTTTAAGTTTAAAATACAATAACATACACTGCAGGTATTCCTTGTATTTGTATAGGAGTTGGCTTTGTAATTCCTTTCTGGTCCAAACCAGCCATTATTCCCTTATGGAACTTCATTTCTTTGAATCTTCGTAATGGAGGAGGAACATCTTCACCTTCAACTGTGATACCAAATTTTGTTCTTATCCTTTCATGCCTTACTTCATCCATAGATAGTATGATTCTTGGTGGTTTCCAGCTCGTTTTAATGGGATCTGTATATTCTATACCCTTGGCTAATTCAGCAACTCCCATTAAAGCTTTATTTTCAGCAACACTTTCCAAAATTTTTTCCTCCTCTTTCAGTTGCTTTTCCATTGCACTTTCTTTTTTTGCTGTTGAAGCAAAAATTTTGTTATATATTATATTTTTAGATCAGTTAATTAGCAAATTTAAATATTCACATTGTCTCTTTCTATAATTTGGATACCTTCCGCTAATTTCTTTAATTCTGTATGTTGATCCAAAAGGGAAATGTTGGACTTCCTTCCCCATACTTGTATATCTTCATCTTCCCCATCATCTCTTTCATTTTCACTGCTACTTTTTCCTGTGCCATACATACCATCTTCTTTTAATTGACCAAGTCTTCCTAGTTTAATAAGTTGCTGTTTTTTTCTTTCTTTTACAGGAATGTATGGAACATAATCATCATCAGACTCTGAGTCTTTATCGCGTTCTTCTCTTCGATACCTCTGATTAAAGAAGTATAAAATTTAATACTCACATTATGAGTTATTGTTATTACTTTATATAAAAAATATTAACAAACCTTTGATGACACAGAAGATTTTCTATCTGATGTACTCATTTTGTATTATTATTGCTTATTTACATGAACATTCATTTATAAATAATAACAGAGACATTTGCTCCAAAAGTATCTTAAAAACATTTACAAATTTTAATTAACTAGGTATATATACACTCTAAAAATGTCAAGGTACTCAGCATGCAGCTGACTGCTGAGTGATCTTTTACAAACTACTTTATATGGTCTAATAAGCAAACTACGGTCAACCTAACCTTACTTGTTTTGCATTTGGGGAGTGGGTTGTGGGTGACATCTCATATATAAGTGTATATACATATATGTATGTGTATAGTATTTTGTATTGTTAATTTGTGATTATACTTAAATGCAAAATATATGTAAAATTATTAAACTTTTATATTAATCTAAATAAAGTATAAGTTTCTATAAAGTTTCTCACAAATCAAGCAAAAAGGACTCCTTATTTTCTGCCGCTTTTAAGGTTAAATTTACAAAACCGTTTAAATATCGACTGTGAACAAATTTAGGGTGTGAAGATAGCCATCTATAAAGATATGACATACTTATGAGCCAATCACTGCATAATTACAGGGAAATAATTAATTCAGTACAGTACAACCGCTAACATGTTGTGAAGTACGCGCATAACCTCTTTCGGTCCCTCCCCAAGCGACGTAAATATAAATATTGATCAAACTCCAAAATCCACCTAAGTAAATTAGAACTGGTTTTTACACCTTTGTGCACGTGACTGTACACTAATTTTCACGTTTATAAAATGTTTGAATCAATACAAACAATATATTAAAATTTGCGTCGATATAAATTAATAAACAGTGTAACTCAAGCTTATTTTTAACATAGATAATATATAAACAGTTTATTGTTTAGAAAACAGAAAATGTTCAAGAACACGTTTCAAAGTGGTTTTCTGTCAATCCTTTATAGTATAGGCAGTAAACCATTGCAAATTTGGGATAAAAAGGTCAGAAATGGACACATCAAACGAATAACCGACAATGATATTCAAAGCTTGGTTTTAGAAATTCTTGGTAGTAATGTCAGTACAACATACATTACATGTCCAGCTGATCCTAGAAAAACTTTAGGAATCAAATTACCATTTCTAGTCATGATTATCAAAAATCTGAAAAAATACTTTACTTTTGAAGTACAGGTAACCATTTTTATTCATATGTAAATACTGTTTATTACTTTAAAAATTGTTTTAAAGTATATATTTACAAAACATTTTTTAACAACCTCTTCAAATTATTTGAATGTTAAAAATGCATGTATTTCATGCTTTATTAATAATTATTCTATATGAGATATATTACACTTTGTTCATTATTATGAAATTGCAAATAAATAATAAAAGAGATTTAGCAAAGATACTACTTTTTTATATTACTTTTCTTATCATTACATTTGAATTTATTTAAAAAATTTATTATTTTAATTTACATTGATTTTAAATTATTCACATAGGTATGTATAATTAAACATTGCAAAAATATAGCTATAAATATTATTCCAAATCTTAATTTCAAAATTTGTTAACCAGTTTTTATTTTTGTTTTCAGATTATAGATGATAAAAATGTCAGAAGACGTTTTCGAGCAAGTAACTATCAGTCTACAACGAGAGTCAAACCATTTATTTGTACAATGCCAATGAGACTCGATGATGGATGGAACCAAATACAATTTAACTTAGCAGACTTTACACGTCGAGCATATGGTACAAATTATGTAGAGACTTTAAGAGTGCAGATTCATGCTAATTGCAGAATCCGAAGAGTTTATTTTTCAGATCGACTTTACTCTGAAGATGAATTGCCTGCTGAATTTAAATTATTCTTGCCGATTCAGAATAAGGCTAAATGTTGACCTCTCACAGGCTGTATAGGGCTTTTATTTTATTTTTCATTTGATAGACAATTTTAACTTATATAAAAAAATTCAAAACAGTACACAATAAAAGTAAACTCAAGCAATTATATGTGACTGAGTGTCGCTGATACTCAACCTTTACAGTAATAAAGTTTACCAACTACCATATCACTTTTTTTGTTGTTAGTTTTGTAATCAGTGATTTGTTATTTTTAGTACATACATTATATTCTATATATAATAATTTATATTAGTACAGAAAAACGTGTAGAATACATCAATGGAAACAATAGTGCTCTGATAGCATGTCTTTTATATATTTAATTTTAGTAATACGTATGTAAGTATCTGAAACACGAATGGAAAGAAATGAAAACCATATGTATTAATCAAACTAGATGTACTGTGGAGCATTTAGATAAATCTTTTGTTGTCAGTAAGTGCCTTGTCCTCCGCACATATTATAATACAGACTTTGGACATTAAAAGATAAGTACTTAATGATTATATGAAAAGTTTTTCACAAACAAAGATAATACCTAAAATCTTTGCTATACATTATAAATAATATACTTCAGAAATAAAAAGTTTTGTATATCACTCGTATTTTATTGTTATAGAGATAATTTTAAAATGTAATCCATATCCTACAATCCATATCTGTTCACAATTGAATCATAAAAAATAATCATGATCAATCATGCAGTTTTTAATAGTAGGTTACAATTTTAAATAATTTATTTATCACATAAATAAAGTGCATTGAAATAATTAAGCATAGATTTGCTAAAATTTTAATTTATATGTCGGCTTTAATAGTAAAGCTAAATGTTGATGAATAGTGAATAAAATAAAAATTGGATTAATTTTATTCACCTTCTACTAACCCTAATCCGAAAAAGTGGTAATTACAAAATTTATAAAACTAAATTGGTTAATTACGTGAAATTAATTTTCAAAAAGATAATTAATTTTCTTGTGCAAGATTTTTCTATATATCACCATTCATTTAAAATACGTTAAAAAACGTACGAAAATATAAAAATGTCCGACATCCAATAGTTTCTAACGGTTTGTTACGTTTATTTATTTACGTTTTCTTACGTTTCATTACTTTTTTTATTTTCACTAGGGTATGCAGGAAAACATAATTTTGTAAATGATTGGTTATATTTGAAGATGGTTCATTGATATTTAAGATAATTGTTATAATACGGATTTGATAACATTCCAAGTTATTGTTATTTATTCTAGATAAAAAAATTTTTTTTCGTTTTAGATGATTTGTTACTTTTTAGAACGTTATATACTTTGATATCAGTCCTCTTTTTAAAAAGAGTTGTTTTACTAAAAAAAAACTGCTGCCAATTCATTAGCACTTAGCTTCCTCAAACTAAATTAATTGTTCTAATATAACATTTTTTGATCTAATAAATTAATCTTAAATTGCTATATCTCCTTTTAATTAGAATCTCAAAAAATGTGTGCTTATTTATCGTTGATGGTTTATCAAAAGATAATTTTTTATTACAAGTATATACACATTTAGTTTAAATTACATTTTCCACGTCTCTTTAGAAATACTGTTGCAGGCGCGTTGGGTTTATAATTATTAAAAATTTCCCTTTTTAAAGAAGAAGCTTTGTGTTCCTTTTTTCATTAAAATTTACTTTTTCTTTTAAATTTTAAAATTCTTTTTATTTTCAATTTTCATAAAAATACGAAAATTGAAAAAAAATGATATAAACTTAAATATCTTGAAAATTAAAGAACTTCATGGCCTAAAAACAAAAATCAGTTAAGCGATTGGAAAAAGTTACCTTTTCGGAAAGTTTTAGATATAATGCCGTTGTTTTGCTACATCATACATTTCCGAGATTTAACCGTTTAAACTAAATATGACGTTTTCGTTTATAACAAAAGAAAAGAAAGTGTCGATTCATAATATGCGATGATTTTTTAAATGTAATTACACTAAATTTATCATAATATTTCTAACATATCCAAAAACTTGAGAAACTAATATTCAAAGATCGAAATACCGTTATAAAATAAAAACAATTAAATAAATCTTAAAATTGCTTTTTAATTTTGAATCTTCATTTAAAACATTAATTTTTCGTCGATGTCCATGGGGAAAGTATTACGCTAAAGTAGAGTGAGACTTCACTCTAATTAAAAGTGAAAGATTTCCACTCTAATATTAGAGTTATAAAAATCCAGTCTAATTAGAGTGATTTATTTCACTCCAACGGGTTTAGCGTATAGTTAAATCGTTCGTACGTATCATTTTTACTTAGATTTATAAGAAATAATACATAAAAAATACTGATATACATTATTACATTAATCTTCGAATACCTTTTCAATCAATATTTCAAAATATCAGTGGAAAAGTTATAAAAAAATCAGAAATATCACCGTTTATAAGTAGTTTTATACTCTTTCAAACGCAAAATGAAACTATCATAGAACCCCCCTTGGCTCAGTGGGTAAAACGCTTGCCTACCGATACAAGACGCTCAAGCAGTCGAGGATTCGATTCCCGGTGAAAATTCTCGAGAATTTTTTCTTCGAGTTTTTCATCGGGAGAAGATCTCCGACTACGCATAGTGCTTTGATGCAGGACGTATGCGCCCATATAGCCTCCTCAAAAGTGTCTGAGACGCTAGTAAACAGGTGATGGGTTTGGCTCGACCACCATCGCATAACACAACAAACAAGTATATAAAATACAAATGTAAAATATAAAATCACATATGCATTGTGACATATCGGAGTCCCAAAAAGAGGGGACGCATGTCCATTAAATACCAAGAAAGAATTAAAGAATTAAACAATCATATTATTTCTAAAATACAAAAATAATTTACTTTATCGATTTCAGAATATCGTAAAATAAAGAAATTATTGTAAAACAAAAACGGATTGATAAATTTCAAAATTTCTTTTTAATTCACAATCTTCATTAAGAAACGAAAGAAAAAGACCTTAATTTGCAAAAAATAACCGCGCCGTTCTCGAGATATAAACGATAAAAAAAAATTAAAACAAAAACATAACCTCTAATAACTCTGAATTTAAAAGTCGATATAATCTAGGCTTCTAACAGTCTCAAGAGATAGTAAAAAGGTACCTGTCTGGAAATATTCGGAAGGAATAATTACCTTTTTCTCAAGTTATCCTTCGTCAAAAAAGCAAACGATTTTTTTTACAAAATTATTTTTTACTTGATAAAAGAAAAGGTTAAACCCTGGTAGAAAATTAACGAGTCGAATTACTTAAGATATCAACGATTAGCTAATCTCGTTAGCTAATCTTAGCTAATATTAAGGATAAAATCAAGCTTAGGATTCGCTAAGAGATCTAAATTATACAGATAAAAAAATTGCAGTATATAATTAAAAATATTTTTTATTTATCACGTACATCAAATCAAAAGCGCATGCTCCAATTTAATTCTCAGCAAAATACAGCAGACCGTTACACCGCGTCGCATATATATTAAATCGGAGTTGCAATTTATTTCGGAGTCTCATCATTGGATTACACGTGATTTTTTTTTGTGTTAAAAGCCCTAATTTATTTATATTGTTAATTTTTTAAAGCAATTGAGTAATTTATTAACTATAATTGTTAGCAAACGCAATATTTTCAAAAAATATAAATCATTTAATAACCTAAAAATGATGTAACGATCAACGGACTATAACCAATTTATAGTGTCATATACGAGGGTAGTTCAATAAGTCTTTAGAATAAAGTATAAAAACAATTTTTTTTGGGTAAATTTTTTGTTATTTTTCAACATAATCTCCTTGGAGCTATATACACTTGGTCAATCGCTTTTTAAGTTTTTTTAATCCTTCAGAAAAGTGCGTTTTCGGAAGTTCCTCAAAATAAGCACTTACAGAGGCAATGACGTCTTCGTTGTCCGTAAATCTCTGTCCACCGAGCCATTTTTTCAAGTTTGGAAATAAGAAAAAGTCACTGGGGGCTAAATCTGGTGAATACGGTGGGTGTTCGACCAATTCGAATTTTAGTTCTTCAATTTTAGCCATTGAAACGAAGCATGTGTGAACTCGGGCGTTGTCGTGATGAAAGAGAATTTTTTTCTCGCCAAATGTGGTCGTTTTTTTTTAATTTCTTCTTTCAGCTGCTCTAATAATGATGCATAATACTCACCAGTAATTGTTTTACCCTTTTCCAAGTAGTCAATAAGTATAATACCACGTGCATCCCAAAAAACTGTAGCCATAACCTTACCAGCTGACTTTACGGTCTTTGCCTTCTTTGGAGCTGGTTCGCCTGTGGAAATCCACTGTTTGGATTGTTCCTTTGTCTCAGGAGTGTAGTGGTGTATCCATGTTTCATCCACAGTCACAAATCGACGAAAAAATTTCTCAGGATTCCGACTTATGCGCGCCAAAAGAGCCTCAGAGGCGACCACTCTATTGCGTTTATTCTCAGCTGAGAGCAAACGCGGCACCCATCTTGCCGATAGCTTTTTCATGGCTAATTTTTCATGTAGAATTGAAACAACTGCACCTATAGATATCCTTGTGGCCTCAGCTAACTCACGCACTTTTAATCTTCTATCCTTCAACACCATATCGTGGATTATATTGATGATTTCGGGAGTAGTTGCTTCTACGGGCCTTCCTGAACGTGGTTCGTCACTTATTGATGTACGACCACGCTTAAATTCATTTACCCAGTTATAAACCGTTGCTAAGGCAGGGGCAGATGTGCCATGAACTGAGTCCAATTCATTTTTTATCTCATATGGAGTTAAACCCTTTAAATGAAAATGTTTAATTACCGCTCTGAACTCGTTTTTTTCCATTTTTCTTAACAAGCAATTTTTTTTTTCTTCAATTGGTTATAAAAACACGTAAACTCAGAAGATGTGGACTGTGACTGCACCATATATCTAGTCGGGAGTGGTGCTGACTGAAAACAGATGATTTGGAGCGATTCGCGCGCCATCTGTTGGTCATTCTAAAGACTTATTGAACTACCCTCGTATCTAACTAATATAGATGTTAAGAGTACAAAAAAACATGAAACTAAAAAAAATTTCCCCAAAAACCCCTCGCGCGACTTAGTATTGAACGTTTCAAAGTAAACGTTCTTCAGACGAAACGAAACAAACTTATATATATTTTGTGTAGAATTGTTGTTCGCAAAAGCGCGAAAACGTTTTACTTCACCATAACGCGGGATATTTATTTACAAAGTGGGGATAGATTTGAAAGCTGAATGTACATACATTTTAATCATTTATAATTAAACACTTATTATCAAATAGTTACTCTGATAACTAAACTTAATCGATTCATTATTAAATTACTTCTGAATATATTTTTTAAATTAACGAGTTTTTAACTAGTCCGTAACGAAAAAACGTCGCCAGGTACCGGGCTTTTTAGCTAATTCCTTAAGGATATATTAACTAATCCATATAAAATTACTTAAACAATAGCTAAGAACTCCTTAACGTTTCTACCAGAGGGAAGGCTTGAAAGTTTTAGAAAATATTCTTATATATATTCTTAATCACCTCAAATTTTTTCAAAAAATTTCCATGTGTTATTTCCCAGATATCACCGTTTAAACAAAACACGACGTTTTCGTGTATAACAGAAAAGAGAACGTCGCTTATTTCAAATTTCGGGTCGGCAATGATACGTAATTTTATGCTCTTTCAAATGCATAAAAATTTAATCGATGATATTATTTCAAACATACCTAAAAATCCGAAAAACTAAAACTCAAAAGTCGAAAAACCGCTAAAAAACAAAATACATAAAAAAACAACAAATATTTTTTTATGACACGTGTATAAAAAAGACCATTTTCGGTGTCTATAAAGTGGAGCGAAAATAGAGTTTTTAGCGTCAGAAATAAAGTGGAGCGAAAATGAGTTTTGCTCCATTTCCTTAATAAAGCTACAAATATTTAAGAACTTTGAAGAAAAGTCAATCCACTTTGTAGTCGACAGAAAATGGTCTTCTTTATAATATGCACTTTTTATAAAAAATACGGTGCACAATAAAGGGCGAATAATAGGCTTTTTCAGACTCTGATGATGATTTGAGCAAAATCCCACTTTCGCGACTAGTTGTACAATATATGTACTAATTTTCAGCCCCTTCCTTTAAAAATAATATATTACGCATCTAGGGAGGAAAAGTATTGCCATCGGCTCGGGTGGCAATTTAGACGTGCTATGGGGTAGCCATTTTTCCTCCCGCGGTGCGCATACTATTTTTCACCATACGCGGGCCGAAAATGACACATTTCAGTTTCGGAACCGGGAGGAAATGTGGTACTTTCGGCCAGGGTATGGTGAAAAAAACAATTTTGTTGAGCCCTAGATCATTAATTTTGACCGTGAATGTTCTGAGCAATCTTCACACACACACACACACACACACACACACACACACACACGCGCACGCACGCACGCACGCACGCACGCACGCACGCACACACACACACACACACACACACACTAAAGCCGACCAATCACAGTCATTCCGATAAATCCGTTTCGGCTTTTACAAGCCGATAGCCACCAGTCGCTCATTTTAAATTTGTTCAATTTGTTATGTAAATATATAAATACGAGATACATAAAACATCTCATGCTTGTAATATTTATCATAATTTAAAGGGGGCATACAATAAAATCATTTTAAAATGAACATTAATTAGTTGTGACAATTTTGATGGTTAATGCCATTGAATTCCGGTTTCGATTTTAATCCCCTACCGTCAAGGACCCAGTTCCCGATCAGTTAAGGCACGTCGTCACGTTATTTGTTATGTCAAAGCGTAAAGATGAGGTATTCATGGAAAATGAATTTTCTAATAACAAATGTAACTGTTAATCTTTAATATAAAATTGAAAAAATACATAAATAATCAAAATTAAGTTAAATATAAAGACGCAAAGAAAAAATCTGTGGGAGCAATTCCTGATCACTTGAGGGTTGTATGGAAGTAGTTTCTGATCATATCAAGACCCAATTCCTGATCACAAATATTATTGCCGCATAAGTATTTTACATGATAAACAAAAACTTATTAAGCAATACTAATACAGTAGATATACTAAAATATAACATTTTTTGGTTCTGTGATTATAAATGTGAAACTTAGGCGAGGTAAAAGTGTTCGGTTATTCATACTCTGTCTACTGCACGATATAGACTCACGTGCGAGCGTATATTATAACCTATAAATGCACATAGTGTTGTGATTTATTGTCACGTTTTCTGCGACTTTAGCATGATAAATTATTTACGCATGGATTAAAACTACTTATAGAATTGTTATTACAAATATTTGTGTATTTTAAGATTTTTAAACACACATAAAACATGTTATTAATACTGATCAGGAATTGGGTAAACGATAAGAATTTGGACCGTATTTCTAATCACACGTATTTACAAATATCAATAATATTTTATATGAATGTTTTAAGTGATTTATACGACTAAACTGTTGAATAACTTAATTACATAAATGTAAATTTCTTTGCATGCTCACTTGTAGTCAACTGCAGTAAGATGGTGTCAATTATGATGTTGCCAACAACGTCCAACTTTAACATTTTTTATCTTAAAAATGTATTTTACTAGTAACTTTTAAAGTTCTTTTATATGACTACGAAATAGTTTACTATTACTAATTATTTTTTTAAAACAAATTTTGTATACATTAAAGTCAAAATAGTAATAAATGTAACCAAATGATCAGGAACTGGGTACTGATTAGGAACTGGGTCCGTGACGGTACTGTCACATGAAGTATCTTTTCCGGAAATAAGCGTCATCCTAACCTCACTTTCGATCACTAATAATCCAAATTATATTAAACTCAAGTGAATTTAGCATAAGATTATACGAGAAAGTTACTATCAAATATATTTTCATATAAAAAAATGCTTTTTGTACGAAAGTTTTAGAAAAAATTGCTTAGATGCAACAATATGCTTCATGGGACATATGGGGGTTAAAATCGGAACCGAAACTGTCGATTTTCCGGAAAGGCTGTATTGGTC
Organism: Gastracanthus pulcherrimus; assembly: GCA_949152435.1. Lineage (NCBI taxonomy): Eukaryota > Metazoa > Arthropoda > Insecta > Hymenoptera > Pteromalidae > Gastracanthus > Gastracanthus pulcherrimus. The sequence goes on along the minus strand of OX424576.1, from coordinate 39,502,149 downwards.
GGCCATTCCGACTTTGCTATTCCGGTGTTATGTAAGCCATGGGACAGCAGCCTAATACCCAAGGAATAGGCACTAAAGAATTAATAATAAAATATAACCTTAAATATCTTGAAAAATAAAACGTTTCATATTCTGGTCAAAGAGCTCAGCCAAGACTGCCAAAAGATAGTGGAATAGTGGAAACCTTTTCCATCTTAATTTATTTATAAAGATTTTCCATCATATGTTTCCAAAATATCACGACCGTTTAAAAAAATGACGTTTTTGTAAACAATGAGCTTATACAAAATTTTGTGTCGGGGAAGATAGATAATTTTATTCTCTTTCAAATGCATTTACACTGAAGCGATCATATTGTTTCTACATACCAAATTAATTTACCTCATTTATTTCAGAATAACGTACAATAGAAAAATCATTGTAAATAAAAAATGAGCCGATGGACCTATAAATTTATTTTTTATTCCGAATCCTCATTAAGAGATGAAAGAAATGAACCCCAGTTAACAAAAAATGAACACGCCGTTCTCTTGATATAATCGACCAAAACAAAGTGTGAAAAAAACATAACCTCAAATATCTTGAAAAATAAAAGTCCTCATAATCTGGACAAAGAATTAGCCAAGAGATTAGCTGAACTCGCACTTTGCGGGGTATCCATCTCCCAGAGCGAAGGTGGCGTTGATTTGAGTAGCATCCTTGACTCGGTCAGTGAGGACGACTTTGCTTTCAAAGACGTTACAGCGACGGACATCACAGCACCCAGACAGCACTACTAAAACTGACCAAGGACATACGAACTGGCATTAATGACAATAAGAAATTGATGACCATACTGCTACTGTTCGACTTTAGCAAGGCGTTTGACACCATATCACCATCTAAATTATTTCGTAAGCTGATACGCATGGGTTTTTTCAGAAGTGTTCTTCTGTGGATCGAATCATACATTTTCGGTCGTAGGCAAAAAGTCATAACTGATAACAATGGGGAATCAGATTGACTAACCACCAATTTGGGTGTGCCACAGGGTTCAGTCTTGGGGCTCTTGATATTCATTTTTTACATCAATGACTTAAAGACGTACTGACTGGTGGTGATGTTGAACACTTGCTATACGCGGACGACTTGCAAACCTATACTCAAATGACATGGCGAGATCTTCATGTGGGTATCAGTCGCATGTCGGCTGTTGCGCGGGCAGTGTCGGAGTGGGCCGAAACATCCGGACTGCGACTCAATGTCGGCAAAAGAAAAGCGATTATTTTTGGCTCCGAGCATAACATCAATCGGCTGCAGGATCTTGATTTGCCCGGCATTGAGTTTCAGGAAGGCGTACATGTGCTTTTCTCTAACTCTGTCACAAACCTTTGGTGTTGTCATGGACTCTAAACTTGCGTGTAAACTGCAGGTTGATGCAGTTGGAATAAGGTAAATCGTGCTCTTTACAGTCTACGATTTTTTATTTCATGCACCACCCAGGCGTTGAGAAAACAGCTTGCATGCGCGCTGGTATTACCACATTTAATTATTGTTCCGTGGTTCACCTCGATGTGTCTGATGAACTTGAGACGAAGTTACAAAGACTTCAAAATTCATGTGTGAGATACATATGTGGTGTTAGAAGGGACGAGCACATCACTCCTCACAGGAAATATCTTGGCCGGCTTACCATAAAGGAAAGAAGAGCGTACTTTGCGAGGTTAGTATTGTATAAAGTAATAAATATGGGACAACCACCGTATCTTGTGGCTCTCTTTGGTAAAAACACAGCCAGGACTTCCACTAGGAATGGTATGAAAGAGCTCTCGGTTCGGGATCGCGTACTGATACGGGTCTCTACTCGTTTAGAGCCCAAGGCTCATGATTCTGGAAC